>OY829520.1:3207659-3710874 GCA_963691665.1 Clepsis dumicolana | reverse complement strand
TCACTGAAACATGAATACACAGAAAAAAACCAGAAAAATGCCAACCCCGGGAATCGAACCCGGATCCGGAATCCGCGGATTGGATGTCCAATCGTGGTGTAGGGGAAAAGCACACGACCCGGAGTGTCGAGGATCCGGGTTCGATTCCCGGGGTTGGCATTTTTCTGGTTTTTTTCTGTGTATTCATGTTTCAGTGAGTTTATAAAAAATATAATTGATATTCACGGGAAAACCGTAAAAATAAAAAATTGGGAGAAAAAATACAAAAAGATACTCCTACTGAGATCATGAATATCTTGAACTGCTTATTAGGTTTATATTTATCTATTTTGTAACCTGTTACAATGCAAAACTCCGGCAGCTGACTAACTAGTTCTCTCAAATAACGCTATTTTTTATATTCTTATTATTAAACTCATCACCTGAGATTCTTTATATTTTGTCAATTTAGGGCCTGTGTTTTGTTATTAAACAGTGTAAACTTTTTGGTTGTTTATTTTTTTCCAAAACCTACTAGGCCCCCTCTCAGTTCAGATCTCCCTCTGAGGCTGGACTGTGACAAACCGTAACGTTAACGTCTTCCGGCCAATATGACAAAAAAGCTGATAATATGTATAAATGGTGTGCGTCTAATTTCACAGGATTTTTTAACTCCGATTGTTGCGGAAATATTTAATTATGTTTAGCGTCCTTAGTAAAATAATTGAAATCTGAACTCTGAAATCTGAACAGATTTCAATTATATTTTTTATAGGTTTATAGGTTTTTATTATTACATGTTGATTAATGATTTTTGTCATTATAATTTAATGACTTCAAATTATAATAAACTAGCTGTTTCCCGCAACTTCGTCTGGATAGATTTTGGTTATCGCTATTCCGCAGGAACCATACAATTTTCCCGAATAAAAAGAAGCCTATATTATTACTCAATGTTCAAACTATCTTCTTGCCGAATTTCATCTAGATTGGTGCAGCGGTTTTTCCGTGAAGAGGTAACAAACAGACAGACAGAGTCTCTCTCAGGGACAGAGTTACTTTTGCATTTATAATATTAGTTACGATGCTATTTGATTAAATAAATAATAATAAATATCATGGGACAATTGACACCAATTGACCTAGTCCCAAACTAGGCAAAGCCTGTACTATGGGTACTAGACAACGGATAAACATGCTTATAGGAAAAATAATTTATTACAACAAAGCAAACAAAAATATTAATAACACTGATTAAATCTAGAACCTAAAATGTAAAACGTCCCCGAGTCCGCTACTTCGGGGCAAGGTGCCCAACAGGCTGGCGGCGTTGCCTCTTTGTATAGCAATGCCTATACGTTGGCCGTGGAACGCGCCAACCCTTTGGTCACCTGTAATTTTGGTTATTTTTTTCCTTATTATATTTAAAAAATCCTATATGTATACATAAATATATACTTAAACTAGCTTTAGCCCCGCGGCTTTGCCCCGGTGAAATATTACAAAATGGGTTAGTTCCCTATCCCGTGGGAATTCCTAAAAATCCCTTCTTAGTGCACCTCTAGGATACTCAAGGTATATGTCTGCCAAATTTCAAGTCTCTAAATCCAGTGGTTTAGGCTGTGCGTTGTCTGTAAGTCAGTCAGTCAGTCAGTCACGGTACTGTTTTATAGGTATAGATATACATATTGAACAACCAAGACCCGAGAATAAACATTCGCATTTATCATACAAATATCTGCCCCGACCTGAGATCGAACCTGGCCCCGGGACCTCAAGCTTCATAGTCAGAGCATCTAACCACTAGGCTATTCGGTCTATTGTTTTCAATCTCTTATTTTATCGCTAAATTTTCTCTCAGTGCAACTCGTTGGGAATAAAATAAATTAAAAGCTGTCCTATCTAGTAAGAGTGTTGACTGGTTGGGATTTTTTAAATAAATATTGTTCCCAACGAGTCACAGTGTGACAACTGAATGTGTGACTCGTTGGGAACAAGTGTTTAAATTGTCCCATCTGGTAACAGTGTGACTAGTTGGGATTTTTTAATAAAAATATTCCCAACGAGTCACAGTGTGACAGTTGAGGGTGTGACTCGTCGGGAACAAACGGTTATACCTACGTTTCTTACCAACTCAAAGTGTGTAACACATTCACTCTACCACAAAATGAAAATAAAATTGAACAGTCCGCAAAAAGCATAAAAACTCTCGTGCCCGAATTATTCCGCCATCTTGTCTGTCCGCCATTTGCATTTTTTGCCGCCATTTCTCTACTTTTTACTGAAGGCCGCAGTCTGTAGGAATCGTATGACCACAGACCTATATAGGGATAGAAGGAAAAAGTGTATGTACCTCGCGTGCCGATAAGAAGGGCTGAAAATCTTATTACGCGTTCCAGCCATCGATATATACATGAAACATTAAAGATAGGCCACACACCTGTTCAGCGCTGAGAAAATGCCGCCCTCACTCATTAGCTGTCATAATGTCAAACTTCAAGGGATACTAAGTCACCGAATCACCTAATAATCTATAATTGTTTAATTATGTATATCAACGGTTCCAACACAATGACCGCTTATCGCGTGCGACGTCAGGTTTTAAAAACAAAATAACTTGTTGTTTTACAATTAACTGTCCAAACTCTACCACAAAAGTTGGAACTGATATTCAAGGTATTTCCTCGCCAAATCACACTCTTCATCATCATCATCATCAGCCTATTTACGTCCCACTGCTGGGCACTGCAGAAACTGAACGGTAAAATCGAAGGGTTTCTAAACAATCTGCTTTATGATGGTTGGATCGGAACCAAACAGGAAACTGCACTTGTTTCCCTGGTGTTAAATTAGAAGTTTTTATTTGTAACTCTTCTTATATGTATGCAAATGCAATGGATTCAATTCAGTTTTAATAAATGAACTTTGTACAGGAGTAAAAAAAATTCGGTCATCCCGTTTGAAATTATTTCTCTTCTGTCTTAATTGTTTTTATCTTTCGCAATTTTTATATTTGTTTAGTATGTGCAACGGACATAATTAATTACCAACATTATATGAAACAAATATAATTATTAACGGCATTTGACGTAAAGGTATAGTTAAATTTTAATTTATGTATTTATTCAACGTGCTTCAACAAATAAACGAGCGTACATCGTCCCGTACGTTTTTCCTCTCGTAAAAACCTATTAACTACAGTGCCCTAAGCACGACTTGTCGAATCCTGCGTCACGTAAAATCGAATAGTAAACTGTGCCCTAAGCACGACTTGGCGAATCCTGCGTCACGTAAACTCGAATAGTAAACTATAACGAGTTTGTATGACGTTTGGAACATCGCCCGCCCGTGAGCGTATTTGGAACTAAAATTTAGTATGAGATTTCTTGATCTCGATACGATAACCGTAACGTAACGCAGGATTCGACAAGTCGTGCTTAGGGCACTGTAACGAGTTTGTATGACGTTTGGAACAGCGCCCGCCCGTGAGCGTATTTGGAACTAAAATTTAGTATGAAATTTCTCGATCTCGATACGATAACCGTAACGTAACGCAGGATTCGACAAGTCGTGCTTAGGGCACAGCAGACTCATTAGGAGGTGTCTCAATTTTGTATCAAGTACATTTTCCGGCTTCTATTATGTCCAAAGTGCATTTCACAGACAGTAAGAAATTATAAGTAAAGTATAGCTTCCCTTTGACGGATCGTTTTACGGCACTAAATTGAAATTGTAAGACTTTTAGACTTTCGTAGCTGAAAGAATTAATTCTTTCGGATGCGTTAATTAAATTCCAAGTTTTTCAAAGGGTTATTTTTGTATAATTTTGATTCCTTTTGTATCAGCTGCTTTAGTCTAACCAGTCTACTTCAAACGAGCTAAACTTATGCCCCGCGGCTTTGACCCCGTGATATATTTCAAAATGTGCTAGTTCCCTATCCCGTGGGGATTTCGAAATATCCCTTCTTAGTGCACCTTTACTATACTATACTCTAAGTATATGATCGCCAAATTTCAAGTGTCTATGTCCAGTGGTTTAGGCTGTGCGTTGTCAGTCAGTTAGCCACGGCACTATTATATAGGTATAGATTACATATTTGCCATCTCGAAAACGGCTCTATCATTTCTATGAAAGTTTTTTCGAGTTTTCTTCACACGTCACCCCGGTACTTATGTTAAATGAAATAACATACAAAATTGGCCATAAGCAAACGGAAATTACACAATTTTCAGATACTTACTTATATTAGAAGAGAATACTATGGCTACAACTTGCAGATTAAGGTTTGACAGTGGTTTTGTATGCCAGCGATTTGCATAACTTTATACAAGCTACAGGCTAAATTATATTATCAATTTTATAGAAAAATAATCTTAAGGTTATACGTACTTAGCTCATAGGTAAATTAACAACGACAGAGTAATTAAGATCTCTGGTTTGATAAACTATGGTTAGCCCGTTAACAGTTAGACTGAACCATTTATCATACTACCCGCATTATTAATTGTGGTTAAACGTTTCAAGTGCCTAATTCTTAGGGTTGTCAAACTAGTTATGTAATGCAAACAAGCGATTAAGATAAATAGCCTTAACTAAGATTAATTATACTGTTACATAATCGTAACTTGTACATAGAAGTCTGATGTGGAGGCTTTAGTTTTAGATGTATATTTACTTATGGGAACCATACTGGTAACTAGGTCATACTCTTTCAAAGCTGTCATTATTTATTTTTTTCAATTAAGAAAGCCATTAATACTTCAAGTAGACATGTTTAACATATAAACAGTTTAAACAGTGCAATTACTTACCAAACCCAAATAGACTCAGCGTAGACCTAGCCGCCCTTATACCATCACTGCCGTTTGGTTGTATGTCTGTCAATCACAGGGAGGCAAATCAAAACGTATGTATAGATAATACTTGTCTTCCCGTTGAGCTATAGCTGTAACCATGAAAAGTTGGCACGAAGCTAGGTTTCATAGTACAAATGAAGGATGAAAATCGAAAACTGTTAATTTGCAGTTAATCTGCATGAATACGTTTTTTTTTTGCTTGCTTTTTGCCAAGTTTCAATATTGTAGGTCAATAGAACCTGTAGGTTGTGATTCACTTGCGATTGACAGACTGACAGAAGAAAAAAAATTAATTGTAAGCAGGAACCTTCAGTGCACAAGTTCGGCTAGCTTTAGGCTGATTTAATTTTAGTTTAACTAACAATAAACTTTTTAGGGCAACATTTATTTCAGCCTTTTTGGAAAAAAACTAATTATTCAAGAAATTAAGCTCTTTTACTTTAATTTTTTTTTATACAACGAGGAAGGCAAGCGAGCAAGTGGGTCACCTGATAGTAAGTGATCACCACTGCCCATAGACACCCGCAACTCCGGAGGGTTTGCAGATGCATTGCCAACCTAGAGGGCTAAGATGAAATGCCTCTTGTGCCCGTAATTACACCGGCTGTCTTACTCTCCACACCGGAACACAACAGTGCAAGCACTGCTGCTTAGCGGCGGGATTAACGAGTAAGATGGTGGTAGCGATCCGGACGGACCTCGCACAAGGTCCTACCACCCGTCCTTAATTACCAATCAGTCCCCAATACACATTATCACTTATACTTCTGAATACACCAGATCAGTTGTTGAATCTGTTCTTAAGAGGTCATCGGCGTAACTTGTAAGTCAGAACAAACAGGACTTGTGCTTGTAACTTGAGTCTAGCTTATCTTTGTTTGGCAGTTATGGGCTTTTATCTTCAAGTTCATAAGTTACGACACGGTTATTTCTTGTTTATTATATCTTTACTGGTAGCCAGATGTTGGAAAGGGTAGCTGTTTAGATGAGCTTTATTTATTATTAGATACGGTAATCACGAATTATATTTTTAAATATTATAAGAATTTGGTAAAAATGCCTAATTCAAATTAAAAAGTAGCTGTTATGATTGCTCAAAAAATAATGTGTTCTATGGAGTTTGGATAAGTGTTTGCTTTGCCCTAGTTGGTTACTGCAAAATGGCCTGGTTATATGCATAGTTAGTACTTCTCATAGCTTATCGCTCTAACTCTATTCTTCAGACCTAGTTAAAATTTTATGCAAACGACATGACTTTATTCACTACGTAATTGTATTATGGAAAGCGCATGTGACGCTCAATCGCCCACACTTCTTTGTACAAATCTAATACCCTTGACAAAGACGATGCTTTTTTATATCATTTTGTCTGCACCTACGTAATATTTAAGCTTACACACAAAAACTTACAAGTTGCATTGTACATTACAGCGCTCGGTCGACCAGCCATTTCTCGTTAGCTCCAACAGCTCACAATGAAAAGTAATCGGCAAAAATTTTCTTGGTAGACTAAATTCGGCTTTGGGCTCTCTGCAGCTAGGAAGCCTAGCATCCGAAATCGCTTTGTACTTCCAAACTGGAACGTTCTCAAAGCGACGAAGTCGGCAATTCCACCGGGCCTTGCAATCGCCATTGATTGCGAAGAACTGTGCAGTGCAAATGCAAATACCTTTGCAGATTTGGAACCGCAAATCCTGGTCCATCTTCGGAACCCTTTGAATCTCAAATGGAATTACTTAGTTGTTAGTTCGTCTAAGTGGAATCAGGTAGCATGACATAGTTTTCCAACTCAGCTTTCGGTTATCTTGTAACATTGCAATGTAGTAGAGCAGTAGATCGTTTCTAGATTATATGTGTCTCACTGTTGGATGCAGGTTTTCTATCAGAACGCGTTCGTTCCTTAAAGCCATTTGGCTTGGTCTAAAAACAGGCGGCCCTTTGGAAAAGACAACAGTGGTGAAGCTTTAAACAATTTATGTAGAACGGCATTCGATAAATCTACTCGGAATTTGAGCAAGGCTACGGAAATACAGGTAGACCAACTTAAACATCAAGAGTTCTCTGTAATTTATGTTTGCGTCAAGATCATTTCCGAACATAAAGGGTCTGATATTATTGATGATCGTCCTGAATGCTAATAGAATAAACGTGAAACACTCTGAAGGCATTCAAACAGCTGCTACTTTCCTGTTGAAATTGTAAAACAAAAAGTACACAAATTCAGATATCTCGATAAAGAGGAGTTCCGAGAACGCCACAATGCTGCTTGGTGCTTCACAATAGGAGCTTTGAAACAAATGTTTCCAAGTATTTTGTATAAATGTTATCTACGAAATTTTCAGTAAATTGTCAGCTTTCAATTTAATGCGACGGCTAGTCATTGACTTCAAACTGAGGTATTCCCGCTGGGTTTATTACTGGTGAAATAAGTGAAAATTTCTGAGAAGTAAACCTGAGAACGCTGTGATGGTTAGGTTGTGCCTTCGTACTACACCTACAAACGATATCTAAGGTTACAAAAATACCAAATAAACACGTGCTATATTTAATTTTGTTTGTTAGTACACACACACACACACACACACACACACACACACACACACACACACACACAGAGAGAGAGAGAGAGAGATAATCTTCAATCAGAAAGGATTACTGAATTATCTTAGGTTGACTATAACTGGCCCTATACGAACAACATTATATTCTAGTACTTACTCAAATATTTTGAACTCTTAATGAATAAAAGTACGAGCAAGTCAGCGTTTGTCTTCGTTTTCAAATCATTTTGTAAACAAACCAACTAGAAGTTACTGTGAAAACAACTTGCCATGAATAGTACGATGTTTTAAGGCATAAGTAATTATATTCTGGCTTGAACTGTGTATGAATGGTCAGATTTAAAAGGCAACTGCACTTTGAGTCGTACTAGGTACCTGCTTCCTAACAAGTGCATGCCCATAATCATAATATTTGAATACAGTTTCTAAAGCGGTTTGAAGACAGGAAGTACTCAAGAATAAGATTAGATAAGAATACTTTGAGAAGTGGTACTAAAATACTCTCTCATTACTCTAGGTATTTTGTCTTGTAAGTAACTACATGAGAGTACGATATTTAGGACAGAATCATCCTCCGCCATTTTTAACTCAAGTCTGTATGTAATCAACCAGCGATCTAAATAGTTTCCGAACATTAAAGTTATGAACCTAGATGACATGTAACATTTGAACATCGATAATCTCCTACCATTTTAAGTAGCGTTTGGCAGTTTACTAACAGACTTATGATGCGACAAATCTTTTGATAACTTAATCATTGTTATTTAACAACAAAAGCCAATGAAAGTCTGTTCGTACACTCTGTCAAGTGCTGAACTGAAATACTACGAGATTACCGATGTGTACCTAATTATTATTATTCTAAGTAAGTCTTCAGCTGTTGCTTCGTTTCCCGTCTTCGGCATAGTGTATTTTCCAAGCAAGAATTCAAAAATAGAACATGTATGCATTGAAACTTTTTAAAAAAGGAATTGTTTATGGCCTCACTATCTTTTATTTGTAACAAACGCGTTGCGTGTTTTATGCATTGCCAGTATGATTGGTGGCAACTTCACGGCTCCCGCAAAGCTAAGATTTTAATATTTAAAAAAAGGGTATATCGAGTTCTTGTTTAAGATTCGAGACTAAATTACTTAAAATGTTGTTATAAGATGTTAAGAGATTATGCTAAATCAAAGTTTGTCTATTGACATACAATGACAATGCAAAGAAAAATTCGTTAAGCAGCTGGACTTGAACCAGCAACCTCGGTAATCCGTACCACGCTCCACCAATTAAGCTATACTTAACGTTGGTGTACCTAACGAATTTTTCAATGCCTTGTGTCATATTTTATTTGGAAGATCTCTCCTCAGCGCCATCTATGAGTAGCTTAATCAAGCAGCTCACCCACTACGGAACTTCTACAGTTACGCATTAGTGGCAAGAGATGGAGCTATTTTCTGAATCAATGAAAATAATCGATTTATTGATTATTTTTGTTTTTATTTTTATGAAACATTCATAGAATGAAATTCAACATACAATGACAATGCAAAGAAAAATTCGTTAAGCAGCTGGACTTGAACCAGCAACCTCGGTAATCCGTACCACGCTCCACCAATTAAGCTATACTTAACGTTGGTGTACCTAACGAATTTTTCAATGCCTTGTGTCATATTTTATTTGGAAGATCTCTCCTCAGCGCCATCTCATGGGTCATGGGTGAGCTGCTTGATTAAGCTACTCATAGATGGCGCTGAGGAGAGATCTTCCAAATAAAATATGACACAAGGCATTGAAAAATTTGTTAGGTACACCAACGTTAAGTATAGCTTAATTGGTGGAGCGTGGTACGGATTACCGAGGTTGCTGGTTCAAGTCCAGCTGCTTAACGAATTTTTCTTTGCATTGTCATTGTATGTTGAATTTCATTCTATGAATGTTTCATAAAAATAAAAACAAAAATAATCAATAAATCGATTATTTTCATTGATTCAGAAAATAGCTCCATCTCTTGCCACTAATGCGTAACTGTAGAAGTTCCGTAGTGGGTGAGCTGCTTGATTAAGCTACTCATAGATGGCGCTGAGGAGAGATCTTCCAAATAAAATATGACACAAGGCATTGAAAAATTCGTTAGGTACACCAACGTTAAGTATAGCTTACTTGGTGGAGCGTGGTACGGATTACCGAGGTTGCTGGTTCAAGTCCAGCTGCTTAACGAATTTTTCTTTGCATTGTCATTGTATGTTGAATTTCATTCTATGAATGTTTCATAAAAATAAAAACAAAAATAATCAATAAATCGATTATTTTCATTGTCTATTGACATTCGTGAGTTATAAAGTCCATGAATAAACCACCACAGCTTTGATCTGACGTCATAGGAATGCACTGAATACGTTTTGTAAATATACCTAAGTGACATTATTTTTGTTTTGAAGTAAAGGTTTGATAATGACATGTGTGTTGCCGGCTTTTGAGAATAGTCAGGAAGTGGGAATACTTACCTACCTACTGTGGTGTGCTTATATAAAAAGCTTTCGTAGCAATAAAAGTTAGTTTAAGATTACACATAAAGTTAACAGACTATATCGTTAGGATTTATTTGACTGTTCTTATGCAATAAAATTAAATTTAGTTAGTAGTTCCAGTTTTCTTTGCGTATTCAGATTGTTTGAAAACTTTTAGCTTAAAAGAATAAAAACGTTTTTATTTTACAAGCTTTAATTTAACTTTCAATGTATATGTACATTTGTATGTACTTTGTATGTATGTACTTATGTTCGGGTCAAATCTTGCAGGTTAGACCCACTCCCGATGTTCGATTTAGAATTTTGACAATGCAATAATCTGGTAGTGAACTAATTCTGGTGGTGCGGCCAGGATTGTCTCCACATAAGGGAACTCTTCAGCGGTTAATGGCATCGACTTGAAAATTTGAATGGATATGTAGGTTCGATTACAATACACGTACAGACAACAAAAAGTACAGTCGGCAATAAAAGTTTGTTTTAAAAATGTTTTTTTTTTTATTGTTAGGTTATTTTTTCTACAATAAAATTAGTCCTTGCCCTGATACGATTAATTTTACTAGCGCTGTCTCTGTTTTACGGAACAGCTGATGTCTAAAAGCATCTGAATGATATCACCGCTCGTGGGCCGTCGATAATAGCGTCGCTCGCGCAGAACAACTAAATCGGTTTATTACTGTGTTTATCTTCTTGAGGTGCCTACATTTATTTATTGCAGGGCAATAGCATTTCATTCTACACGAATTAAGCCCAGCCCCTATACTACGAAGTGCAAAACTCGAACTTCGTGTCGTACCGTCCCGCTCACGCTAATATTATTTGACACGAGTGTGAGCGGGACGATACGATACGAACTTCGATTTTCGAATTTCGTAGTAGTCCCCCAGTTTTAGCAAGAAAAGTATTGCAATTTGTAGTAAGTACCTACATTGTGAAGCTGTGGATCGAACGAGATAGATGGCGTCTTTCTTTTTTTCGTCGGATTTTTCTTTCAAGTCTAAAATGGGTTTTAGATATGTTATATCAGAGACAGGTAATATAAAGACTGCCAATCTCCATACTCTCTTGCGTAAGGTTCACTAGATGGCGTTGTTTAACCGGGATGTTACTCTACATGCTAAACAACGCCATCTAGTGAACCGTATATTTCGGAGCTACGTAAGTTAGTATGAAGATTAGCAGTCTTTGTACTACTTGTCTCTGGTTATATCAATTGGTTTTTAACAAAGGATTGTTAGTTAGCTGATAGTTCGGCTGTACTGCATTAAGTTTATGGGAAAAGATTGGAATTGTTAGAGGACAATTTAACACCAAACCAACAGCACTCCAGACTACATAAATTCCAAAAAGACATAAGATCCCCAAATTGGATTAAAAAGTAAAGAGTTAGCAACGGGCTCTCTACATATTTTAAGCAACTTCATTACTAGGTACTTACTAATACCAATAATATTGTATCAAAGTTTTCTCTAACCATTAAATTAATGAACTTCGAATCAACTCCTAAACAACAATAGAAGCTAGGAAGAAAACTGTTCAGGCACTTAATTGGCGTTAACTCTATACGTCTTACCAACTTAGTCAGTTATTTTGCGAGACGTTAAACGTTTCTTTTTCTAATGATTAATTAATGATTTAATTGATGAGCTGTTAAAGTCTTTGAATGACTGTTAGTGTCACAGCCAATCTTTAAATGGGTCAGTTTCTAAACTTGGTTGACCTAATAACATCCCTCATAATCAATGGAGACTTGAACATGAAGTATGTATTGAGTTATTGTATTGTATTGTATTGTATTTAAATGAAAATAATCGATTTATTGATTATTTTTGTTTTTTATTTTTATGAAACATTCATAGAATGAAATTCATCATACAATGACAATGCAAAGAAAAATTCGTTAAGCAGCTGGACATGAACCAGCAACCTCGGTAATCCGTACCACGCTCCACCAATTAA
Organism: Clepsis dumicolana; assembly: GCA_963691665.1. Lineage (NCBI taxonomy): Eukaryota > Metazoa > Arthropoda > Insecta > Lepidoptera > Tortricidae > Clepsis > Clepsis dumicolana. The sequence goes on along the minus strand of OY829520.1, from coordinate 3,699,002 downwards.
GCTATACTTAACGATGGTGTCCAGCTGCTTAACGAATTTTTCTTTGCATTGTCATTGTATTTTGTATTGTATTTGTTATCATACTTTTAGTTCCTTTTTTCCCAATTAAAGCTGTTAAGTCTAAAAGGAGTGCTCCGATTATATCACTATGCTTCTACTTCCATAATTTCTCTCTATGTTTAATATGTATATTCGTACGCATTTATCTATATACGTATGTTTATCCGTTGTCTAGGACCCGTGGTACAGGCTTTGCCTAGTTTGGGACTAGGTCAACTGTCCCATGATATTTATTTATAATTACGTCATCTATCTTGACATGCACCACAAAACTGTCATTAGGTATCTACAATTAAATATGAATGATTCATAATAATGACTTATTATTCAAATCATAATAATGACTTATTATTCAAATGTACTGCAAATATTAGAAAGATTAAGACATTGTCATAGTTACAGGCCACACACAGTCATGATGTCATTGTACGCGGAATTAGAAACTGAGCACACACACATACACATTACACACACATCCGTTGCTAGAACCAAGGACGACAAAACCAAGAGGACTGCATTGTCTATGACGTCGCGTTCCTTTAAAATAGTAAGCCTGCTGTAGCCAGTTTCAATATAATAAAGAGGTCTCTGTACCATTCATTTCGTATCTATGACATTTTAGAACTCTGCTTAACACAATAGCGCCATTTATGCACTCGAAAAACTAACACAGGGTGGAACGTCACGACGGACTTTTACGAAAATGGTTCATAATATTATGAGTGATGTACTATCGCTTTATAATAGTTAGAGACGTAAATTAAAACAAAAGAAAAACTTTTAAAATTATCAATTTATAAACTACTAATAAATATTATCAATTTATCACTAACTCCAGTTAATGTTGATTACGTCAATTCAACACAACGGAACTGATTAGCTTATTTCGTTAAAGTTTAAAGACCTCTAACTTGAAAACTGTTAAGAAACAGGTTTCTAGGAGTGCGAAATGTGCGAAAAAGGCTAGGGAATCCTGCATTTTTGCGAAGGTCCCTCGTCAAGGTCCACCCTGTATAGACTGTGCAGTGAGTGTTAAGAAGAGGTCTTAATGTCGTTACGAAGTAAAACCTAGCTACAGCGGCTTATTATTGTAAAGAAACAAGCCATTGTATATACTGTGAGCTGGTGCCTACTTAGACACGGCTGTTTGGGTGGATGTAGCTTCAGTTACTGCTTCAAGCTGCGAGAGGCGTACGACGAGGGAACGACACGTGTGTTTTAAATGATTTCATTGTATTTTTTTTTCAATATGAGCATTCGCTCATATTATCATAGGCCTATTGTCAGAGTGTCGCTCTTGTTTGCTGTTTCCTTGGACACCTTGCATTCGTCTTTTTAAATAACAAACTACATCAGCAAACAGCGAGCGGCCTCTTTACAATACATTGGCAGTCCTTTTGGTTTAATCGTCCTTGACAGAACCAATAAAATTGTTGTCACGTAACAAACATTAAACTTGGCATGTCCGACCCGAATATTCGAACGATTGCAACGGAAATAGGTATTTGGCACTTGTATTGCTGATGTGTATTGGTTAATGCAGTTCTAAATTTACCTCACCTATTGCTTTTATTTATTTCAAGAGTTCCGTAACTCACCGGCCACGAGCGAGTCGTACTCGCACACCGAGGGTTCCGTCGATCGAGTCCCGAAGATACTTTCCGCTTTCGACGAAACGTTTCTTGCGACGTGAATAATGTCAGATGCGTAGGTTACTTCTGGTAATTTGTATAAATTAAAAAAAAAAAGTAGCTAAGTACCTAAATCAGCGAACTATATAAAGATTATTATAATTCGTGTCAAAATTACAATGATTCTCCCTTCAAAATCGCTAAAAGCGTATACGCCAGCCGTCATACGTTTCCGTGTATCCGTGACGAAGGTTCAAGGAGTGACAACCTTGAATTTTTCGGATCAGTCCACAGTGGATTGTTTATATGCTAACTAGGCCAACATCATGGGACAATTAAAATTAACACCAATTGACCTAGTCCCAAACTAGGCAAAGCCTGTACTATGAATACTAGACAACGGATAAACATACTTATTTTATACATATTAAACATCCAAGATCCGTGAACAAACATTCGTATTCATCATACAAACATCTGCCCCGAGCGGGGATCGAACCCTGGACCTCAAGCTTCATAGTCAGGGTCTCTAACCACTAGGCTATCCAGTCGACGTAACTAATAGTTAATAATAAAAACTTGGAGTGAACTGAAAGTTAAGATCTGGAAAGGCAGACGCAGGAAGTCATAGGATGAACGCAAAGCAAAAATATTAAGCAAATAAACAATCTCGAGAAGTTTAATCTTTTACAGATATTATTATCTAAAATTTCAAACGTGTGCAGGGTCCCTATTTCAACAACTTTACAAATGTCAGTTTTCAGTGACTATTCGGTATCAACTGCTAACTTGAAGAGCTTTTGTTTTAGCCCGCTTCATATTGTCACAGAAATGTAGTTCGAATTGTCATTTAAAACTGACAACTGTAAAGATGTCTTAAAAATATAAAACTTTTTATGATCCTCCGTGACAAATAAATAAATATCATGGGACAATTAATTGACACCAACTTTACCTAGTCCCAAACTAGGCAAAGCCTGTAGGTACCTATATACTGTGAGTACTATACAACGGATAAACATACTTACATAGATAAATACATACATCTGCCCCGACCGGGGATCGGACTCGGGACTGGAGCTTCATAGTCTAGGGTTTCCAACACTAGGCTATCGGGTTGTATTGTATGTACTTATCAGCCAAGAATCATGGAAAGTAAACGGATTGACAAAGCCCATACTTTGAATCGTTCTTATTTACATTCAGTGCCATCTACCTTGCTTGAGTGACACATTAGAACGGCTGTTTTGTTATTATTTGACCCGCTGGCTACGACCTTGGCGCCATCTAGAAATTGCCTGAATTTTAAGTATGGGCTTTGACACTCCGTATACTATCCTCCTTGTTATCAGCAAAATATTTCGCTAATGGATTTACAGGGCTACGCAAAACGCTTCACTATTAGCATCAAAATCATCAATTCCGTTGCACACAAATTCGTCGACACACTGCAGCTATTGTTAATGAGTCATTGTGGTGACGGCCGTTATGAGAGCGATTAAAATAATAATTGCATGCTCATGACGATTATGTTGCGTCAGTTCTAATAATAATGTGGTTTAGCAGACTGCTGGGCGGTGAGCTCATGGGTAGGTACCTACATACGGATTAACTGTTCCTGAGATATTGAGCTTTTTCAAGGATTGCTGTCGGTATCGTAATCGAGATTTTTTAACACCCGGTGTAAAAACGGGGTGCTGTAAGTTTGACCAGATTCTACAGATCAAACCTGAGAAGATACCAGCCTTTTTTACGCCCCACTGATGGGCACAGGCCTCCTCTCAGAATGAGAGAGCTTGGGCTAATAAGTTATAGCTCCCACGCGGGCGTTCGCAGGAGTGATCACATTTCCTCATGATGTTTTTCTTCACCGAATGTAATTTTGAAATGTAAATTATAAATGTAATTTCGCACTTAAATTCTGAAAAACTCAGAGGTGCGAGCCGGGGCGCGAACCCACGACCCGCCGCTTGAGAGGACATAGAACAAACCACTAGGCTATCACAGCTTTATGTGACCAATAAAAAGTAAGATCATTAATCTAATAATTGAGAGCTCTTGTTACACGAATATTTGTTAGTAGCTTTTATATAATCTTTATTGATATTAAGCAAAGATAAGAAAAGAGCACTGTGAAAATCCAAATTTTCCTGAGATCTCGTTATTTCATCATTACCTACTTCAAAGCGAGTTTTTAAAACCTAGTCCGCCTACCTCAATCCTAATACTGTAAAGAATCACACAAAAACGGATCCAAGTTAATTGGAATTGCACAAACAAACACACAAACAAAGTAACGCCTTGACCGATATTCTTTCATCTTCAGTAGGCGGATAGGTTACTAGGCAACCATTAGTGCTTTGGTGTCTATTATAATAGAATGGAATCACACGAGGCAGTAATGTGTACGAAGCCGTGCAATAAAGTGTGTTAGGAATCTATTTGCACTATAGAATAATAAATATCTCGCAGCCCGTGTTGAAATACATCTTTCAATTGGAAGGAACGAGCAAGTTCAACACAATTATAAGTACAAGATTTGTTACACGTCATTCTTTTGAGACTACCAACGCTTTCGGAAAGACCATGATTGCCAAGAAGAATACGCCGCAAGCAACTTGGCACAAAGTAATTTTTCTAAAAACAAGTTACATTAGCTCTACTTAACTAATTAATGATAATGATTCACTGAACACGCCCAAGTACTAAAAACATGAACAAAGAACAAAGGTAACGCTTAATCCTTCATTTGGCATTGTACATCACAATGAACACAGACTACATAGCACAAACGTCATCTATTAACCTATTATATTAATAATTCATTTCAAACAAATGTACAATGGGCTAAAACTACAAAGTAAATAAAAATATTGAAACTTAAAAAATAAATATCCACCAAACCTGGACCTCTCGGCAGGGTGCCCATCACGCAGGCAGCATTCCCTCGCTGAATTGCGGTAGCAATTCTTTGCGCGAGAAAACTGCCCGCGCGAGGGTCGCCTGTTGCCTCTTTCAGGCGTTTGCTCAGCTCCTTGTGGAGCCCGAGCGCACCCTTACCCCAAGGACCGAGCTTCTCGACGCCAAACGGCAGGAACTCAACGTATTGGGAGCCGAGACAACTGTGCCCTAAGCACGACTTGTCGAATCCTGCGTCACGTTACGGTTATCGTATCGAGATCGAGAAATCTCATACTAAATTTTAGTTCCAAATACGCTCACGGGCGGGCGCTGTTCCAAACGTCATACAAACTCGTTATAGTTTACTATCCGATTTTACGTGACGCAGGATTCGACAAGCCGTGCTTAGGGCACTGAACTTGATGACCTTGAGGCGCTCCCGGGCGTCCGCCGCCGCTCCTGAGGGTCGAGCACGACTTTACGAATGCTGCGTAACGTTACGATTATCGTATCGAGATCAAGAAACCTCATATTTTATTTCCAAATACGCTCACGGGCGGGCGTTGTTCCAAACTTCATACAAACTCGACAACGTTTACTATTCGATTTTACGTTGTGCAGCATTCGTAAAGTCGTGCTCGACCCTCTGCCCATTCTATGAATTTTTCTGTTCAGTGCATCTCTCTTTTATTACACATTTTTAGTAGGTATATAACCAGAAGATACTAGAATTCAGGTTTTCACTTTTCAGTTCTGCCCAATTAAGGGTATTCAAGCTGCGGGGTACCTAATTTCATTAACCATTATGACACTCGTCATAGGATTTAAATGACAGTTCTAGGACAACTGGACAACTTAAACTTCCTTTGGAAGCATCGAAAATGGCATGTAATTATGAAAGAGGGCATACGCAGTCTCGATACCAGAAAGGAATGTACCTAGCTGCGCAAGAGCACGTAAACAGCAACCGTCTGTTTCAGACACAGCTGAGATCATCCTCAGAGGTAACTGTCGTTTTACTGCAAAACATTCTATTATTGTTATTGTTTACTGAACTGTGGTAACAGTGAGCAATTGTTTCTTTGAATTGCAATAGACGTAGTTATCATTGTGACCCACATGCAATTATTGTCTGACTTAAAGGTAAGGTTATGTTATGTCTTGCCTACCCTTTGAATTGTATGCGTTTTCATATTTGCAGAAATGTATTAGTTTTTACAAAATAACGTATACAATACAATACAACTGTACTTAGTATTCTATGTTTTATCTCTTCACGTTAACTATGGAGCTCTTTTAATTAGAAGTCTGGTTATGTTTATACAAAAAAATGTCTTATTTCTTATTGCGTTCGCCGTCCTCTCATTCTGAGTTGAGGCCAGTGCCCAGACCCTTGCTTGCTGTTGCTTTTAAGTATTTTTTTTATGTTTCAGTTAAAACATCAAGAGATAGCATCAATGTAATCAACGGCAAATAACCTAACCAACTTAGAAAAGTTGAAAAACCCCAGACATTGTCATTTCAAAGTTCAATATTTCAAAAACGGGTGAACCGATGTTAATGAAACTTAGCTAAGAACCATCTCGGTTAAAATAGCTTTCGACTGAAAATAAACCGCATCGAAATCGGTCCACCCGTTTGGGAGCTATGATGCCACAGACAGATACACAGATACACAGACACACAGACACACAGACACACAGAGACACAGAGACACAGATACACGTATACACAGACAAGTCGCGGTTAAAAGTACGTCTCGATCGCATTTGCGTTAAAGCGTCAAATAATATGAGAATTGTTTGTTATCGATACGTGCCACTAGTGGCTCTGCCAATTCGTCCATTGTAATTCAGACGTAAATGCGACCGCTATCGAGACGTATTTTTGTTCGTTGATTACACTAGGCGCTCCGGCAAGGTAAAAATAGCTCGTTAATTACGATCGACCACAAATACTCAGGTCTTTGCGAGTTCCCTCGCTTCGAACTCGAGAAAAACTTCTACGGACCCATATGGAGTCATAACTTTGTATCATCATTCATTTCGATTACTCCTGTACGTGATAGTTACAAAAATGTGGAAAGAAAGGCTCCTTTATTGCCTAGAGCATTAATTTAATGCGCGCTTTTCTTTTATTTTCATCCGACTACGGATGAAGGAAGTTTCCCAGTCCTGGCCGTTCTTGAAAAACAAAAGAAGCGTAACTTGATATTTAATTAGGTCAAGAGTTAGTTCCACTAGTTCTTTAGCTCAGTATGGCGAAGTTGAGATTCATCCTAATCCTAAATCCTAAAAAATGTTATACATGCGAAAGTAACTCTGTCTCTCTGTCTGTCTGTTTGTTACCTCTTCACTGGAAAACCGCTGCGCCAATCTAGATGAAATTTGGTAGGAAGGTAGTATGAATATTGAGGAATAACATAGGCTACTTTTTATTCGGTAAAACTATATGGTTCCCGCGGGATAGCGAAAACCGAAATCTACGCGAACGAAGTCGTGGGTAACAGCTAGGTAGTTAGTGATATAAACGGATCACCCAAGTACATCGGTCAGTACAATAATTAAAGTTTCTGGCATTTTCGTATTCCGGCCGCATAGTAACAAATGGCCAAAGTTCCTGACATGTCAGTAAAATTCCTGACGTCTAACCCTATCTACTTTGATTTCATGTTTTTGTACGTTTATAATAACATGTTTCCGCTGGTGTCTAGTCAGAGGCCTGAATAATAAAAAGATTCCATAACATCGAAAAGGACCCCGAAGGATTCAAAAAAAGGTAAAACGACTTATTTAATCAACGTTTCAATTGAGCGAAGCTAACAGAAATGAAACATTACACTAGCTTTCGATTAAAAAAAACCGCATCTAAATTGGTCCATCCGTTTGGTAGTTATGATGACACAGACATACACAGAGATACACAGATACACAGGTACACATACACACAGATACACAGATACATAGGTCAAACTTATAACACCCCTCTTTTTCGTCGGGGTTAAAAAACAACTAAAGTGACCACCTCGTGAGCTCAATTTTGTTTTTTTTTTGTCAAATTACAAAAAAAACTGTAGAGGAGAACAGCCAGACATACGAAAACATTTTTGTTTCGTAACGTAAGTTCGTATCGTAACGTCCCGCTCACTCTCGTATTAAATAATATTGACGTGAGCGGGACGGCACGACACGAAGACCACGAAGTTCGAATTTTGCACTTCGTAGTAGGGGGGCAGGCAGAGGGTCGAGCACGACTTTTCGAGTCCTGCGTCACGTAAAATCGAATAGTAAACGTTGTCGAGTTTGTATGACGTTTGGAACAGCGCCCGCCCGTGAGCGTATTTGGAACAAAAATTTAGTATGAGGTTTCTTGATCTCGATACAAAAACTGTAACGTTACGCAGGATTCGACAAGTAGTGCTCGACTCTCCTGAAACCGAGACTTCGCGATTCGCGCTCGCTCGGTCAACAAATTGGACGAAATGGAAATAAATTCAGGAAAAGGTTTTGTAACGTAATGTCCTTTTCTACTTTACATAACTTATCCAATATCCCTTCAGTGTAAAAATACGAAAGTTTGAAATTAAATTTGCGAACACTTTCCGAGGATTCCGCAATTCGCGTTGTACTGAAACCTACAGGAGATTTAAAATTTCGTTTAGCTTTGTAATTTTATTTAATCATCATTTTTAGGGTTCCGTACCTCAAAAGGAAAAAACGGAACCCTTATACTTTGTTGTCCGTCTGTCTGCCTGTCTGTCAAGACCCTTTTTCTCTGGAACGCGTGGAGGTAGCATGCTGAAATTAATATCAAATACCCTGCGGCCCCTTGAAGCTGTGAAAAAAATCAACCTTCTAAGTCAACGCAATCAAAAGATAAAGTAATTAAAAAGGCCATTTCCATACAAATTGCCGATTTCCAAAAACCTAAAGGGTACTTCCAGATGTCCTAGAAACTTGAAAATTGGTATGAAGGTAGCTCTTATAGCACAACCACTCTGAAAAGTCTCAAAATCTTAATTTTTATGTCTGTCTGTAGATGTCGCAAACCAATATAAGTTGACCCCACACTGCGTACATTTTACTTAAGAGCAAGGCTCTGCTAACACTGGACTTCTTAAAACACTGGAGGAAAGCGTTAATATCTTTCTACGGAACCCTCGTGCGCGAGTCCGACTCTCACTTGGCCGGTTTTTATTTTTAGTTAAGTAATCATCTTTAAAAAGACGTGATAGCCTAGTGGTTTGACCTATGGCCTCTCAAGCAGAGGGCCGTAGGGCCGCACCTCTGGGTGCGAGCCGGGGTTTGAACCCACGCATCAACTTCTGAGTTTTCAGAATTACATTTGTAATATCATAAGCTTTCCGGTGAAGAAAAACATGGTGAGGAATCTTGCACACTCCTGCGAAGCAATTCAATTATGTGTCTCGCGCGAGAACAACAGTTCATTTTCTGTTACTCAGTGCAACGGGACGGGTAATATTATCTCGCGCGACAAACAAAGTCGCGGCCAGTCGTGCTAGCCCTATAGGTCTATAACTCTCTGGAATTCGGACTGAACGCAGACACAGACACGGCTTCGGAGCTTTACATGCTTAACCTTTTAATTAACTTAGCACCTGTATTTCAAAAGGCACAAAGGTGCGAACACGGGTTTGAACCCTTGACCTTCTGCTTGAGAAGCGGTAGGTCGAACAATTAAACTGTCAAGGATCTAGAATTAAAACCCAAGTGTCATTTATGTTTTGTTCCCCCTATACGACGACATTCTCGTCACCAAGGGTCAAGTAGTCATCATCATCAGTCGTTTTTACGTCTCAAAATGAGAGGTCTTGGGCTACGGTTCTCACGCTCGCAGTGCGGATTGGAAACTTCACACGCTTTATTGAATTGCTTGCTGCATACTCCTGGTGCAGGTTTCCGTCACCGAAACGCCAGCGGTAAATTACAAATGTAATTTTGCACATGAATTCCGAATTACTCAGAGATGCGAGCCGGGGTTCGAACCCATGACCCTCTGTTTGAGAGGAAATAGGTCAAACCACTGCTATCACGGCTATAAGTCAAGTAGTAGTCTAATCTAAATACCGGGTTTTGGTATTTAATAAATCTCGTGTCTGACGTCGCCACTTGAACATTAAACCCAAAAAAAGGTCTTACGGCCGTTCTAATAAACGATTTGACGACCGAATAGCCTAGTGGTTAGAGACCCTGACTATGAAGCTTGAGGTCCCGGGTTCAAATCCCGGTCGGGGCAGATGTTTGTATGATGAATATGAATGTTTGTTCTTGGGTCTCGGATGTTTAATATGTATATAAGTATGTATTTATATATATAAGTATGTTTATCCGTTGTCTAGTACCCATAGTACAGGCTTTGCCTAGTTTGGGACTAGGTCAATTGGTGTCAAATTGTCCCGTGATATTTATTTATTATTTATTTATTTAAACGTAACTGAAGTACAGCCGGGTCCTGAAGATAACTCATTTTGGACGTTTCTGGTTTAATAATAATGGCAATTAGAATCGGAGTTTAGATGATTATGTTCATGTGTATATTAATATGTTCTCGGCCCGGGGTGGGCATTTAGGCAGTTCGTCCACCGCCGCCGTCACCGTCACGTCACCGAGAACAATATAAGATAATAAGGACAAACGTCCTTAGAGATGATCGCACTTTGCCATGTAACTCTGATCCAGGCGCTCATTAACCCCCGACGAAGAAAGAGGGGTGTTATAAGTTTGACCTGTGTATCTGTGTATTTGTGTATCTGTGTATCGTGTATCCGTATAGCAGCATAGCTCCCAAATGGATGGACCGATTTCGATGCGGTCTTTTTAATCGAAAGCTAGTTTAATCGAGATGATTTTTAGATAAGTTTCAATGAAATCGGTTAACCAGTTTTTGCAATACTGAAGTTTGAAATGACAATGTCGGGGGGTTTTCAACTTTTCTAAGTTGGTTATTCAATAAGCCTGAACTATAAACCTTTCCGTCCATGTGACAAGGCCTATGAAAAACCCATCCATATTTTCCCGATAGTCCAGGGGACGGGAAATTGCCCTATTTCTGGGTAATCGAATGTTGCAGTGCCGCAAGCGAAGGCCGAAATAACAACATTACTGGCGCGATCCGGCAATATTTCAGTGTTTTTATGAATATTGCTCCATAAAAGCTTTCGTTAATTGGAAAATGGCAACTTTTGGCGTCAATGTTGATAGTCATTTTCAATGGATGCACATTATTTTAATGCATAAACATTTTTTTAAACTAGAGCGTGCGTATTGCGGGATGTGCTGTGCAAATTATAATGTCAATTGATGCTAAAAGAGCTTCGCGAGATAAGAAGAAATATTAATATAACTGCATAAGATGGCTATAGGAAGGGATTTTGATCGGGTTGCTATAAAATCAGCGTTACACATGCATTGTTTTTAGTTCAAAGATAATCCACTTGAAATAATATTTAGTCGATCAAAGGTCCCAAGTGGAGAATGACAGTTTAGACTGAGTTTTATACGAGGGTCGGCATTTTGGTATACAAGACAACTGTAGCTTGCATCTTACGTATACCTACGTAAAGAAAATACATTAGCTAAGGCAGTAACTTAACTAGAGCCGCTTTCGACATTTCTACATCTACGCTAAGTTACAGCGATAGGGTTGTCACTCTTATTTTTTAATTGAATAATGGTTTTAAATGTACTGTTAAAATATATTAAATTAAACTACGAGTACGTCTACAAACTTAAAACTGAAATTAAACTAAAACAATAAAATAAATACTTATGTAGGGGTAAAGCTACACTACTTTGAAGTTCGGTATTCAGTATTCATTTGTTATTGCAAAATTTTTGCGTTTTTTTTTACATTTTTTCCAATTTTTTTTTAAATTGTTAATTGATATAAGTGATAATGTCCGATGGTTAAGGATAAAAGGTCGGAGAGAATGATAAATAAGAACGACCGAGGTGAGTGCTAAATGACAACTGATGTATTGATAGGTATTAAACGTAATGCTAAAGTAAAATTGCAAGCGTATGCAAAGGCTTGCGCAACATAGTCAAATGTGCTACAACTACATTAACAAAGATATGTACGGATGTCCGTACATCTTATCCTGAATTAAATTTAAATACGTAGACTAGACAGGCTTTATTATGGCTGTGTTTCACTCAGCAAATAAAAGGCCGGTACATTCTTTATTTGCTTTAATGACTATAACAAATACGAGTTTCTTAACTTTCAGCTAAAGTCAAACCCTGCTACTTAATATTTGTTGTTATCGTTGTAGGTACTTACTTAATGATTGATAAACAATTTGATTTATACTGTAGTAACAATATTCCGATTGCATGAAATGACGTGTAATAATAATTAATGACTGTATCTTTTGATTGCGTTGACTTAGAAGTTTGTTTTTTTCACAGCTACATACACTACAGGCTAGAGTATTTGATATTAATTTCAGCGTGCTACCTCCACGCATTCCAGAGAAAAAGGGTCTTGATAGATAGACAGACAGATGGTCGGACACCATAGTGATCCTAAGGGTTCCGTTTTTACTTTTGAGGCGCGGAACCCTAAAAATGAGTACGACTAATGCTTATTCTACGTAAAATTAACACTGCTCATTCCACAATCAATCTACCCAAAATTACCTAGCAACTGTTAAAATCGAGCCAGTCTTACGATCCTAAAACAATATTTGCGAACAAAACACACGCGACTTAATTTGATTGAATCAATCAGGATTGACGCTTGAATTAATTCCGAGCAATCTGATGATCAAATTCCATGTGTAATGTTTGCATTTCCCGGGGGAACAGAACTCCTGGATTGTTCCATCATATATTGATCCGGTGTGCGTATAATCCGTATGCAGCGGCGTAGCTTTGATACGTGTAACCGGAAATTAAACAAGAGCTAAGCGTGAAGGAGATTAAAATTCTGGTAGGCATATGCGAGGATTAGGAATCATTGCTGTAAAAAGCATAGCTTATTTACTTGCGCATATGCTTAAGGTCGGATTTCACTTGTGATAAACATTTAAAATAATGAACGTTTTTCATTTTTAGGGTTCCGTACCTGAGAAGGAAAAAACGGAACCCTTATAGGATCACGTTGTTGTCCGTCTGTCTGTCAATACCCTTTTTCTGGAACATGTGGAGCAGGTAGCATGCTGAAAAAATCAACCTTCTAAGTCAACGCAATCAAAAGATACAGTCATTAAAAAGGCTATTTCTATACAAATTGCCGTACCCTTAAAACCTAAAGGGTACTTCCAGTTGTCCTAGAAACTTTAAATTTGGTATGAAGGTAGCTCTTATAGCACAGCCACTCAGAAAACTCTTAAATTCTTAAATTTTTATGTCTGTCTGTAGATTTCACAGACCAATATAAGTTGACCCCACACTGTATACATTTGCTTAGGAGCAGGGCTCTGCTAACACTGGAGAACATATAACACTGGGGAAAAGCAGGGAAATCTTTGTACCGAACCCTCGTGCGCGAGTCCGATTCGCACTTGTCCGGTTTTTTACCTGAGCTTGGCACATGAACGGGCAACAGGCTTGGCGTAGTTTTAGCATCTCTGAATTACTTTCAACGCCATATTTTTTGCATGAGACAATTTTTACGTGAATTGATAATTTTTTGAGGTAGGTAACGGTATTTTGTGAAAAGACGCGGGGTTGCAATGGGGTTGGTAAGGAAATATTGTACCAATAGCTTTCTTACATCGAGTATTGAAAGAGAAATAGGTGTAGCTAATGGTAAGTAGAGCGAGCTGGCAACGTCGTTTTGTGTTGTGTTTTTGTGTTGTATGGTATCGGTTATTGCAATATCGTTACCGAAATAACGTTACTTTGCAAAATAGGCACTTGGTAAAATGCAACAAATTACGGTACTTTTCACATGAAACCACCGTAAGACTCAATCATAATGAAATAAAACTCGACTTATATACGTGAGTAAAACGGATGTTTTATTTCATTACAAATTACGGTACTTGTCTCGGTAATGTTATCAGTTCCTGCTTACTAGTACTAGCATAAATAATCTACCTTTCTTTATTGTTTTATTGCACGATAATCATCTTCAGTCAGACAGAACATACTCGTACGTCTCCATGCGTTCTAAGCATTTTGTTTCCTATTTTAACGTCATCGTGGCATGCACGTGTGAACTTTGACTAATGCTTTGAGTTTACTTAAAAACGAATAACTTCTCTGAACTAAATAAATGTTTGATTAACATTTTGTCAGTAAATATCAAGAGTGCAAGACCGTCGGAAGCAAATGTATTTCGGAGGAAAATATTAAACTCCGAAAATATTCCTTTGACTCCGAGACGGAATGGTGCTTGAAAATTTTCGAGATGTGTGCTTAGTTCGTTCGTTTGCACTCATTCGAGAGTTTGTGTTAACAGTTTTGAGTAAGTATTGCATGTTAGCTTCACTTTGCTCTAAATAGGTACCTACCAGATGCATTTTACAATTTTGTAAAAGCCACATTTTTAACATGAAATTACCGAATCAACTAATCACTACGACTAAGTGAAAAATAAGCGAATCACGCACGTATACAGAGTGTTCCAGTGACCAACGGAGAGAGCTGATAGAGCAAGTCTAGTTGAACACCCTGTGAAGTTATAAACTGCTCAAAAATGTCTAGGGATCAATTATGTGCTGACTCCCATACGAGTTAAATCCTAGACATTTTTGAGCAGTGTATTAAAAAAAACGTTTATAGAAAAACATTGTCCCTTACATGAATTGCCTCTGCCGGTTGACAATACCTGCCAATACTATTCGTCTATCAAAGCTAATTAACAATCTCCAATTGCAAAATTTCACAAAGTTACGATCATCCTCCAGGCCCAGACTGACACAAGTCCACTTTGAGCTTTTTCCCGATAGGTTTCCAAAATTGAACTCTCGAACTGCCACGTACACCTTAAGACAGATGGAATAACATGGACAGTACTGTTTCTATCGGATCATTCCCTCGGGACGTACCTCGAGCTATCTCGGCAGGTCACGAAGGATTTCAATTCTCCGCCAACGAAAATGCGATTAGAGAGGTACGATTCGGCGATGAATACCCTCAGATGTTTTGACAGCTGAGGGTCGAGCACGAAGTTTTCGAATTCTGCTTGACGTAATCGAGTAGTAAAGTTATCGAGAAATTTGTATGACGCTTGGAATAGCGCCCGCCCGTGATCGTATTTGGAACTAAAATTTTGTATGAGGTTTCTCGAATTTGATACGATACGGTAGGATTCGAAAACTTCGTGTTCGGCCTTCTGAAGCGCCAAAGCGCAAAACACACTTCTATACAAAGACGCAAGCTTTTCTGATAGACGAGCTAAGAAGTTTTGGGAATTTTTAAGTCTTAAAACTCCAATCGCTATCACATGACTGTCATTAAAATCCAATAATAATTTTTGAGCAAACCTAAGAAAGTCATTCAAATTATATAAAAAGTGATAATTTTTGTAATCACAGAAGGCAAGAGCAGAAAGTAACAACATTGATTTGTACTAAGAAGGTATAATCAACTAAAACAGTTCTAACGATAACTTTCAGTCCAAAATGAGTCTAATAATTTCGATGCTACGATTTCCTTTAGAATGCATCTATGCTCATGAATTCGTGGTGGCATCCAAAGTTGCATTTAAATTAGGATGACAAGAGAAAGATAAATATTTACAAGCAATTGAACGGTCAACGCTCCCGCTCTAGGCGACGCGGGAATGTTTACAATTTTCAGGGATTTGAGTGGACTAAATTGGAAATCGACTTTACTGCTTTCTTGTAGTAGAATGGCGCATGAAATTTATTAAATCAAAACCCAGTTCTAGTAAACTCATATCATGTGCCCATTTATTTAGAATCAGGCCACTCTGGGCACTTAAGAATCTAAACGAAGGAAAGTGGAATGACTGTCAGTGTTTATCAGTGTCTGTCATAATCATAATCAAATCGTGATTTTTTTCATTAAAAAAACTGAATGTAGTCTGGGCAGGTCTTAACGTTTTAAATCAGAACGAATATTTTAATCGCATAAACTAAAATAAAACTGATATTTTTTATACAAGCGATCTTTCATTTTGAGTGGGACGTAATGCAAAACAAGTGAAGTCATAAAATTAATATCCACAATTTTTATTACACATAGGAAGTAAGACAGCAATAACTGTCATAAAAGGTAAGACGTGGTTGTCATTGATAATTTCGTATTCAAAGACTGAGGTCATCGAGAAACGATGTCAAATGAACCTATTTGGAAGAAGAGATAAGTTCGAAATCTTAAGTGTTAGTGGGCGGAGTAGTTGGCAAAAATAGCACAGCCCAATGCAACGGATGGCAACGAAATATGTGAGCAATCAGAGAAGAGGTTGCTAAGCCAGCCAGCCAAGTCAGGTATGTTAGGTCATCTAGGTCTTCAGCAGGTCCAGGTCAGGTTCAGGAGTGAAATTGACAGCACCGAAAGATGATGGTGGTTTGTCCCTTCTCGACGCAATTTCAAGTCCCAGTGAAAAAATAGCATAATTATGCGTTAATGCATTTAAAATCTGTGGAACACTTTATTTTTGCTTGCTTAAAATTTGAGCAGTTTTCCCTGCTATTTTACTTTAGTAATATCATCTCGTAATCTTTGCGACGAAATATGTTGTAGCGAAAATCAGATTTCCAGCATCTTTTTCGCAATACTTACGAGCATTGCAGTGTATGTCATTATAACGCCGATTTTTTTAATTAAAAGCTAGCTTTGTAATCATCATTATCAGGATACCTACACATCAAAGAGCAAAAACAATCATATCCAGTTCACAAAGTCAACTTTGCCGAAAGCCGTCAAAAACCCTCGAAATCCACTTCATTATAAACTCGCATATTGCCAAAGTTTTAATTAACATTGTAATTTGTCTTGTTATCAGACCCGTCAGTGAGAAAGAACTCAAATAACTCCACATGTTCCCTACGACGTGATAACCTCGAAGACAAATTAGAAAACAAGCAAAAATGTGTTTTATTTAAATGCTCGCAGGATCTTTGTGAGGGGATGACTGGTGCGACCCAAATAGCTGTTTGTACGACACTGTTTAATTGATTAGTCCCTTTGTTTCGTGATCTCTGTCGTAGAATGCTAGTAAATTAAATATTTGAGCGTAGAATGTACTTAGCTACTTTGTAGCTGATCAATTTCAAATTGCTATGTTCTCTTTAAGACCCTGTATTTATTCGAGGACAGCCATATTAAGTCCTCCTACGGTACGTGTAGCGTGTACTAAACGGTGCTTGTTAGTTGCGTTTTCGACTTCTTGCCTAAAGCAGTAGGCTTGGCTTTGGCATTCGCCATTTTTTTTCTGTCAAACGACACAAGATTTGTGCGAGAAAGAGATGGCGAATGTCAAAGCGAAGCCGAGCGCGTAAACATAGACAATAAGGCCTCTTGTGTCGTTCTTGATTCTGTCAATGAACGACATCGCCACATTAACATTTTTATCTCCTAGGGGTGTTATTCTCAAATACCTTATTGTACCTACCTAAAATTATGTGTGAAATAAGTAATTTGAATTTGAATTAAGAATATTGACCGAGCGAATGAAGTGAGCGAAGCGTCTCAGTTTCAGCTTGGACAAAATTTATTTCGTGTGTCTGCCGTGTGTGTGTCCGTCTGTTCTCCTCTACAGGTCGCATTTCTCAACCGATTCTTCTGTTTTGTGAAAAGGTTAAATAATTATAATTATGTTGATTTTTTCTATTGATCCGTTTTTTGTATTTTTTAAAAGAACAAAAAAACCAAAAATGTTCAGAAGTGACCCGATCTTCGTGATCAGGTTCGATATTTATTTTCGTCTGTTATTGTTTTTTTAATTAGAAATAAAAAGTTCAAAAATGAGGTCGCGAGGTCTACAGCTGACAGAGTTATTGGTTTACGATGGGTTTACGAATGTTTCTGCGTTGCCGTGTCAAATCGGTTGTCGTTTAGTATAATATATAAAAGTTATTCTACCGCTCGAGACTAGAGAATAACACTACACTTATAATATTCAGTGTACTTAGATTAAGAGTAATATTGCATAAACCCGGAGATTATCTAAAAGTGTTAATGGCTGCTGCTTGCCCCTATAGCTCGCGCCGATCCAATTAAAAATGTCAACTCAATTAACACCAAAGGGAGTATGAATTGCTTTATTTATGATAGTTAAATTAAAGGCCTCCTTTAAATTTTCTCACGGCCCGGCCGAGTTAAAAGGGAAGCTGTTAAAATATCTTTTGTGAAGTCCTTCATATTTTGATAAATTATTTTTCAATACAGTTGCTCAAAAATAATACTAGCTAAGAACTACCTCGATTAAATTAGCTTTCGATTAAAAAACAGTTAGGCAATGAGGCCACTGGTTTCAAATCTATTATTTAACTTTTAAATACTGGCTGAAACAAGAAAACCAGAAAATTATCCCCGATATCCCGATTCATCCCCGGGATTAGTTATATTTTCCTGGTTTTCCGTTTATTCTTGTTTCGGTGGGTATTTCAAAGATTAAAACAGAGTTCAGTTTAACATTTATTATGATTTTTACGCACACTTCAATAGAGGTAAGCAAGCATAATAAATAAATAAGTATTAAGCTTATGGTACACAATAAATACGGAATAGTAGAATTTGAACTCATAAAATAGTTCTCAAACGACACATCCATATAGACCAGTAATATATTACGAATTTTATATGCAACTACAATATACCAGCAGCGCAAAATATTAAAACGCCGTTTATGACAGCCGCGACATTTTTCAAGCGCGCAAATATCGTAAAAATGCATGAAGTTATTCCACGAGATTTTTCTTGAAATCAGAAAACGTACATTTTAGGTATCTGCGAAGGAAGTTCATTTTATGGGAAAACATTTTTCTTAGGAGAGAATGTACTTTCAATGTCTTTTATACCTTTTCTATCGAAGCGGTATTCAGTTTTGTACGGGCTTTCCTTTTGAAAAAATGTTGTTCATATTTTTAAAAGAAAATAAAAATACCGGATGACTGTCAAATATCTCAATGGTGCTGATTTACTTTAACGCCTTGCTTATTTGTGAGAGGAAATGAAAACTTCCGACTCAAATCGTATTCGCATTTTTCCCCGATTAAAAACGTACTGCAAAGTTGAATAGATACAAGAGAAGACGTTTTAATTTTGCGGCAGTGAATTAAACGTCAACATTCATTGACACACCTTGATAGCTCTAACATTAAAATTTGATGAACTAAAAACAATTACTTTGCTCACCCGCGACCACTAATGACAAATAGTTATATCTGTGCGGAAAATGTATGTTTCCATGCAGCACCTTCGCCTCCACTGCTACACGAATCACACTTCGGTGTAGTGGAAGTGGTGGCATGTTGAGCGGTTGTTGTTGTGCTTCGTAAATGGCCTCGCGGAGAGTGCTGAAACGCGTCAGCGTTTAGTTTAGTGGTGGTGGTGATAGTTGGGTCTGTGTGGCATGTGTTGATTCGTGTAGCAGTGGAGGCGGAGGTGTTGCATGGAAACATACATTTGCCGCACAGTTATAACTATTTGTCATTAGTGGTCGCGGGTGAGCAAAGTAATTGTTTTCAGTTCATAAATATGGACCTCCGCAAAGTAACGCCTGATTCAATAAATTATTTAAAATTTGATTTTAACCTGCAATGAAACGTACCTTATATTTTATACACATTGCGCTTATAACGCCATTTTAAGTACCTAAATAAGTAATATTGTTATGGCACCATGCGCCTTATCACATTTTATGAGACAAGATGCTGGCATTTAACACCTTGTCTTATAACTTATAAATTTTTAATTTAAACCAAATGACCACGCCGCTGAATAAATAAACCTTATAACAGAACTTTAGTTTGTTATTATAAAACTTTTCCAATCAAAAACAATTCAACAAATGCGCATGAATGCGTTCTAGGAATGCGATCAGTTTCAATTCAGCCAATGATGGAAATAAAGCGATTATGTCACTGCGCTGAAGAGTTGCATAACACGCATAACGATCACTAAACGTCAATCACAATAAGTCATAATCGGCACTTATGGGCATATGAACATGCGGCGATGACATGAGTATTTAGGCCTTCGCGCCCACTAAAGCATGCATTGACTAGGTGTTTTCAATGACGTAATCGAACGTGCTTTATGGTTTCTGAGCTCAAAAAGACGTCTCTGTTAAATTTAACAAAAAATATTTACTTTTTATTGCTCCAATGACTGACAAAGCTCATCATCATCTTATTTAAGAGCGTTACTCTTGTCGAAGCAGTTGTCTCCAGTCCGTTCTTTCCAATGCAAGCTCTTTCACCTCCTGATACGACACAACGTCTATCTTTTTTTATTATTTGGTATAAATTACTCTATCCTCGGCCTTCCCCTTCCTCTCTTTCGTTCTATCTTTCCTTTTATAATTTTCAGCATCAGCAAAGCTACACGCTCCCATTTAACTTTTTAACCGACTTCAAAAAAGGAGGAGGTTCTCAATTCGTCGGAATATTTTTTATTTTATTTTTTATTATGTATGTTCCCCGATTACTCGAAGACGGCTGGACCGATTTCAAAAATTCTTTTTTTGTTTGAAAGGGTATACTTTCTAGTTGGTCCCATTGTCACCAAGTCAGGATCTGATGATGGAATCCCAGGGAAATCGAAGGCAACTCTCAAATTTTATAGGGACGTATCATGTGTTTCATATATTTTTGAAAGCTATTCAATTACTTGCGTATGGTAGTCTTCATCTCGTGTTGATGAGGCGATGATGGAAGGTGCAACTCCTTAATGGTTAGGAGTTGGAGGATAGTATTTTAAATATTAACGTAACTAAAAAATGTGAAATACAAAATCATTTAACAAAAAGTAAAACCGCCTTCCAAAAAAAACCTCAGAAAAAAAACATAAAATAATCCCCAAAAAGCCATGAGTTTTATGGCCTAGTGGCAGAAATATGAAGTCGGTGCTTCATTCCAAGAATATTCCGCTAGCACCGCACCGACTTCATATTTCTGCTAGGCTATAAAACTCATGGCTTTTTGGGGATTATTTTATGTTTTTTTTCTGAGGTTTTTTAATGTATCAGGCACTAACACTAGGTAGTAAGTTCTTTCTTTTGCCTATACTAACCCCTAGGGATGGTGTACGAAATAAATGATATTTAATTAATTTAAACTTACTACGAGTTCTACAATAGGTCCCGTACCTACCTGTACGGAAAAGCAAATTTTCTCGGTAATTTTTCTCTTACTTTCTGTGGTTGGGTTTTGAAATTTCATAAGTATGTGTAAGTCCAATAGATTGGAATTTCTACAAAAACGGATATGTTCATTTTGGTTTTATCAAAAACTTGCTTCGTGCCTTTTACGTGGTTAATTGGATTTGTTGCGATCTTATATGTGTTTTTGGTTTTCACTAAGTTTACAGACTTACCTAATCTTAATTCAACCCTTTGTTGTTTATTTTGCTCTCCTTTCTCTAATTTAACTCATAGAAAACTAGATCATAGCAATGTTGTACCTACGCTCTTTCCTGGATAAAAATAAGTAAGCATATTTTAATTAGAGATAACGTAAGTAAGTAAGTAAACACTTTATTTTACTAAAAAAACAGGATACAAACACAATTTACAAAAAAAAAACTAATTAAAGTACAAAGGCGGTCTTATCCCTAAAAGGGATCTCTACCAGCCAACCTTAGAGTGGTGGAGAGGAATAGCTTACTAGGGACCGACAATAAGTGTCTTAATAAATATAAATATTGAAAGCCATTATATTTCGTCGGTTCATTCTTCAGATATAATTTTTAACCAGGTAGTTTCTTTAACTTGCTAGGCAACATCGCACGGTATTCAGAGAAAAAATAAACGATTTTTGATTAAAGAGTACTTTTTTGACTTCCGCCCTACTCCTGCGACGCTCCGCCATGTCTACCTTTACATCATTCCTTTTTCGTGCGTGGCAACGTTCGCACATCGCCAACGACGTAACACTGCGTGAAAATGCCGAAGGAAAATCTAAGTAATTCGCAAAAAATTGAGCGCTATAAGCGAAAAATAGAAGAAATTAATAAAAGTGAACAGTGTAAACGACGACGTATTCGTCCAAATATCATCTATTCTGATGATTCCGATAGCGATTCAGGTGAGTTCCAAATAGCATTTTTCTTAAGTGTGTCGAACTACCCACATGCAATAATATGTTATATAGGATCATTGTAACCAATTTTAATTTGATGGGCCGTGTGCCCAAGTAATAAAATGTATGACTTTCAACATTCTAAGCTAAATTGAAATCGGGGTTGACTGCGAGTTAACCACGCTTACGGAATTAACTGCGAGTTAATTTCGACTATCTTATAGTAATAATGTACATACAATCTACAATTAGATATTCAGTGCATCATTATATTATCTGCGAGATAATGTAATATCATAATTATTTTTCTAACAGAATTAACTGCGAGTTAATTTTGGCGAAAACATTATACTAGCACAATACAATGTACATCTGTAACACTATATTATCTGCGAGATAATATAAAATAATTGTTAGTTTTTTGGTTGTAAAATTGAACATAAAATAATTGTTTTAGCCGATCAACCAGAAAACTTCAATGCAGAATCTGCAGAAGCTGAACAGACAACGGAGAATGCAGCTTCAGATTCTCAGTCTGATCCGACGGCTCAGGAGAGCGCGACTTCTTCAGCCGCCCCCGAGCCCCCTTCAGAGGAGGCGGCCTTAGACCCAGAGCTCCTCGCTGCACTTGGAGAATCCACCTCCGATACTCCCGAATTCGGGCCAAGCATTCACGATAGCTTAGCTACCTTATGGTTGCCTCTTCTGAAAAAAGGCATGCCGAAAGAAGCGAAAGACAAACTCCTCAAAGAGTATTTAATCCCGTCGAACTGCAAATTATTGCAGGCGCCTAAATTGAATGCCGAGATATCGGCCGCCGTGTCGGAGGTAGTTCGCGGCCGCGACAAAAAATATGTCGTTGTACAGCAACAGCTCGGCCAAGGGATAGCGGCTGTTAATCGGGCCATGGACGTCATGCTGAAGAATGACAACAAAATCGAAGCACTTAAATATTTAAGCGATAGTTGTCGTATTCTCTCTGATTTACATAACTTTTTCACTAAAGATAGAACAAAGTTGGTCACACCTAGTCTGGAGAAGAACTTTCTCCACATCATTCAAGACTCAGAGAGAGATGAATCCTTATTTGGGAATTCCTTATCTGAAAAAATTAAGGCGAGTAAGGCCATCGAAAGACAAGGTCAACACATTAAAAAGACTGTTCCTAGCTCAATAAAAGCTAACACGACGAGCGCCCGGCCATCCACATCTCAGGGAAACTGGTCAGGACCTCCTCGCTACTCGTCGAACAGGGGGGGGCGGGGAGGCAGTCGGAAGACGGACCCCTCACCCGCGCCGGCGACCCGGCGCCCGTACATCACTGCTCAGACGAAACCCGCGAACCAGACCAAGACGCGTGCGCAAGCACGTCAGCCTTAATTCAGGTACAAACACATGCGGGTCTTTTACAAAATTTTTACCAATGTTGGCTTAAAGTGACAAATAACATGACTGTATTGTCGTGGATTCGAAGTGGTTTTTCTATACCTCTATGTAAACAAGTTCATCAGTCCTCAAAGTCAAAGTCAAAGTATTTTTATTGTAGATTGTGGGTACACAAATACAACAGTTGTTATGTTTTTTACAGGCGTTCCAACACAATCAGCCAGTTTTGGCATACAATATTTCTTAATTGTATTAAAGATTTTACACTACATTTTAAATTACAGTGACTTATATATTACTCAGTCCCTCATACTCAGCGGTCGCCAGGCGAAAGTAAACAAATGGACATGGCATTAAATAAATTGCTCGAATTAGGCGCCGTAAGAAAATGTACACCTAAAAAAGACCAGTACATTTCTAGTACATTTTTAGCTCCAAAACCTAATGGCAGCAGCCGGTTTATTTTGAATCTTAAGTCATTTAACAAATTTGTCGTTAAATCCCATTTTAAAATGGAAGATTATTGGACTGCGTCGAAGTTAATACCTCGCAATGGTTTTATGGCGACCATAGATCTAAAAGAAGCATATTTGCTTATACCGATTTGCGAAGCAGATCGTAAATACCTTAGATTTCAACTTCAAGCCTGTAACTCTGATCTAATTGAAACATACGAATTCACTGCATTGCCATACGGTTTGTCGATAGCACCAAAAGTGTTTACCAAACTAATGAAAGAGGTAGTCACTCACTTACGAAGCCAAGGCTTTAAGTCTGTAATTTATCTGGATGACCTACTGTGTATTGGGGACAACTACGAGGATTGCACGAACAATATAAATGAGTCTGTTAGGCTATTGAACTGTTTAGGGTTCGTTATAAACTATGATAAGAGTGTGTTACTACCGTCACAAAGTTGCAAATTTTTAGGGTTTCAATATAACTCAATAAAATTTACTATTTCCTTACCACTCGACAAACGACAAAAAATTTCACGTTTGACAGAAAGGTTCATGAAATTACCTCGCTGCACTATTCGCGACTTTGCTCAACTTATTGGTGTTCTTATCTCAGCGTGCCCAGCTACTAACTATGTTTGGCTATACACCAACGTATTAGAAAGACAAAAGTTTCTAGCTCTTCAACGACATTATGGAAATTACGAAGCTAAAATAAATCTTTCTGATGTTATTTTAAAGGACTTAATTTGGTGGAGAGACCACATTTACACAATTTCAGCAATAATGAGAACTTCAAACTTTAAGATGGAAATCTATACTGATGCATCGCGTACAGGCTGGGGCGCTGTATGCGAAGACGTTAGTGTGGGTGGACCATGGAAAGCTACAGAGAAAGAACACCATATAAACTTTTTAGAACTGCTTGCAGTTTTCTTTGGTTTGAAAAGTTTTGCACGAAACGAATCCAATTGCACTCTTCTGTTACGCGTAGATAACACCACTGCTATCAGCTATATAAACAGAATGGGAGGAATTCAATTCCCACACCTTAATGATTTAAGCCGACAAATTTGGCAATGGTGCGAGGAGCGAAATATAATTTTATATGCATCCTATGTGAACACAAAGGAAAACCGCGCCGATGGCGCATCCAGAATATCCAATCCCGACACGGAGTGGGCATTGTCCAACCAAGCCTTTATGAAAATCACTTCGCGCTTTGGACAACCCGAGATTGATCTCTTTGCATCACGCACCAATGCCAAATGTGTAAATTTTGTGTCTTGGTTCCAAGAACCAGATTCATTTGCAGTTGACGCATTCACAATCAATTGGAATTCAATTTTTTTTTTTATGCTTTCCCACCTTTTTCATTAATGTTAAAATGTGTAAGAAAAATTATTGACGATGAAGCAAACGGAATTCTCGTTTTTCCTTATTGGCCTTCTCAGCCGTGGTACCCCTTCTGAGAAGTTTAATCGTATCTGATATATTATATTTCAACCCCAGTGAAGTGTTGCTTCAATCCCATTTCAGCCGGTCGCACCGACTGCGCAACAGCCTTACCCTGGCTGCCGCGACGCTCTCTGCGCAGCGTTCTCCGGACGAGGCGTACCGACCGAGGCGATGCCGCTGACTTTGGCTTCTCTGTCAAAGAACACGCTAAAGCAATATAACGTGTCGCTAAAACTTTGGTGGGAATTTTGTGCTAAGAATGATCTTGACCCTTTAACGGGGTCTAAGACGTCAGTACTTAGATTTTTATCAATACTATTTAGTACAGGTTGCTCGTATGGGACTTTAAACAGCCATCGCTCCGCATTGTCCCTCCTACTAGGGCCCAATATTTGTTCTGATGACTGTGTGAAACGGTTGCTCAAGGGTGCTTATAAATTGAAACCCAGTGCACCAAAATATACACATACTTGGTACCCACAGGTTGTTTTAAATTTCATTTCAACCTGGTATCCTAATATCGAGTTACCGCTCGAGAAGCTCACAAAGAAACTTGTCATTTTACTCGCACTTTGTACCGCACACAGGGTCCAGACCTTGTCCCTTATCAAAGTAGAAAATATTTTTATTTCGGAAAATTATATCAAAATTACGATACCTGATTCAATTAAAACATCAGGTCCAGGTCGAAAGCAACCCTTACTAAATTTACCTTATTTCAAAGATAATCTGAGAATTTGCCCTGCCTCAGCTCTCAAAGATTATATTTTAGTAACACAAAATAAGAGAGTTGAGAGTCAAGGAGCACTACTCTTAACACATAAAGCCCCACACAAAGCAGCTACAAGTCAGACTATAAGCAGGTGGTTGAAGCAAGTGCTGAGCGCCAGCGGCGTCGACGTGTCGGTGTTCACCGCGCACAGCACGCGCCACGCCGCCACCTCGGCCGCCAGCGCCGCCGGCCTCTCTGTTGATCTCATCCGAAAAACGGCTGGTTGGACTCCCGCATCCAGCACGTTTGCAAAGTTCTATAATAGACCGCTGCTTGACAATGACAATGAGGGTTTCGCAAGAACCGTTTGCTTACCGTCAATATGACGTATTTGATTATAATCTAGCTAGACAAGCTGTAGAATTATTTTAGTTAAGTACAGGGTGTACCTTATATGTTTTTTCTGTATAAAATATAAACAAACTTTCATAAACATAATGTATTCTTATTCGGTAAAAAGCAAGCAAAACTAATTAGTAGGCACTCTAAAGGTCTACCTGGTTAAAAATTATATCTGAAGAATGAACCGACGAAATATAATAAAAGATCAAACGAACTTACCAAGTGAAGTTCGATCGCTATTATATGAGTCGGTTCATTCGAAGATATAATCACCCTCCCACCCTCAATATATCAGAACTGGTTTCTGAAATCCCACATTTCAGTTTTGCTCTGGACTCTGAAAAAATGATGTAAAGGTAGACATGGCGGAGCGTCGCAGGAGTAGGGCGGAAGTCAAAAAAGTACTCTTTAATCAAAAATCGTTTATTTTTTCTCTGAATACCGTGCGATGTTGCCTAGCAAGTTAAAGAAACTACCTGGTTAAAAATTATATCTTCGAATGAACCGACTCATATAATAGCGATCGAACTTCACTTGGTAAGTTCGTTTGATCTTTTATAATACATTATAATATATAAGTTAATACAAAAGTCTACCATATTACAACATACTTAATGCTAGATACATAAACAAAATAAATACATACATATAGATCTACATATAATACATGTAATAAATAACAGACACAATATAAAAGGAGAGTTCCTAAAAATTTTAAATAACGTAAGCTTCTATTAGCGAAACATTTTTTAGAATGGGCTCAGTAGTTCCAAAGATTATCCCCTACTACAAACAAAGTTAACCTCTTTATTACAATGGGTCTACATCATCAGTTCCAACCAATTTGTCTAATATTTTAGATTAATTTATCACGCCGCTGTTTACGCCAAAAACCTATAACTCAAAACTGTAAAAGACACGTCCCAGTAATAAAAGAGTGACGTAACGTAGCCCTGCAGGGCTTTATATGTTTATAGTGAAATAGGTCGGCTCGTAAAGTACAGCTTCCGAGGTGGTGCAAGGGAGGAGCGTACGAATATGTAGGTCTCTAGGTCGAAGACTTTTTACTATAGTAGCTCGGCAAAGTGACTACATGGCGCCTGATGGCACACGATGCAGTCCAGATATTAATGATGACAGAACAATGATGACCGCAGTGGGACATAATATCCCCCTTCAGTCAGTACCATCGTGCCGGTTTCGTGAATTTCCTCTTCACACTTCTCTTGAAGGAACCAATGGTATAACAGGAAGGGAGCACTCAAGCTGGGAGGTCATTTCACATTTTGGCAGTTCTACCTAAAAATAAATTTCGCCCGGCAACCCGCGGCCCTATACCTTGTGGCCCGTAACTGTTTTCGATTTTTTTATATCACATATACCTATTATCAAAGTTATGAACTACGCAACAATTAACAATTACGCCCCGCCTTGTATTTCAATTTGCCACTATGTGGCCCTTGCCTGCCAAAAGGTTGCCGACCGCTGGTCTATGGTGACCCCCCTCGTGTTGGCTTGTTGGTTGATCTCTTAAGACCGGAGTTTTGTCGCGACCCACGGGCGAGCTTATAAAACCGTTGTAGCTCGTTGTAGCTTTTAATACAAACCCAACGTCCAACCTTTACTACATTAATTTATTCGTTTCCCGGAAATCTTATCTAAATCTGGCCATAGCTGAGTTAAAATCTTATTCAACACTAACTTTACATAGCTAATTTTGGACCCCCCCCCCCTCTCCTAATCGCCGGCGGCATATTCAACGCAACACAATCAGCATAAGTTGTTTCTCTATCGCTAACCAAAAAAATCTTATGGCCTCACTAACTAAATAATAAAAAAAACTTAACCGCTACTTCCTCTCATTTGGCTCGCAGCCATCTCAGATGGTTTATGATGTTAGTGTTTTAGTCCAGGACTGCAATTGCCACTGGACGGAGTTTAACTCCCTTTTGTTATGTGAATTACTGAGAGCCGTGGAAAACAGGCCAAGTGGATGCAGGCTAATGGAAAAAGTTTCGCCATGAAAATGGAATGGAAGAGCGATGCCACATGACCGTTAAAGGATTTTGAGGGGATCTAAAGATTGTGGAGAGTTATGGGAAAGGAAAGGTGGGTGTGGTAAGCGGATGTTGCTAAGATGTTTCAATCCATCAATGTCACTTAGGTACTGCATTTGGTCAGAAAAACTTATGAGTCATACACTTAATGTCAACTTAAGTATTTATCGATCGTTAATGATTTTTAAGCAAATAATATCGCATGTAGGATGTTCAAAGTTTTAGGGTTTCCGCTTAAGACCATTAAACAAAACGGTTCAATACACGAAATGGTTTTACACCCAACATGGAAGACAAAAATTATCTACCTACGTCTAACTCTAAAATTTTAAGTCTAAATAGATTTCATTAGTGCCCGGATGCAACCGCTAAAAAAGTGACTTTTACATCTCCGCTTGCTGCGATACTAAGAAGATTACAATTTTCGGCTATACTAGTCAAAATGATAAGCTTATGAATTAAAATGCTTCAGAGAAAAAATAGTTATCGCACGATGCCACAGTAAGGCCCAGTACGTAATCTTCATACAACGTCCTGTATTTTGGCTTGTGACTTGCACAAACGCACATGAACTCTTCCCGTTCTTGTCCGTTCTCACAATGCTGTTATTCCGTAAGGCTATCAACGTTGAAGTATCAAATCGGTTGTCATTTAGTACTGATAAGTGACCCTAGCGCTCGAGACTGCGACTGAGCATGCAGAAAATAATACTACTGGTGACACTGGACGAGAAATTGTTGTAGTATTTGCTTAGCCTAGCTAGAGATTGTGTTTAACGGCTGCTCGCGATTGTGACAGTGCATAGCTTTTGTTTGTAGACAACATACTGGGTTGCTCTGTAGCGTTACACAGTTTCGAGGAAGCGTGATTGGCTGCAACTGCATAGTTAACCCGCTGAACCGTTTTCACGTGTGGGATCTGTTTATGTTCGGCATTTGTTTATGTTATAGTTGCTCCTCCGCGTATTCTATTAATATTTTTTTGTATTACGCAAAGTTTATCTGTGCGTTGCGTAATATTGATTCATGGTTAAGGAAACCGTAGTATATTTAATGTTTCAGTTCGTTGAGAAGTTTTACCGGACTCAATCATAGGCATTACACGTGTCTTCCGTCCGTCTTCGTTACTTTTAACTAAGGAGGAGGTTCTCAATTCGTCGGAATATTTTTTTATTTCCTTTTGAGAATTGTTTCTTCACACGGTACTGAATCTTGAAAAGGAAATTAAAGAACAAACTACACTGATTAACATTATTTTCAGCATACAGCCAATGTCTCATTCGTAACTACCTATACGCCAATATCCAATTGCGCCTCTCGCAATATCGAGTGATACATTCCCCACTTTGGAATAAAATTACAGTTTTATAGGCCCACCTGTGACAACGCTGAAATTATACATCTGTATACTTACCTTCACTTATAATGTATTAGACAACTTTTTTCTTTCATAGTCAAGTCAGAAGAGATGGCAAATTTTGATCAAGGTATAACCGCGATAACCTAGTGGTTTGACCTCAAGCGGGACTTGGCCTCGACTTGCATCTCAAATTTTTTTAAAATTTATGTGCCAAATAAATCCTATTTTTAACCGACTTCAAAAAAAGAAGGAGGTTCTACGTTCCACTGTATGTATTTTTTTATTTGAAAGGGTATACTCCTGAGGTGGTCCCATTGTCACCAAGTCATGATCTGATGATGGGATCCCAGGGAAATCGAGGGCAACCCTCAAATTTTACAGGCACGTACTATGTGTTTCATATATTTTCTAAGTTTATTCAAGTATTTGCGTCTGGTAGTCATCATCTCATGATGATGAGTTGATGATGGAAGGTACAACTCCTTAGCGGTTAGGAGTTGGAGGATAATTCTGAAAATGTTAAATCAACGTAAAATTGTGAAATAAAAATCTTTTAACAAAAAAGTAAAACCGCCTTCAAAAAAAAAACCTTAGAAAAAAAACGTAAACTAATCCTCTAAAATAATGATAAATAAATAAAATAAAATGCGTTTATTTCAGACAACAGAGACTACAGCCTAAAGTTTTATGGCCTAGCACTAAGCAGCAGAAATATGAAGTCGGTGCTTCATGCAAAGAATATTCCGCTCGCACCGCACCGACTTCATATTTCTGCTACTTAGTGCAAGGCCATAAAACTTTAGGCTGTAGTCTCTGTTGTCCGAAATAAACGCATTTTATTTTATTTATTTATCATTATTTTAGAGGATTAGTTTACGTTTTTTTTCTAAGGTTTTTTTTTTGAAGGCGGTTTTATTTTTTTGTTAAAAGATTTTGAACCATCTATACCTATAAAACAGTACCGTGACTGACAGACTGACTGACAGTGGACCTAGAGACTTGAAATTTGGCAAACATTTTTAAACCTGCTGGAAGGA
Source organism: Clepsis dumicolana (assembly GCA_963691665.1). Taxonomy (NCBI): domain Eukaryota; kingdom Metazoa; phylum Arthropoda; class Insecta; order Lepidoptera; family Tortricidae; genus Clepsis; species Clepsis dumicolana. The sequence continues at coordinate 3,668,359 of OY829520.1, read as the reverse complement.
AAAATAGAAGGCAGACGAGGCAGTGCAAGGCCAAGATTGACTTATTTTAACCAGGTGAAGGAGAAAGTGGGTGTCGTGTCGTATCAGGAAGTCAAACGGCTGGCCGAAGACCGCGCGGAGTGGCGGTTACTCCACCGACAAGAGCATAGCTCTTAAATTTAAGTAGAGAACCTAGAAGTATTTTGAAATATTTCACGGGGTCAAAGCCGCGGGGCATAAGCTATAGCAGATGTTATCATTCATTCGCTTTCTCAGGTCTATAGAATAACTAGATGTTATTTGCGACTTCGTCTGCATAGAATCTCTATCCAGCGGGACCTAAACAATGTTTCTGTATGAAAATTATCCTGTATTTTTCTGAGGGGTAAGCTATTCTAAGCAATAGATGGAAGTTTCATCGAAAACCTTTCAGCAGTTTTTGGATAAACGAGTGACAAACGTTCAAATATCCTTACATTTACTTTACGGTCATCATTGAAATGACTTCAAAGTGATCTTTTTATTTTTAACACAAGACATTTATTACCAAGGGAATGAGTCCATGCATCTTGCCGAGTGATAATATATTACTTGCAAGGAAAGATGTTACTTAGCAAAGATGAATTGTCGAAGAGAAGCGATTTATCACCGTTCGATTGGGCTAAGCTTCGGGATCGGAGGATAATTATTTCACATCTGCACAATATTTTATGGTAATATGGAATATAATATATTAAGGACGTAGTTTTAGTACCTACTGTCAGAATATTACCTGAACTAAAAACAATGGATTTGCTCACCCATGACTATGCAGTAATTTTATTGGTTCGAGTGGAGAGCCTTGGGGGAGGCCTATGTCCAGCAGTAGACGTCTTTCGGCTGACATGATGATGATGATGCAGTAATTTCACCTCTACTGCCCAGACCCAACTAGCTGGTAACTTATCACCATTCAATTTCAGATTTTTTTCTATCTGTAAACTTCAGAGACAAGAGCATGGCATTTTTTTTTAAATATACATAATTATAATCCAATAAATACGGGGCTTAAAAAAAGAAAAAAATGTCTTAGAATCTGCTAACAGAGTCCTTTCATAATGATACACTTGACCTAGTAACCCCACTTTGAAATTTGAGAACCCCTGTCAGACCCAGTTGCAGACTAAATATTATTTATGATTCAAGGGGTAGTAAACTACTCGTTAAAGTCTCAAGATTCCAATTTAGGATTTGTACCTACCTACTGAAGCAAGTCTGCCTCAAAATTACTGCAATACTTACTTTTTAACATTATAATTGAGTACATGGATTTTTTAAGAGAAGAGAAAGGATATTTTTTAAGTACTTAATTAGTAATGCATGAAATCCAAATCTGTTAAATATTATGACGTGCTAAATGTAATGTTTGTTACATGGTCAATAAATAATTCTAATTCTAATGCTAATTCTAATTTAACGTAAATTGTAAAAGCGGGGCTTCATACCATATTAAAACGTGTTTTATTTATTCCCACCCATAGTCCTAAATAGTTATACTCACAGCTCTATTTGTTTCAGTGGAGTGCTTAGTTGCCATTGGTGATTTTGTATGCTTTCGAATTTCGCCGACGATTTGTTTCGATCGCGTCGCAATACCATGGAACAGCGAATCGTGTGTGATTGTATGAAGCCTCTCTAACATTACCGTGCATGGTAAGGTTTGATTTGACGCTATGACCTCATTAATTATTTTAAGTAAGTACTTACCTTTTTAACAGGCGCGCCGAGATTAGTGCTATTACAATCTACTAACACCTAGAACTCAGTCTAAAAATCAATCACGCCAAACGTCTTTGAACTGACCTACTCCACAAATATCGGCATAAAATTGCACCAATTTTTACAATAGCATAGAGTCACGAAAAGCGACTGTTAAAATGCTATTGGCTGCCTAATTTCATTGAAAGCTCTCCGCTAATTGACACCAATGAGGTTGAGAAATAAAACCCATCGTTAATCTACTTAGCACGATGGTCGTTTATGGTCTTAGCCTAATTCTTGTGGCGTTTTATTAGTGTAGTTTTTTGCTGAGAGGGATCCTGTTCAACGTCTTTGTTTACTTCTTTAATTGTTTTTAAGTTTACTTGTCACTTGTGTACGTTGAATAAATATTTTTCTAATTGTATTTATTTATATTTAAAACAGTGTGAAAGCACGAGGAACTGCTTTAATAGTGTCTGGAGAGTAACTTGCAGTGTGTCCAGTAGACTGGCGCGTTTTTATTGTTGTTTTATATATGAACATTTCCAATCGTTTTCTTTTAATTTTCTTTGTTTCACTTTCAGTGAAACTTCAAACTTAATAGTTTCAGCTGCTGCGGTGTGGCTATTTACTTAAGTGCTTTGATTTACTTAAACTATAATAATTTTGCTTTCGATTTTCTTTATGCGTAATTTATCTTATCTTATGATTTTAATTTACAACTTTAATGAATCCGGAACCATTTTCTTTTGCAAATCTTGTCTACTTTTAGATTCATCTCTTTGTTTCTCCCTTTGATTTGTTAATTTTAATTTCCTTAGGTAAACCATTCCAGTAAGCTGTCTAAAATGTATTACTCAAGTCAAAGACTATATTTTATTATATTTCCTATGTTTCCTGGGTAAGCGCTTCGAGATAAGATAGCTTAAGACTGCATTGTGCAGGTGGCGGGAATAATAATCTCCTAACTGACCCAGATGCAGGCATCTGTTATCCTTATCATTTTATACTCACGACTGCAACCCAAAATAGGGTAGTTAGATAGAAACTTAAGCGTTAAGGCGATACTTTTGGGGTGTAGTTTATTTACCCAAGCAGGACAACGGTATCCATTAACGCATGTGTCAATATTAAAGTATTGATCTCATTTTTGTCTAACCGAAAAGAAGAACTTTTCGTTCAGTTGCAGTTACAATATCACTTAGCTTCAGAAACGATAAAAATGCCGAGGCAGGCATAACTTCAAAGAATATGTGTAATAAGAATTTTGTTTACTTAAGACATATAGGTACTTAGTCCTTAATTATGGGTTGAACTATTAAATCATTATTTCAAATATTAAATGAGCTATTTAGAGCCCAAAACGAGCCCCAAAAAGCCCAAAATTCTTATTTTGGCGCGGGTTTGGGCGGGGCGACTTCGACGTGCCTGCATGAAGGATTGGCCTGACATCACTACGGAGCGGTAGCTGTGGGGATCAGAGGAGAGGCCTTACCTCAGTATTGGACTAATAAAAAACAATGGTGACTGCACATTGGAAGGCAAACTCTTATGGTAGGCCTTCCACAATAATTCAAATAAAACCTTCCTCTTTAGAGATCCTTGGGAAAAACCTATGTTTAGCAGTGGACGTCTTCCGGCTGATAATTATAAAAAAATAGATAGATAACAAATAGACGAGAAATTTTGACAGCTCTATCTCAACCCTGACTCACATTATCATAAAAGAAACAACTTAGAAAAGTTGAAAAAGTCCATACATTTTCCTTTTATTAAACTTCAGAAGTTAGCTACACCGATTTTGGTGAAACTTAGCTATGAACCACGTAGGTATTTAGAATAAACTTTCGACAAAAGAAAACCTCATCAAAATTTATTAATTCTTTTGGGAGCTATGATGTATGTCCAAAACCAGGTGCCTAATTACAGTAGTCCAATATGTATCGCTTCTAGTAAATACTTTTAGTCTCAGTCAGATGCTTTACGAGTAAAAATCGTATTTACCCAAAAATAACTAATCCAAAAGCAAGTTCAACAAAGAGACAGCGTTGATAACGGTTGCTTTTTGCATACTAATGGGGCGTAATGGTGAAACTAGCTCGGTTTTGATGCAAGATTTATTAAACCGAGTTCGCTTTTTGGTGCCTCGATATTGCAGTTATTGCACTTCGGTTTGGTTTCCGCGGTTAAGGTTGGAACAATAGGCCATACTAAAACACTTCGGAACTTAATTAAGACAAAAAATGTAGAGATAGAGAGACTGTATTGTATAGTTAAGTAACTGACCGGATACCGGTCACCGAATATTCAGAGAGCTGTAAGTTTAGCACCCTAATAGTTTAGCATCCAGTATTCGGCTGGAGAGCAAAGTAAGACCATTGCAGTTCACGTCTAACAACTCTACTTATGTATTGTCACGTGACAACGACCAAGTAATGCAACCGGTTCTTTTTCCAAATGTAATTTACTAGGAACATAACGTATCTTTACTTTACATTGTAATAATGCCATTGTCACAGTGATCAACTTTACATAGAACAGTTGGGTACATGCGAGCGCAGTATTCTTGATACCTAATACCTTCTTCGCGAATTATAAACGCGTCTTGAACCGAATTTTCAGTGTAATAATAACTAAGTTAGTTAGACCAACAACAAACTTTCTACTCCAAAGTTTATTAAACTGCAAAAATAGCGAAGATAAGCACTATTAAGGTTAACGTCTTAAGAAATGTGGTACCTACTTATCGAAAAAATAAACTATAAACTGAATAAAGGTTGTAATAATATTGCTATTATCATTCTGGTTGGATCGGATTAATGAAGACGAAAAATTGTTGTGTGCTTTTTTCGTCAATGAGGTATTCTATAAACGTTTTGATACAGCCATAAACATCAAACGTATAATTATTTCTACACTTTTCCATTTTCATTTTGTCACATTGCTTGCTGGACACGAGATCTCATGTTACAATGTTTGGGCTAAACTGTAAGCGAAATAGGTATGAACACGAAATATCTCGAAAAACACAGAATTGAACAGACACTCTAGGCACAGCTTTATGTATGATAAAGTAATCCATCTTTGATAATTATAAGTCGGAAAAATAAACTTTTATAGAACTTACTAGGGCATTTATTAATTTTGTATCTCACTGCTTTAAATGCTTTAATTAAAAACCGGAATGTCGAAAGAGCGTCTCTATTATGGAACAAAAAGTTAAATTACTTTTTGGTATCTCTGTTTTGCTTGATAGGTACCTAATGGAAAATTCGTGAAAATTTTGCAACTATTAAATTCCTGCCTTTGTAAAAACTTGTCAGGTATATTTCTCATTTGACTAGATACGTTCGTAGCCGTACGTACAATCCCCCCTGCAAGAGGTATCTATCATTCATTCAATGAATGAGTGAGTGTCCCATTCGTACGCCGATTACGATTACGCAGTAATTATTTTCACGCTTCTGTTCTGTTTTATTTTTCTTTTTTTGTGCGAAATGCAAGCAGAGACTTTTTAATTAAAACGCCCGTTGCAATGAAATGGCCAGTATTAATTATGGCTCTAACTATTAAAAAAAATCTGTCTATGGGTTTTAAAACCAAATAGGTAGCCTTGTTGGAGACACAAAGCGATTAATCTTTTAAACGACTTAAAGAGCCCGTAAGACCATAAATTCGTTTTTTTTCGGCATTTTCTGGGACATTTTCTTTCTCTGTGAACATTTTTTTTTTCAGAAACACCTAGGCAACTAATATAGATAACTTATTTTACTAGTTATATCAGTTATATTATAATTCAAAATTTCAACCATTGTCGAAAAACGGGAGCTAACTATTGATAATGATAACTTTAACACGTTCACAGCGCCGAGAACCTAAAGGACAAGACAGTGTAATTTAATTATGTCTTTTAATTTTTAAAGCTTTTGCGTGTAAATGTCATCTAACTACTGAAAGCATCATAGCTTGACGATACAACAAGTTTTTCGTTATAATTATAACATCAACTAGCATTTCACTCTTGTCATATTGAATAGTAAACGAATAAGCAAGTACTTAAGTGCTATTAATTTTTCACACAAGCCTTAGAGCAGGAAAGGAATGGAGATGTTAACGCGCGATATCCCCTTTGCCAGATCTCTAACATTAAGTCTGACCAAAATGATCAGGGCCTGTTGGTTGTGTGCGTGTTTTTAGCATTTGTGTGACAGTTTTGTTTTAGTGTGCGTTTGTAGGAACGTAACAAATTTTTACAGGAGCGTAGACGTGTGCTATACGTATGTGTTCCTCGTCCCCCTTAAAAAGTGGCAGAAAAATTGTAGTGCATAGATAAACCAAAGGCGCCTCCCGTCTGTCTGCTTTATGACACAAGCAATCAGTGTTTATAACCTAACTAACATAATATACCTAACTTGGAAAAGCTGAAAACCCCCGACATTTCAATAATTCATCAATATTTAAAAAACGGTTCAACCGATTTTAATGAAACTTAGCTAAGAACTGCTTCGATTAATCTAGCTTTCGATTAACAAAACCGCATCGAAATCGGCCTCTCCGTTTGGGAGCTACGATACACAGATACATAAGTCAAACTTATGACATCCCTCATTTTCGTTAAAAATATGAATGAACACGAAATATATGCCCCAACAGGGACAGTCTTACGTAAATCTATTTACTTACGGATAAATTCAATTGTGTAGCTAGGCAGCAGTAACCCGCTTGACACTAGGGTGAATCACGTCGCGATGTTTAAATAAATAGATTCCTAAACGTATCAAAACACACATTTAGCACACTTTTTTACATTCAATTAAGTAATAGTAGTTTATGCAACTGCTACATAAAAAGTGTTTTAAGGCCTAATTATAATAAATAAATACAATGGGACAAATTGACACCAATTGACCTAGTCCCAAACTAGGCAAAGCCTGTACTATGGGTACTAGACAACGGATAAACATATTAAACATCCAAGACCCGAGAACAAACATTCGTATTCATCATACAAACATCTGCCCCGACCGGGATTCGAACCCGGGACCTCAAGCTTCATAGTCAGGGTCTCTAACCACTAGGCTATTCGGTCATCAAATTATGTACAGTTGCATACATTACTTTATCTACACACAGTCATATTATAGGTACTCTAAGATGGGTTCAAAAGCCGAAGACATATATCATACCCATATCTGTCACGAATTCGACTGTTTTTTTTTATCATAGACAAACATACCGAGTTGACGTTTCGTGAACTGTTTCTTTTTGTAAAAAAAATATACATATATCACATTATTAATTATACATGTTGGACTGAACTCGACTTATATACGTGAGTGTTATTTCACTATGATTGTAAATTACGTTGGTTGTCAAATTCGGTACATCGAATTCGATATCGGATATCGAATTCGATGTCGTAATGACTACATATTACTTTACTGCTGGACCTGCTGGTGGTGGTGGTTGGCGGGGGGAGGCTACGGCGTGCTGCAATGCTGGTAATTTTCTACGGTTTCTGAACGCATTATAGAGGACTTATGATACGTGTGTAGATAAAACATATTAAAATTCCTGTGGCATTTCAATACAAAACGGCCTAAATTGGGAATTTCCTCGTATTTGCCTTCAATTCGTCCCGATTTTTATGCGCATCTTTTCATCAGTTAAAAATACGGATGAAAACCTGGTAACCCTACTGTAGACCGTCGAGACCTACATTTTAGCAGTATTTTCTCGCGAAATACTCGTACTTATTGTGCTGAAAAATGCAACAAGCAAACGGATCTCATGTAAGCCTGAAATGCATCTTTGAAAGAGCTTTATTCCTTTTAAGAGTAAGCAAACCTTATTTAGAATCTCAACTAGTCTACATGGACTTAAGATTAGGTTGTAGATATAATACTTATTTTAATATTAAAGGTACATGTCGGGCACTTGACTGAGATATTTGAGCGTTGAGTGATCCCCTTATTTCACAAAAAATTGATGTTGGACTTTAAAATTATTAAGTGTTTCTGCTAAGATACTTTATAAGGTTTAATGTAGCTACTGAATAATAATTTTATTATCCGGCTCATGAAATACCTACCTGGCTTAGGGCCTTATTCATAAACGTCACTCAAGCCTCCATTAGCTAAAATAGGTTTTGTCTTCTTCTTACTAACGGAAATGTCAATGTGACAGAAAAGGACAGACGAACTTTAGCGGCATATTAGTTAAGATAGGTTTATGAATAACAGGGGTAGACTTTTATTGTTTTTTGCCCGACACTAAAGAAACCGGAAGTAGCTACTCAAAACAAAATTAATTTGTTCGGCCCAAGAAGTAACTTTCAAAAAGACCCCTTTTCAATCCCCGACAAAAGATACAGGTGTTATAAGTTTGATCTGTGTATCTGTCTGTGGCATCATAGCTTCGAAACGGATGGACCGATTTCGATGCGGTTTTTTTTAATCGCAAGCTAGTGTAATCGAGATGGTTCTTAGCCAAGTGTGCTCCCAAGCGGATTGACCGATTTAGATATGGTTTTTTTTAATAGAAAGCTAGTTTAATGGAAATGGTTCTTAGCTAAGTTTCATTAAAATCGGATCATCAGTTTTTGAAATATTGAACTTTGAATCTGGCGCCTATTTTACCAACTTTACAAATGTCAGTTTTCAATGACAATTTGGTGTCAATTGCTGACTTGAAGAGCTTTTGTTTTAGCGCGCTTCATGCTGGCCAAGAAATGTAGTTCGAATTGTCATGACAAACCGACAGTTGTAAAATTGGTTAAATAAAGGCCAGAGGTAGTGAAGAAATTAGGTCGATCAAACAGTTGCGGAACACGTTGGTTCACAGTCCCTCGCTAATTGTATGAAAGTACGTGATTTTTGTAAATGGTTTGTAATAGGACGTCCCTTTTTAGTACAGTCGAGTTCTCTATTCTGCGTAGGTACAGTACTCTTCAAGCTTAAGTGCATGCGCGCACCGGCGACTTTACAAAGCGCGGCACAAAAATTGGCCCAGCAGTCTAAATACATACATACAAATATGACCTATAGGTGGGTACAAGTACATAGATACGGGGCCATATTTTTGCCGCTTAGAATACGTCGTACTGCTCTACTCACAGAGGGTCGAGCACGACTTTTCGAAACCTGCGTCACGTAAAATCGGAAAGTAAACGTTGCCGAGTTTGTATGACGTTTGGAGCAGCGCCCGCCCGTGCGCGTATTTGGGATTAAAATTTAGTATGAGTTTTCTCGATCTCGACACGATAACCGTAACGTTACGCAGCATTTAAAGTCGTGCTCGACCCTCTGACCTTATTGTAGGTAAGATAAAGGACGTGTTTGAATGTTTTAATAATGGTTAGACTCCTTTTTGAAGGACTGGTCGATAATTGCGGAAGACCGTGAGCAGTGAAATGTTGGGAGAGGTCTTTGCTCATCAGCAGGGATCGTAAATGGGATCAAAATCGATTGAACTGGATGGAAGTGACAACCAATATTATTATTATATTTTTTGACGATCCGGCCTTGTGGTTAGCGACCCTGACTATAAAGCTTGAGGTCCCAGGTTCGAATCCCGGTCGGGGCAGATGTTTGTATAATGAATACAAATGTTTGTTCTCGGGTCTTGGATGTTTAATATGTACATAAGTATGTATTTATCTATATAAGTATGTTTATCCGTTGTCTAGTACCCACAGTACAGGCTTTGCCTAGTTTGGGACTAGGTCGATTGGTGTCAATTTGTCCCATGATATTTATTTATTTTATTTATTTATTTAATATTCGCCCTAGCACTTCAATGAAATTTGCTCGCATTATACGATCCCTGCTCATCATTGGAATAGAGGGGCTACTCCGAATTCAGAAATTCGGAGTTCGTATCCGACTGTGCCGCTCACGCCAACATAGGACACGATAGTGAGAAAGACGGCCGGTTACGAACTTCGAATTTCGAACTTCGGAGAAGGGGCTCAGATCAGCCTTTAAAAAAATGCTGTAGGTACTTATGGACATATTGAAGAACTTGACTTTACTGTACCTTACCTATCATGCAAGGTCAACGAGTATAGTATGGATGTATATAGGTACTTACGTAATGTGGAGTAGAGATTGTCTTAGGTACGTAGTGAGTGCAGTTAATTTTGTGAGTAAACACAAGCTGTGACATCTTTGATTTGTCTACTTACAACAACATCAACATTCAACATTACTTAAGTTACGAGTATTCAAAAATTCAAAAATTCAAAATTTTATTCAGCAAATAGGCAGTTGAATGCTCTTTTACACGTCATTTTTTTTTAGTCCACCAGCGCTTTCGGAAAGACCATGATTGCCAAGAAAAATGCGCCGCAAGAAACTTGGCACAAAGTCATTTTTTCTAAAAACAAGTTACATTAGCTCTTACAATACGTAACCACAGATAAATTACACAAAGAAACTTCACTCACAAGTAAGAGTTATTAATAGTGTGTTCTAAAGAAGGCATTGTAATCGTGATGACCTCAATTTCAATATAACTGACTGGAGAAAAAGAGTGCCCCTAATGTTTTACGGGTTCATGTGTAGGTATAGGTATAACAAAATTGTATTATAACATAATATTATAACCAAGTAGGTACTTAGGTATGTACGAGTTGTATGAGTTTCTTTATTCATTCTTTCTGTAAGAAAAACTGACGCTGCATATTGCGTTAGCCTTGTACTATTATGTGTTCTGTGCGTTAGCTAAATTACCTTTGAATTCGAATGGACATTAAACTAACCTACCTACCCCCTACCCTACAGGGTTGCTTGCTATTAAATATTAGGTACTTACGTCTAAAGATAATATCGCTAAGATGTAAGTTTTTCTTTACTTTGAGATAATTATTTAATTCCAATTTTACAAAATATGAGATTTGTAAATCATTACATAATTATAGATACTTCTAAATAAGAAGTTATTATAAGTGCCATACCAAATGAAGCCATTTAAGGTGATTTAAGTAAGTATTACTTAACTACAAACATAAAATAAAATACATACAGGCTCACGTAAAACTATTACAACCAGATTATAAACAACCAAACGCGCGTGCGGCGACGCCGGCCGTGATAGCCTGACTGAGTAGTCTGTTTAACGAATACTCTAATATCGTGACCTTGAGCCCGTCCGGAGCGAGAGTTTCCGTTCTACTATATTATTATTTATTCTTATGTTTAGGATACAAAATTCCTTCTACTGTTTTTTAAACTACGATACCTGAAGGTACCTCTACCGTTGTCTCGTTGCAAACTTAAATGCGCTTGGGGTGAAGTCTGTCACTCGAAGGGGGAAGCGAGACGCACAGACTAACGGGAATGTGGGACTGGGACAGCGGTTTCAAAGGCACATTTTTATGTTTGGATCCGTTAAATTTGTTGATTGCAACTGGATTGCAATCGCCCTTAAATTCGAATGTATAATTCCTGTAAGACGCTGGCTGGTAATAGGTACCTACGGTTGTTTTTGCTTCTTTTTTTCAACGTTTGTCTAAGAAGTTGGAATTCAGACTGGCCACACTCAAGTACAGTACTGTTGTACCTACTTTTAAATATTACACGTCATTAATTTACTTATGACTTAATAAATAGGTACGTAAAACAAACTATACTGTTAAAGACCTATAAGTAATACCGTGTTTCATGCAAATAAATAAATAAATAAAATAAATAAATAAATTATTATAATAAAGACAAAAAAAAAGCCTTAGAAAAAAAAACGTAAAATAATCCTCTAAAATAATGATAAATAAATAAAATGAAATAAAATGCGTTTATTTCGGACAAAATAAACTTAAGCCTAAAGTTTTATGGCCTAGCACTAAGTAGCAGAAATATGAAGTCGGTGCGGTGCGAGCGGAATATTCTTTGAATGAAGCACCGACTTCATATTTCTGCTGCTTAGTGCTAGGCCATAAAACTTTAGGCTTTAGTTTATGTTGTCCGAAATGAAAGCATTTTATTTTATTTTATTTATTTATCATTATTTTAAGTTTTTTTCTAAGGCGGTTTTACTTTTTTGTAAAAATATTTTTATTCCACAATTTTACGTTGATTTAACATTTTCAGAATTATCCTCCGACTCCTAACCGTTAAGGAGTTGCACCTTGCATCATCAGCTCATCAACATGAGATGATGACTACCGGACGCAAATACTTGAATAGCTTTAGAAAATATATGAAACACATGATACGTGCCTATAAAATTTGAGGGTTGCCCTCGATTTCCCTGAGATCCCATCATCAGATCATGACTTGGTGACAGTGGGACCACCTCAGGAGTATACCCTTTCGAATAATGATTTAACATTTTCAGAATTATCCTCCAACTCCTAACCGCTGAGGAGTTGTACCTTCCATCATCAGCTCATCATCATGAGATGATGACTACCAGACGCAAATACTTGAATAACCTTAGAAAATATATGAAACACATAGTACGTGCCTGTAAAATTTGAGGGTTGCCCTCGATTTCCCTGGGATCCCATCATCGGACCGTGACTTGGTGACAATGGGACCACCTCAGAAGTATACCCTTTCGAATAAAAAAAGAATTTTGAAAATCGGTCTACAATTGACGGAGTAATCGATGTACATACATAAAAAAAAAAATACATACAGTGGAACGTAGAACCTCCTCCTTTTTTGAAGTCGGTTAAAATGGGTAACGATTTCTAGTAGTTTTTTATAGAAGCGTTTTCTTTACTTTTCGCTTTTACAAGTGTTTAGTCTAACATGCATTACAGTATATCCATGCATTTTACAACGCACGGCCTACAATCATCAAACATATAAAACTAGCTAGCAACTTACAATTTTTATTGATAAACTTGTAATAAACTAATAAATCAAGTCAAGTTAAAGTTTCTGTAACCGGAAATGGTGCGGGGCTAGCGGTACCGATGTAGAAACCATTATAATTCATCACAGTTAGGTAATTATTTTAAAAATAACACTTTTTATTGTCAGTCCGTAACATTTAATTTACGTAGGTACCTGACATCAAATAATATTCAAAAGTTTTTCAGACAATCAATTTCGGTAAACAGTACCTTAAGTACCTACTTATACTTACGTAGTTATTTTATGATAGAAAGAGCAACAAACGTCAATGTACTCGTAGTCACCTACAACCTCAGAATACAGGATTCTGTATTCTGAGCCTAGAACATGCTTAAAAATATAAAAATACCAAGTTAGAAGGAAAACACCACGGAACATACAATAATCCTAAGAATAAGTAGCCCGTTGTAAAATAAAAGTTAATTAAAATTACCTAACTTACCGCAAAACGAAAAATCCGTCTAAGCACTCGACACAAAAAAGTTCACTTTACGGTTGATTATGCAGCATTATTGTTTTAAGAATAGGTACAGTTTGTCGATGTTTACTCTGTGGCCACACTTGTTCAAATTTCGAACTTCCCGCGTCGATCTCAAAATTTGAGAGACGTCTAGGTACACACGCGGCAACCGGCGTTTTTCAAATGCCGCTGTAGGTTTCCCGTTTCCCGCCAATGTTTACATGGTTGTGCTACTAAATAAAGATGTCTGGTGGAGGCAATATCGTTGGTCAGGAATGCGAACATTTCTATTGGTCGTGTTGTAATCGGTTCATTCACTAGTTGATGTTATAAGAACTATTTAAAAAGCATTGAATTCAGAGAAGGATGTTTATACGTAATGATGACAATTCAAATTAATCGTATTATATCCATTCAAATTTTTTGCGACATCTGTTACTGAAGGATAGAACTAATGAAACATCTTTGGTGGACGTCTCAATTCATAATTACAAAATGGTTCCGCTACTAACCCACAGGTAGCGCTTTCACATTGTTTCTTTAGAAGGCATTTATTTGTCTTAGCATATTTTTTATTTACATTTTTACTACAATTCACAAACGTGTCGAATATGCACTATATTGTTTACGTATACCTATAGAGCGTATTTATATACAAAAAAAAAATTAAAATAGTTAAACTTAAATAACACCTCCAGGTGAAATGACAAAAGTTTCAAAATGGCGTGGAGTTTTGACAATTTTGACATTGACAGACAAAATTAATGACTGATTGATTGTGTTATTTTCGCAATCGGTTCAGTCACACATTGCAAACCTACGCATCTTTGATTGAATATCCATCACCTCCACCTACCCTAAATCTGGGTCCTGTTTTTCTAATAATACACTACACATAAACTAAAGATATACTTAAATATAAACAAATCATCGTACAATACGAAATGTTTCGACCCGTTTCGGCCATTGGCCGAAGTATCTCGTTGCAGAGAAGTTCGAAGGAGTTTATCAGGAATAAAGTAGTTCGTCCCGCTTCACTCCTGAAACCAGCAGAAAAGATTATACAGTTTAACAAAGAGAATAAAGGACTATTTGGGCCCCTATTAGAGACTAACAAGCAAAAGAAGCAGCGGCTAAGGAAGTCTGGTAAGTGAAGGATTTTAATTCGATTGTAAGGTTTCTGTAACCTTGCCGGGGTTTACTGCAACTTTCTAGTTGATAAATGTTAAAGGTTGGCAGGTTCTGCTACGCAAGTTCTTCGTGACAGTCACATTTTAACCGAAACAAAGATACGACGCGTTAATGCTCTAATTGCTTTGTTTACATTGACGCTTATATTTGTATTCTCGGGCTCGTCACTTTAATTGCGTATCAACGCGTGCAGATAGTCGTGGCTTGCCAATAACAATCATATGACATTACACTGCTGGCGCCGTGAGCTATACACGCGCGGGCAGCCGCCGCATTCTCAGTTTATACTTATCTTTTTGCAGCTAAAAATAGCAAAACCTCACATCAAAACAACGGAGGATCCGCGCCTAGCGAAAGTACAGTAAAATTCAACGGTAGTACTAAGAAAAATGATATAACTGGCCTTGGGTACAATCCTGTTTTGCAAATGGAGGTTTTTAAAAGAAGAATGTGGCAAAACACAAGGACTTGTGTTAATCTGGTGGGTGTGTTAATTAATAATGCTAGTGTAAGGGGGTTGAAGACTGTTGCTGTTAACAATGCTGCCGGGAATACTGCAACTCAGCAATATGCATCAGAAGACAAAATACTACAGATGAAGCCTCACCGTAATGATTACGCTCAGCAGTTCCCCTCTGTAACTTTGATCCTAAATAAAACTATGACAAATGAGTCCAGAGCGGCCTTGGACAAATGGAAGCAGGAAAGAGTTGCTGAAATGGGACAAGAAGAATTTGAGAAGTTCTATCAGGGTATGAATCTCTGCTTATTGTAAATGCCAATACAGTTTTATTTAATTTGATATGCACACTGCTTGTAAATTTGCTAGGGTGGAAAAAAAACGTCCAAGTCAAAATAAAAAGTTATAAAATTATTAGAAAAGTTGAAAAACCCCCGACATTGTCATTTCAAGGTTCAGTATTTCAAAAACGGGTAAGCCGATTTTAATGAAACTTAGCTATGAACCATCTCGATTAAACCAGATTTTAATTAAAAAAAAACCGCATCGAAATTGGTCCATCCGTTTGGGAGCTATGATGCCACAGACAGATACACAGATACACAGGTCAAACTTATAACACCCCTCTTTTTCGTCGGGGGTTAAAAAGTAATTTGTAGTTATGAACTTGGAGAGAACTTCATTGAAGCTGTGAGCAAACAGACAAACTAACTCCGTGTTTTTTATAGCATGCATTATGTTATGTGGGACAGTTCAATAATCTTTTGTAAGTATTAGAACACGAATCAGTTGTAAATATATGGCAATCTAACAATATTTATAATGAATAGCTGATATTTATTGCTAAGTATTAAACTATCGTAAATGACATGTTTCACATGACATGACTTAGTTATCCACATGAGTTCTTATACTTCTAATCACATACCTACTTACCTGCATTTTCTATTATATTGTGTACCATTATGTAAGTAGGTATACACTTTTAAATCCACAGATCTCTGACTCAATCTGCTATATGAATATACTACAACTAAATACAGACAAAATTTAGAATTAAAAACATAGTGAACACTCTATAACTAAAAACATAGCCTTTCCATACTGCAGCAAAAGGGTCAGGCTCAGCTAATGCTGCACTTGTGTAGAAGCTGCCATTCCTGGTTTTCAGACCGCACATCTGAGGTTGAGTCATAGACTTGTTGAAATAGCAATGAGTAATGAACATTTTTCTTTAACAGCTCAAATGGCACTAGGGTCCAAGTTTCACAGCACCTTGAAGGACTACTTCACCCGGCCAAAATCACAGCTCCGTATAGAAAAGGATGTTGAACCGGTGTGGAACTCTGTTGCTGAAGTGTTGAAACATATATCCAGCCCGAAGGCCATAGAATCCAATGTTGTGCATCCAGTTCTGAAATACAGAGGGATCTTTGATGCTATTGCAGATTTTGAGTACGTACCTACGCTCAGTGGCGAAAATGGGGCTCACATAGTTTTGTATGTAGACTAGGCCAAATTTTGTACCACTGGGTGACTGGGTATATTTTATTGACCCATTAAATAGTTAAATGTGTAGAGAGCATTAGTGATGAAAGTGAAATAAATGGATCACTCAGATAAATGGTCCAGACTGATAGTGATGATGATGCTGATGATCTTATTATGTTTGATGTTAATGCTAATCCTACTTGTTTGTCATTTTTATAAAGGAAATGACACTAAAACTAAACAAGCATTGATTTGATGAAATAGTATCAGCATACCTACTGTTCCACCTTTTGCTATTAGTATAGTATGTACTTAGATTAGGTACCTATGGTACCTACATAATTATTATGTAGTTTTTTTTGTGCCAGGTGTTAGTGCTGATGTAATGTGGTAATAGACTTGTGTTTAATTGTTTTTTTATAAATCACTAGCTTATCACTTAGACACACACCCTTTTCGTTCACGACCGTTGTAATAGATACGTAATTAGAGGCAGCACTTATAATCATGCAGAATCTTTATGTCCTAATTGATACTTACCTGAGCAGGCAAATCTATGGGCAAAAGATATATTTTAAAGTCAAGTTCAAGCCAGCTCAATGTTTGTTTAAAAAGGTCAGAAGGGGGCAATGGTCATTATACTCATTATCATACATTGTTTTGTTATCCAGTATTATGTAATGTTGAGTCATATGCTATTTTATTAATGTTTTACGACGCAAGCCATTGTCTGTAGCATTCAAATAACGCTTTATACAGCTCTTTTGCTGGCCTGGATCTTTATTTGGATTTAAAACCAGAGAGGTTCAATTTTTGACTTAAGTGGTGTACGGTAATGCTTGGGAGGGGGTTAGAGGGGTGCACCACCCCCCGCGGCTTTCAATGGGGGCGCACAGGAAGACAAAACGGCGTCCAACGGCGAATTTTGTCTTCGCCCGGGTGATAAAAGTCCACTCTATGCCTACTTCGGTCTTAAAATTTACTAACATTTCACTCTGCAATTTTCAGCGACAAGCCAACCTTGATCGAGTGGAAGAAATCCGACAGGCATCGCAAATCCATAGCCACGACTTACGACAACCCTGTGCAGTTGGCCGCTTACTTCGGCGCTGTTTGCAACGACTTGAACTACAAGCATTTAAACGTCCGTGATGCTTTGTTGGTCATAGCCTACACCGATGGCACCAAAGCCGACTACTACCATCTCTCTATGGACAAGCTTAGGGAGCACTGGGTACAATGGTTGAGCAGACTGGAAGACTATATGAAGAAGTATGGGCAGGATTCCGAGAAGATATTGAAAGGCGGCAAGCGCTTGTTTGAAGAAGACATTGGGAATCTCCAGTAATTGTGGGTGAGTGACCTCAATTCGCTTAGATTAGAGAGTATTTAGTATAGCTGCGACGTGCGATCGGATTCTTTCGGATGTCGTCGTATTCGATAGGATCCTTTTGTTTGAGAAAGTTTAATAATAAGTCTTTGATTAAAATTATTAATATTTATTGTTTTGGAAATTCGATATCCTGTTGGAAGCGATCGGCTGTCACCGCATCCCTTCCGCATCCGTTCATATCCTTACCGATCCGATTCGATGCGGGCCGTTTGGTGGAAATAATACTTTACGCTCCACTTGTTAAAGTTTGTTTAAGTGTACATTTTTGACAAGTGGAACATGTGAAGTGAATTTAGTGTATGTAGTTGAAGTGATTTTTGTTTTCGATTGCCATTTTGTTATGGAATTCCTTTTTTTTTTTACAAATTACACTCTGATGGTAATATCTTATCTTGTAAAGACTTATAGCTAATTAAATTAATCAGTTTATGGAATTTGAGAAATGGCAAATGGCATACATTCTTTTATTAGATAGTGTTAAAATTGGATGAAAGAATAAGTACTTGTATGACAAATTTTCTGTTTTTCCAGAGGAGACAATTTCGCCAGTGAATAATGAAACTGAAGAAATTCAAGATTATTTCAAGTAACTTACAAAATGTGTGAGGGTCTCATCAATAGATATAGGACTTGTTAGAAATGATAAGGCTGTTGTTGAAATATCGTGTATTGGATTGGAATGAGTCTTCCTAAAAATTTTAAGGTAAAATGGCTAGTTTTTGATCTGATCTGGTTTTTTTATTATTACTGTCTTCGATGCTGAACATGTTAACACTGTAAGTAGCTACGTACTTTAAAAGGTTAAGACGTAATTGTTATGCCTCCCGGATATTGAACTATAAGCTAAAAATACCTAGCAATTAATTATAGTTATGTCAAGATAAACATTTCTTTATGACTTAATTGATCTTTACTTTAAACGCCTTTCGCTTGTTTTACAAGGTCATTCAGTGAGTGTCAATATTATGCCACAGATCTTACAGGTGCCACGTGTAGCAGTAGCACAAAATACCAGTGAATGTGTTTCAAAAATAAATGTTCAAGCGGAATAATCTTTTCTAATACTTACAAGATGTTGAAAGCGGTTTGTTACAAGTCGATAAGAACACTGGCCGCTGGGTGTGATCTTGTAAATGGCTGGCCTTAAAGTACGGTCGACACTGCGGGCATTCACTTGTAAGTTGTGTTACAAGTTACAACTAGTCTAATGGGTACTCCATACTGATTTTTAGAGTACCCACCAGACCAAGAATCAGACTACACACATCTACGTTCAGTTCCTACAATAATAAGCATAATGACTCTATTTTCATGTTAATTGTTTGTTTCGCTCTGTACTCAGT
Source organism: Clepsis dumicolana (assembly GCA_963691665.1). Lineage (NCBI taxonomy): Eukaryota > Metazoa > Arthropoda > Insecta > Lepidoptera > Tortricidae > Clepsis > Clepsis dumicolana. The sequence goes on along the minus strand of OY829520.1, from coordinate 3,649,440 downwards.
ACTCAAGAACGGGATTCAGAGTAAATGTTACTCGAAAATTATATACGAACGAAACGAGCAACAGATATTGTTCTGTAATGCTTGAATATTTGAACGTTGTAACGTCTTCTTCCGATGTTCCTTTTTTAATGCTCGTGGAGAAGCTGCAATCTTGAATATCATTGTGACACCAGACTTTTCTTGAGAGTATTAATTTGACAAAATGCTTCTACTAATAACTGTCTTTAACTAAGCGTAAGCGATATACGACATGCATTCGCTATTTCTACGAGAATCTTTATTTAGAGATATTAATATTATTTTGTTAGCTTTTTAGTTAAGTTCGTAGTTCTTTTAGCTTTGTAATACTGTCAATTTAGATAACGCCAAAAAGTAGTAATTGCCTAGTCAGATCCATTATATCCTTAAAATAATGTTTCTAATAACCGGACCATAGCATTTATTACTTTTATTAGCAAATAAACAAGCAAGTAACTGTATATAGGTACCTACCTACCCCCTATTCATTAGAACAATGTAACCTCTTTCAGTTGAAATATGTTTTGTCTGTTTCTTGCGAAGCCCAATGCTAAAATGACTGATCAAAACAAAACATGTGTTTAACTAGAGTACCTATACCTCCTTTACCTTACTTTCACTCAAATACTCAAAACTTCATAAAGTACTTGTTTTATAAAGTCTTCCAAATTCATTGATCGAATACTTATTAGAATGCCGACTTATGAATATGCTACATGGGATTAGACTTAGGGTAAGTATATAGTACAATAGGCATGAAGCCAAAACCCGCTTTTTTTCTTTCTTGGATTTCTCGATGACCGTGAGGTAGCAAACAATGTAACAAAGTCGTCGCCATACAACCATTATTATAGTCGTAATGAAAATTCTAGAAATGTTACTATGCGCTATGCGTGCTGAAATAAAATTAGGATTGAATTGGCATTTTCCAACCATTACTTACCACCTGTCAATTTTATAATAAAACATTTTATTCTTGCTTATATAATTCTTGCAAATTTGGAAAATAAATATTCAGATAATAATTACATTTTTTTAAATACTCACCGAAACATGAATACACAGAAAATGCTAACCCTGGGAATCGAACCCGGATCTTCGACATTCCGTGTCGCGTGCCATACCCTTACACCAAGATTAGCCCAGGGCTAACGCTGAATGTTTTTACCATGTACTTAATCAAATCCTAGCTCTCCAAGAACAAAGAACTCTGCCGAACTAAAATTGTTGTTATATTAATTAGTACCTACTTATTTTAATTTCAACCTAGAGTATGTAAAACGTGAGTGAAATAACCTTCAGAACGAAATCTTACAAATTTGAATTGAAGTCTTGATTTGTATCACAGATCACTGCAACTTGTATTAAAACAATAAGTAAAACATTTTTTTTTATTTTACCTCATAGTAAATAAGTACTTATTTGTCCAACTTACCGGCCAAGTGCGAGTCGGACTCGCTCACGGACTGTTCCGTACCATTATTTAAACTAAAACCAAAGTGATTGAGAACGCCATCTAGTAGCGAGTAGCGGTGGTACTAGAATTAGTTTATTTTGTCTAAGAGTCAAGCTCAATGAGACAGCTGCCTCGTTACTAGTTATTTGTTGTTAAGGGGCAACAGAAATACATCATCTGTGAAAATTTCAACTGTCTATCACGATTCATGAGATACACAGCCTGGTGACAGACAGACAAGAGACAGGCGGACGGACAGCGGAGTCTTAGTAAAAGGGTCCCATTTTTTATACTCATTGCGTACGGAACCCTAAAAAAACGAAGCACTTTGAGAAAAAGTAAGTAGGTAGGTACGGTGCTAGCACAGAATACATGGTGCTGTACCCTTGCACTTAGCTTGGTTCGTCTTGGAAGGGGCAGAGCCACAGCTAGACCTATACGGGTACGGTTTGAGTCTTATGGATTGGATATAAGTAATACAGGCTGCTCGGGAGGAATCCAAGTATTTGGAAATCTGGTCAAAAAGTTATTAAAGTTTTGTATGTATAGGTACTTAATACTATTTCCTCCTATCATATTATGACCCCAGCGTTGCTTGCTAAAAAAAACATACAGTGGAACGTAGAACTTCCTCCTTTTTCGAAGTCGGTTAAACATAGAATGCCATATCCCTAAAGTACATCATCAAAATCTAAGTTGAAAATGGAAAATTATGACTCATGATTTTCCATTTTCAAGTTAGATTTTCAACGACATTTTTAGAAGAAAAATTAATAAACTGGCTGCGTTTTGCTTATCAGCGTTTTTGCAAGATTTGCCACTCAAAAAACGGCTCTTAAATGTCAAATTTAAACCACGACCAAGCAAATTTGAGGCGAAACAGTACCAGTAGACAAACCTATAAGGTGTATTTTCTGTCGAGCTAAATTATGTTTTTAATCGTTAATGACGACATTCTTTTTCGCAGACCACTAGCAGCTGGCCGGTATTGAAAAAAATTGTAGCGGCAAAATAGGGAACTTCTCGTATCTCTCATTCTTACTTATAGAATTTAATGCTTCACTAGCGCCAGATGTCAGCCGCGTTAAGAATGATAATTCGTCCGTGTGTTGTTTGTTGTGAAAGGAAAGGAGCGGCAGGGAGCAATGCACGAAAAAAATTGTATACTTGTCGACAAGAGTATCTCTTAGTAGTCTGTGTCGACAAGTTACAAAGTCCATCGTCCACATATCACTTAATCATTCCAATGCTAGTTTAGAGTTTACCAGTTTAGTTGGAAACAAACGATAATAAACAGTACTGTGTGGACCGCAAATGTGATACGACCGAGTTTTTGACTTCAAATTCAATTCTGTTTTCGAATTAGTTTTACGGTTCGTAAGTGATTTGCGAATTAAACTAAGTTTGATAAAACAATTAGAGGTAACTATTTGAATAGTTTTGAAAAATACAATCACTATTTCTAAGTTTTAAATATTACAATCTGGTAAAAAAGAGCTTTAAGTACTTACTATACATTCATTAGGCTAATACGGGCAAATACATAATTTATTGACATAGTTTTGATTATACCGACTTGGGTAACTTTGTCAAAACTTTAACCTTGACACTTCTGGTAGGTACTTACTTTTTTTAATTTTTTGGCTTGGTTAAGTACTTGCCTATTACTTTAATGTTGACCTTAGAATGAACTTTACAAATTTTGCTTTGCAAATTTCATAAAGTACCTTACCGAAAAATTACTTACCTACTTTATTTTCTATTTGCTATGTGGGTAGCTATTAAAAGTTTTTAAAAGTCCGTGCAAAATTCCGTGCGAGTTAGTTCTACGCTACTTCCCCCAGACTGCTTTATTTTTATTTATTTTTTTTTTTTTAAGAAAAAGAAAATGGCCAGCACTCTCAGGAGATCAGCCTACCAAGCTGCAAAGAGGTCGAATGCACCTGCTTTCCAAGCACTTCGCCATAGTAGCTCAGAGAAGAACATTTTAAAATCAGTTTATAAGGACCTTCCTAAAGTCAATTATACTGTTAATGACTTTGTTTGGCAAAATTTGGACAGATGGCCCGATAAGACTGCTACTGTAAGTACTTTTGTTGTTAGTCCCTCAATATACCACCATTAGAATTAATTAGGTAATACACAATTAGGTAAGCAGGTATATTAATAAAAGTCTTCAATTTTATTATTTATCGTATGGCTTACAAATCACACTTATATTGTAGCTTAAAATCTGTTGCATTAATGCAAAGTCTGAAATCTGTCACAATATTTTTAATGTGATGTTTAGGTTTTGCTAGTTGCTTTACAAGATTGACAACATTTAAATCCTCAAGCCACCTTAGAACCATTTCTCAATAAATGAGAAAATACATTACAATTAGTCTGAAAAATGTTAGGCTAAACTCAATTCACATCAAATAAAAAAAGTGATAAGTTTTATTTCACTATGATTGAGTCTCACAGTAGTTCCATTAAAAATGCATGACAAACATAATTACAATATTATTTTGTGAGAATATTCTATGCTAGGTTCTATGGTGGTAGACATTACTGTTTTAATATTGTAACTTACTTTTGCAGGTGTGTGCTTTAACAGGCCATGGTTACACATACGCGCAGACGCATAGGATGTCCATATCGTTCGCGGCATCTCTTCGGACAAAACTGAAACTGAAAAATGATGATAAAGTGGCCGTGGTTCTGCCGAATATCCCGGAATACCCTTGTGCGCTATTGGGCGTACTAGAAGCAGGCTGCATAGCTTCTTTGATGAACCCCGCTTACACAGCTCGTGAGTAATCTGATCTGATATAGACATACAGTACAGTTGGACGGACGACCTTAACAGCCTTATCCACTCAATTGCTTTTGGTAACTAGAGCTACCTGTCAACGCTCATATTTTGTTATAAATAGAGTTCAACTCAAAATTCAAAGCAAGTGAGTGGTTATCACACTAGCAATTGGCGAGCGAGTTTTGTATGAAGAACTGGGGGTTGCTGGCAGCGGATGGATAAGAGGGGCCGAAGACAGAGTTTTGAGTCGCGCCATGGAAGAGGCCTATGTCCCCACAATGTACCTACTGCAATGTGCTGATGATGATGCTGATGACAATTATCTACTGAAGCCAAGATCCTTAAGGCCGTGTCTCCGTCTCGCGCGGCAACCTGGTCGCGCATACCATGCTACTGAATTTTCAGACCCCCTATCTAAGACTCTCACAAGTGAAATAGGTTAATACTAATTAAAAATCGTGGAACAATTGACATCAATTTACTTCATTCCAAATTAAGCAAAGTTATATGGGCACTTGACAAAGAATAAGGGTCAATCAACTTTTAAGTGCTACTCGTTGCTATGGAGATGTCCCCTGGCAACTCATCAAAAATATGATTTGAAAGTCAGGATTTGCATGCTTAGAAGATGAAGCATGATGGAATTGGCATATACGTGTCGAAACTCCTAATGTTTGATGGAGTGGTGCCTTAGAAAACCTTATTTTAGACGAGTCACCTAAGGGACATATTTATATAGATATATCTGTATCTACTTAAGCACATAGTAAACATCCACGATTTGGGAGCAAATATTCATACTCCTCATACAAATATCTGCTCCGACCGGAGATCAAACCTGGGACCTCATCCTCAACCTCCAGGTTGTCAAGTGAAATTCTGTCCCATTGTTATGCAGGCTTACGTGGCAGAGTACGTCTTGTTCGCGTCCTCAAGCTCTTGTAGTTATAGGCTTACCTTTGAAAGTCAGGAAGGTTTGAGCTATAAAGAAAAATCTTACCCAATTTCGTATGCTTTGGTATGGAGCAAAGTCCAAACATTATCATCGATTAGTAATTGATAGAGTTGTGCTCGCATTCAAGATATAAGTATATTTTTATCTGTGCTATAGACCGACACACTCTAATGTAGATAGGTTAAAGTATTCTTCCCTGACAAGAGACATGAATATAGGTATAACTACGTTATCATCAGCCGAGGGAAGGGGGAGGGGGGTCAGAAACTTATAGATTAAACTAAAAATAATACACTATATTCCAATCTCATACCAAATTCAATTCAGGTAGGTAGGTACCAAATAATATTCGATTCGAGCAGTAATTCAAAAATGAAAATAGGTTTATTAAGTATTGTCAGCCTAAACACAAAATACACTGTATAAGTTATCTAAGTATGTGCAAAATTTCAAGTCTTTAGGTCCAGAGGTTTGGGCTGTGCGTTGAGTACGTTATGGCAGAAATGGCTTTTTCTTATTATACGACGAGGAAGGCAAACGAGCAAGTGGGTCACCTGATGGTAAGTGCCCCATAACACCCGCTCAATGGTACCGATATCAGATTTTACACAAAAAACTGGGTGGTGAGTGTCAATTGGTACCAATGGCTTAACTGTAAATACGTCGCAGTGATGATTGGATAAAACTAAGTCCAGTTGCCTGTTATTCACATTAGAGAGACCATTAAACTGCAACCAATTAGTGTAGTTTAAGAGTGCCGTCAATTGACGTGTTAAAATGTTAAAATTGGGATTTTCCATAATATAACTTGATGCAGCGTTATCTGAACCAGAACAATAAATACGTCATCAAAATTGCCCCATTGCCCATAGACACCCGCAACCCCTTAGGGTTTGCAGATGCGTTGCCCACCTAGAGAGCTAAGATGAAATGCCTCTTGTGCCCGTAATTACACCGGCTGTCTTACTCTCCACACCGGAACACAACAGTGAAAGCACTGCTGCTTAGCGGCAGGATAAGCAAGTAAGATGGTGGTAGCGATCCGGACGGACCTTGCACAAGGTCCTACCACCTGCTTCTTGCATTTTTGTCACAGTAAATGATAAGAAATGATAAAAGATATATAAAGTGGACGCTAGATCTGTGGATAATAACGTGTAGAAGGCGTAGACGTGAAACGGGTGCAAAAGCAATCTTTGCACCTAGTTACTGAAGGTCTTAATGCACTTGAAAAGATATGTTTTATCAATACTTAAAAATAATTCTGGTTACAGTGGTAGTGGGGCGGTGTGGAGGCAAATGGTTATGATTTATAATATTGTATGAAAGATGTCACACAGACCGTGCGTTTTGGGGTCGGTGCTCTATGCGGCCTCTTTCGTACAAGTTCGAATATTACAACTATATTACAACCGATACCGCCACGCTATCGCTCTCTGTGGGTTTGGAGCTTAAATGTGACAGCAAATTCAAATTTGTAACAGCGAGGATGCGGAAATGTTCTATCAATAGTACCAACCGACCTAGCTACCTATTAATAAAATAATGTAATAATGATAGAGCATCAGGATGCTTGATTTTTAGAACCCAATACAATTAATCTGTCACCAAATAAAACTACCTATTTTTTACCAACAACACTCCGCGTTTCGTTTCTTTCAGGGCACCGTCAGAGTCGTGTTTTATAAAGCTACAAGTTGTAATTTACAAGCGGAATGAGGCTTCCGCTTGTAAATTGTAACTTCTAGCTTTGTAAAACACGGTTCAGGTGTTAAGTATATCTATCAATAAATATGTTCACCTAGTCTGAATATAGGTGTACCTAACTACCATCTAGTCGCAGGCTAACCCCTTTTGGAGAAATCTGGTTAACTACCTAGGTACCAAGCAAAGGAGAGTAATGTGTTTATCAGCCTATGTAATGTTTATGTATGGATGTATGTTAGTTCCTTTGAAGCACTAGAGAGCTTTGTAGCGTGGGCCGATTTTAATGATTCTTACGTCAATCGACTTGTGTTAACCTAGTGTTAACATTGCGAGTGCCACTAAAGACATGAACTAATCAAAATTCAATACGGCGACAACCAGAGACGCCATGTTGTGCAAAAAAACATTGAATAGGTACTTAGGTATTTGGAAAAAAAAACTTCGGTTTATTTTATAATTTTTCATTTCTAATGACAGCCCATTTGAGATTTTATAACGATTCGTTTTTATTGTTCAATTTACACGACAAAAAAATCTTATTAAACACGAGTAATCTTTTCTTCCAGATGATCTGAAGCATCTGCTCAGCAAAGTGGACTGCAAAGCAGTCGTCACTTCAAAACTGTCCTACGCCAACGTAAAAGAGGCATTGAACTCCGTAAAAATGAACATTCCAATAATTTTAATAGACAATGACGAATTACCAGAAGGTACAATCAAGTTCGCGGAGTTCGCCGAAGACTTTAATATCAATACGGACTGTTTGAAGTCTGTGAAGCGGGGTCCTGATGACGTGGCCATACTGCCTTTCTCTAGTGGTACCACTGGGTTCCCTAAAGGTGTTGTGCTGACCCATAAGAGCGTGGTGGCTATGAATCAGCAGATCGCGGATCCTGAAATAGTCGCCATCAAAGAAACTACAGGTGAGTTCATTGGTATTCCTTCTTCTGGCCAAAAAACGTTTGAAAAATGATTCATTTCACAAATGTTTATTTCGAAAATTGCTTGTTTTTAGGGTTCCGTACCTCAAACGACGGAACCCTTATAGGATGCACTTTGTTGTCCGTCTGTCTGTCTGTGTCTCTGTCTGTCTGTCAAAACCCTTTTTCTCTGTAATGCGTGGAGGTAGCATGCTGAAATTAATATCAAATACTCAAGCCTGCGGTCCCTTGAAGCTGTGAAAAAATCAACCCTCTAAGTCAACGCAATCAAAACATACATTCATTAAAAAGGCTATTTCCATACAAATTTCCGGAATCCGAAAACCTAAATGGTACTTCCAGTTGTCCTAGAAACTTGAAATTTGGTATGAAGGTAGGTCTTTTAGCACAACCACTCAAAAAAGTTTCAAAATCTTAAATTTTTATGTCTGTCTGTAGTTTTAAAGACCAATTTAAGTTGACCCCACACTGCGTACATTTTGCTTAGGAGCAGGGCTCTGCTAACACTGAATTTCTTAAAACACTGGGGAAAAGCGTTAAAATCTTTCTACGGAACCCTCGTGCGCGAGTCCGACTCGCACTTTGCCGGTTTTTTTTTTCAGAAACTGTAATTAATATTTTAGGATTTGTTTCAGGGCCATCTCGTAGAACCCTATAGGTTAGGTTGGGTTTGTTTAATAAAAATCCTGAATGAATCTGTGTGGCAAAAGTTTTTTGGCAAACATTAGAAAATCGAGTTCATCATTATTTTTGACCGACTTAAAAAAGAAGGAGGTTCTCAATTCTTCAGCCGACATGCCAAGCTGGGTTAGACACTATCTCGAGTTAACTCGAAGTACCTACTTATAATATTTTAAAATACTCACTGAAACATGATTAGGTAAGGTACTTACACAGAAAAAAACTAAAAAATATATACTTAACTCCGAGAATCGAACGCGGATCCTTGACATTCCGTGTCATGTGCCATTGTCGTTACTTACACCAAAGTTACAAATAAAAATGCAAAAAATATACCCCAGTGTGATCTTTAACTTGAAGTTTTTGTAACGTCTGACGCAATGTTAACATTAACATCGTGATAGTGAGTAACCCCGGCCGGTATAAGTCGGTATGAATATTAACCTGCAAACGTACAGAAAGCGGTAGCGAAGCGGCGCGGCGCGGAGGCGCGGTATCGGTTGTAATATTCGAACATGCATAAAAGAGGCCACGTGGATCACCGGCGAGAAAACGCGCGTTTCATGCAACCTCTTTCATATGTATAGTGGGTCAATCATCTTTTTATTGCCACTCGTTGCCATGGAGATGTCCCCTGGGTAACTCGTCTAAAATAAAATCTAAGGCACCACTCCATCAAACGATAGGAGTTTCGGCACTTTCGCCAATTCCTTCATGCTTCATCTCCTGAGCATGCAAATCCTGATTTTCCAGGGAATGGGATCTTAGAAAATTTTAGTCTAAATGAGTTACATCTCCATTGCAACGACTGGCAATGAAAAATTGATTCACCCAGGTAAAAATATTAGGTGCGCTCCGCTAACGCTGTCTGCGCGTTTGCAACTTTAGAAAATTTCAGCTTTGCGGTCGAAAGCAACTCTTTCCCGCTAAGCTACGTAACTTTCGCTAGGAGGTTCTTTTTTATCTACCTACAATACGGAAACTTTTTTGTGTTCCAGCGACACACCAAGCCGTCATGCCGGCGATCCTGCCATTCTTCCACATATTCGGTTTCAACGCTCTCATGGTGAATCAATTGTATTTCGGTGTGAAGTTAGTCACGATGCCGTACTTCAAACCAGACTTATTCCTTCAAACTCTGACCAAGTTCAAGGCGAATGTGCTGTTTATAGTTCCCCCTATGGGTATGTATTATTTTCATGTTTTTTTTATATACTTAGCTTAGGGAAAGAAAGAAATACATCACTTTTGTAGCTATTTACTGCCGTACGAATGGCCCGGCTCGTCCGTGGAAGTATCACCCTCGCAGAAAATCGGCGTGAAGCAACAGCGCCCATGTTGCGTTTCGTTGGGTCAGTGAGAGTAACGGATTCCCGATCCTCCCCCTTTCCTCTATCCCTTTCCCTCCTTAAAGTCCGGCAACGGACTAGTGACTCTTGGGGTTGCGGTTCTCATGGGTGGCGGTAATCGCGTACCATCAAATGACTCGGTTGCTCGTTTGCCTACCTCTCTTAATCCTACTAATATTATAAATGCGAAAGTTCCTGAGTGAGTATTTTTGTTACTTCTTCACGCTGAAACGGCTAGATGGTTTTGGATGAAATTTGGAATGGGGATAGCTTATATCCTAGATTGAAACAGGCTATCTTTCATCCCGGAAAATTGTATATTAGTTCTCGCGGGATAGCGATAACCGAATTCTACGCAGACGACAACAAACAATAAAAATATTTCAATAAGCATTTTGTTAACTTGTACTTGCAATGTATTATGTTCGGGTCAAATCTTGCAAGATAAGGAATCAGGCTAATGCATGGTTATCGCTATCGATATCAGAGTTGTCAAAATTATCGGTGTAATCTCTTTATATTTCATATATTTATCATTATTTATTATCCTGCTGGTAATCGATGAGTAACTCCATAATTGATTAAATCAGACGTTAATTTGCAAAGGTGCATATTCCTGAACGATTCCATATGCTACACGAATAAACACATGTCATACAGACCCGACTATCACCACCACATATACAGTATACGCTGATGCGTTTCGGCACTCTGCGAGGCCATTCTCGATGACCCAAAACAACCGTTCAACGTGCTACTAGTTACTCTACTAACTAATTGGTAGCATGTGGAACGGATCAGTTGTTTTTTGGAAAATAAAAGAAACTTTTACCATCAAACTAAACATTTTTACTAACTGTAAAGTCGTGATAGCCCAGTGGTTTGACCTCATCATCATCATCATGTCAGCCGAAAGACGTTCACTGCTGGACATAGGCCTCCCCCAAGTGGCAGTCTCTTAAGTGGCAGTCGGCGGGGCACATAGCTCGCTGAACTGATGGCCGATGTGGTCAGAAGGTTCTCGAATGGCGTCCACGGACCGGGAGACGAGGTGTCGGTAGGCCTCCAACAAGATGGAGCGACGACCTAGTCGCGGGACCGCGGTGGATGCGGAAAGTACAAGATCGGTCTGAGTGGAGAGCCTATGTCCAGCAGTGGTTTGACCTATGGCCTCTCAATCAGAGGGTCGTGGGTTCAAGCTCAGGCCCGCACCTCTAATCTTTTCGGAATTTGTGTGAGAAATTACATTTGTAATTTATCACGCACTAGCCTTTAGGTGGAGGAAAACATCGTGAAGAAACCTGCACACTTCTGCGAGTAATTCGATGGTGTGTGTGAAGTTTCCCAATCCACGCCGGGCCCGCGTGGGAACAGTCCAAAGCCCTCTCATTTTGAGGGGAGGCCTGTGCCCAGCAGTGGGACGTAAAAAGGCTGATGTGATGTGATTAACTGTTTGTCATCCACAGTGGTATTCCTGGGCAAGCACCCGGCCGTGACTCCCGCACATATGGAAACAGTCCACGCAATCGTAAGCGGCGCTGCGCCCATATCCAAGGAAGACGCTGTCGCCGTGATTAGCAAAAACGTGAGTTACAGTGTTTCAACTTTCAATTGTTTCCGTAGTAATTTGCTGTTCTCGTTCTAGATTCCAAAGAATTCGTTCTATCCTACTAATATTATAATGAAAGTTTAGGAGTTCGGATTTTTGTATGTCTGTTGCTTAATCACGCAAAATTAACGGCTGAACAGATGAGAATGAAATTTGGCATGCGTAATATGTTTCGTCCGTGGACGTACCACCCTCTCGCAGAAAATCGGCGTAAAGCAACAGCACCGGGAGTGGGAGTGGTGCCTTAGAAAATCTTATTTTAGACGAGTTATCCAGGGGCATCTCCATGGCAACGAGTGGCAATGAAAAGTTGACCCAATTACATTATACCTACTGATGCTGACTTTTTGCTTACAGAAAAACCTGGTCTTTCGTCAAGGATACGGATTGACGGAAACCAACGGAGGCTCCACCATAGGTAAAAACAATAACACGAATCATTCCTCCGTTGGATATGTCTTGGCTAGCTCCGAAGTCAAGATCGCTCACTTGGAGACTAAAGAGGCTTTAGGCCCTGGACAGGTAATTAATTACAAACATACCTTATTGACAAGTAATGGATTAAATTAATTAGCTCCTCCGCGAGATAGTGCAGTATCAGTATAATCAGCAAAATGGCATCGTCTGCGCTGAGAATTTACTACGAGAGAACGCTACTAAGCCCACCACCAAAATTACCACCACCAGTAAAATTCATATGGCTTTTTTGCATGACTATACTGCACTAATTCGCGGAGGAGCTAACTAATTTAATCCATTACTTGTAACATGGACCTCTGCTAAGTTACGCCTGAATCTACATAATACAATACCTTATTGAGTTTTGTTAGGGTACATTGATTTTAAACAAGGAATGCCAACATCTTACCCACTCCTGTCTGGCTAGCACGACTAGCTGTGACTTTGTTTGTCGCGCGAGATTATATTACCCGTCCCGTTGCATTCTTCTCGTCTTGTTTTCTGTAATCTCCTTGTACTGTGCCCTAATCACGACTTGTCGAATCCTGCGTCACGTAAAATCGAATAGTAAACTATAACGAGTTTGTATGACGTTTGGAACAGCGCCCGCCCGTGAGCGTATTTGGAACTAAATTTTAGTATGAGAATTCTCGATCTCGATACGATAACCGTAACGTAACGCAGGATTCGACAAGTCGTGCTTAGGGCACTGTTTTGTGGTTTTCAATAAAGAATATTTCTATTGTATTGTATTCTGAGTGACTGAAAAGGAACGGCAGTTGTTCTCGCGCGAGATAGAAGTCGCTCTGTGAGTTGTGCTAGACCTACTGGTCGACAGAGTCACGCCTCGCGGAGCTCCTATTTCAGGGTAATTTTAAGCCTAAATATTGAACGCCAGGGCCGTGTTTTATAAAGCTACAAGTTACAATTTACAAGCGGAAGTCTCATTCTATCACATTTTGTTAGAAAGAGACTTCCGCTTGTAAATTGTAACTTGTAGCTTTATAAAACACGGCCCAGGTTATCGTATTCGTATAGGCAAATGTATTGTTTGGCATTGTTCGATTTCCAAACTTATTACGCAGCTTAAACGTTTTTAGGAAAAATCGAGAACAAATATCATAATTCATGATTCATTTATTACATGCTTTTCGCAGGTTACAAAGATCATTATCTTTAAATCCTTGCTACACTATAAAACCTCCCCCAACATTTGTTTCCTGGATTATAATTATGACCACAACAAAAGTAAATTTTGTATTTTTAACATGAAACTACCGTGAGACTCAATCATAGTGAAATAAAAACGGATCACTCACGTATATAAGTCGAGTTTAGTCCGAAACATGTCGGGCTAAACTCGACTTATATACGTGAGTGATCCGTTTTTATTTCACTATAAATTTGGTATTATTTGCCCATTCAAGGAAGGTGAAATCTGGCTCCGCAGTCCAAACCTGATGCAGGGGTACTATCAAGACGAGGAGGCGACTAAAGAGGTCATGACGGAAGACGGATGGTTTATGTCTGGAGACATCGGGAAGTATGATGAGGATAAATATCTGTACGTCACTGACAGGATGAAGGAGCTGATCAAGGTGAGGTTAATGAAAATACTTCAATTACATCACACCTCACGAATGCGACAATCATAAACTTTAGGTGTACTTTTTTTTTTCAAATCAAGAGTTTCTTTTTTAATTACATGGCCTTTACTACTTTGAATACTTACATTTTTTATTCTCTATTATGCGTTCAGAAACTTAAATAGTTTAAGTTAAATAGAAACGTAAATAGGTTATGGCCATCTTTACGATACTAATTTTTTGTCTTAAAAAAAACAATACAGTTTAAAAATAGGACTCAATTAAAAAAAAAAATACGATATGGAATGTCAGCTCAATATGTTTGTTTAAAAAAAAAACCAGCCAAATTCGTGACAGGTTCATTATTGCCTTCGGCTTCTGAACCCATTTTCTCATTTTAGAGTACTTATAATAAAGTATTGATTTAAACTGTCGCGATTTTCACATATTATCACGATACTCGGGACTTAATTAAGTAAACAATATTTAAATACCTCGACGTTTCGGACACGACGTTGCGTCCATGGTCTCGAAGGAACGGGTAAAAGAGCATTCAACTGCCTGTTTACTGAATAAAATTAAATTTTTTGATTTTGATTTCGAATAAATTCCGTTCCAGGTGAAAGGTTTCCAAGTAGCCCCAGCAGAACTAGAAGCCATAATCCGTGCCCACCCTAAGATAGCCGACTGCGCCGTGGTGGGTATACCAGACCCCATCACAGGGGAACTGCCCAAAGCCTTTATAGTGCCGCAACCAAACCAAACCATCAACACGGAGGAGATGATGGAATACGTTAACAGCAAAGTGGTAGCTTTTAAAAAGATAACGGGGGTGCAGATAATCGACGCGATACCTAAGAATGCGGCCGGGAAGATTCTAAGGAAAGATCTCAAGGCTAAGTATTGTTAGGAGTTTAAAATGAAGAGTTATGTCTAGGAACTATGTCTAGACAGAAGGAGAGTTTATCGATTTGTATTGCAACCGAGGGTGTAACATTTTGCATAGGTATCCTAGGATAGAGACATTGACTTACTAACACCATGGACTTTGGCTCCAGTACAAAATTGTCGAAAAATGTGTCCCTACAACACGGTATTTTTCGATGACATCCATACGTCATAGCGCTGTCGTTCGACCAAACTAAGACTCTGACGCTCGGTTAGTGGTCTTTTGATTCGGACGTTTTCAAGCGCTAACCCGAAGTCCATGGTTGTTGGTAAGTCAATGGACAGAGAGTACCTACTTACCGTTGAAAGGAAATACCTCTATTAACAGCTCCTACTTTTTTAGTGGTGTTTTAACAGCTGATTATTGAACAAGTCATTTTGGTTTTCAATTTGACGTCGCACGCGGAAAGCGGTCGTTAAAGGACCAATGAGGTTCTCATCCCTTCTTTATGCTCGCGAGCACAAACGTATATAGCGTATGGACGCGCCCTTCGGTACTCCATTTTTGTTGGCGATTCTGTGGCACTAAACTTAGTGCCAGCGATGTGAGCCGCGCGCGCCGCACGCCACTCCCCACCGGCCGGCTAGCAACACCGTTCCTTTTTCAAAATGTTCCAAAGGTCATCATCATCATCATCATCATGATCATCATCATATCAGCCGAAAGACGTCCACTGCTGGACATAGGCCTCCCCCGCGGCTCTCCACTCAGACCGGTCTTGTGCTGTCCTCATCCACCGCGGTCCCGCGATCTTTACCAGGTCGTCGCTCCATCTTGTTGGAGGCCTACCGACAGCTCGCCCCCCGGTCCGAGGACATAAGGCGAAGGGTCCCTTATGTTTATTATTAATGCTCGTGAGGCATACCCTATTTCTTTCTATTTCGATATAGTTCTGTGATTTAAGTTTAAAAGCCGAGCGACACCGTATGCGCGTATGGAATATTTATTCTGTGTTGTAATTTTGTCTCCTTGCCAAGGGTGATATTGATAATAATTGATATACTTAATATTATGTAAAAGCATTTCTATTGTGGGCCAATTTTATATTTTGTTATTTTGTATTATTTTCTGAAATGAACGTGTTGTTATATTATTAACAAATCGATTTATACATTTTTACAGTTTTTAAAACTAAAGTTAAACTATTGCTAAGGATATCTTTAAAAATCACATGATTAATGCAATTAAATTGTTTTAGACTTAATCGTTTTTAATATAGGTAGGTGTATTGTATTAAAATTGTGTATTCTGTTGAAGTATTTTTAGAAATTTGTTGCTTATAAAAGGTTTGGGTGTACAGTTATCGTTTAATTTAAGAATAAACTAGTATTGTAAGACGGATAATATGAAATGAAAAAAAAAACGAGAAAATTGACTAAAAGATAAAGATATCACGTAAAATCGAAGAAACTGAATCGCGTACTTCTGTGGAACCTTTTCATAAACAATTTAAAAAAATGGCTACTTTGGCTTGCATTGGCTGCTGTTGGTATGCTAATTAGTGTCTTCGACTGTTGATGATTTATGAAGACTTATCTAAGATCAAGTTTTGAATTCTTTATAGATTGTAAATTTGTGGTTCAGGGATCAAATAATTACAATGTAAATTTGAAATTAAAAGAGACTCTAACTTGTACAATTAAATGAACTTTGGTGTCGCATTAACCTGCTTAATTCGTTTTTTTAAATACCAAGTTATATGTTCAAAATGTATTTTTCACTGGACTTGCATAAAACAAACAAAGATTGTTATTTTTAATAATATCTAGATCAAGTTAGAACGAATAAGAATTAAAATTTTAATTATGTTTAAAAAAAACTGCAATATTATTATATTATAGTTTTTGTAATGTATGTTCTATTCTGTATCTTAATGACCAACTTAATATTTTGCCTAAGTGGAACTAAATCGTAGACCAGAATGTATTTGTTTTTATTAAAAAAATGCCTATTCTTTTACTTGCTTTTTTATTACAACACGGCATTTTTCGATGACAGCCATACGTCATAGCGCTGTCGTTCGACCAAACTAAGACCGATCAAGGACGATAAAACCATGAGGACTGCCAATGGCTATACAATGTCGCGTTCCTGTAAAATAATGAGCCTGCTGTAGCTAGTTTCACTTTAGAGAGGTCTCTGTACCATTAATTTTGGATGACACTTAGACCTCTGGCTAAAACAATAGCGCCATCTATGAACTGAAAGAAAAAACGAATTTAGATGGCGCTATTGTGTTAGCCAGAGGTGTATCATAGTTACCACATGAATGGTACAGAGACCCCTCCGTAGTAAAACTAGCTACAGCAGCGTTTTTATTTCACTATGATTGAGTCTCGCCGTAGTTACTGGTCTTTTGGTTCGGACGTTTTCAAGGGCTAACCCGAAGTCCATGGTCATCATGTCAGACGAAAGACGTCCACTGCTGGACATAGGCCACCCCTGGGGGTGGGCTCTCGACTCAGACCAGTCTTGTGCTTTCCGCATCCACCGCGGTCCCGCGATCTTTACCAGGTCGTCGCTCCATCTTGTTGGAGGCCTACCGACAGCTCGTCTCCCGTTTCGCGGAAGCCATTCGAGAACCTTCTGACCCCATCGGCCATCAGTCCTGCGAGCAATGTGCCCGCCCACTGCCACTTAAGATTCCCAATTCTTCGGTCCATGGTGAATTCCATGGTGTTGGTAAGTCAATGGCCCTGGTAGACTCGAGCGGGTGGATGAGCTCATGGGATCCCTGTAACACATCCCGAGCTGCCTCGCGAATGTGCTGGAACTCTCGGGGTTTTGAATTAACGCCTGCGATAACAAGTTGTTACTTTTTCTGCGCCATTGCAATCAAATATCTACAGGCACCAAACTGGACAGTTTTTTAGGGTTCCGTACCTCAAAAGGAAAAAATGGAACCCTTATAAGATCACTTTGTTGTCCGTCTGTCTGTCTGTCTGTCAAGACCCTTTTTCTCTGGAACGCGTGGAGGTAGCATGCTGAAATTAATATCAAATACTCAAGCCTGCGGTGAAAAAATCAATCTTCTAAGTCAACGCAATCAAAAGATACAGTAATTGAAAAGGACATTTCCATACAAATTGCCGATTTTCAAAAACCTAAAGGGTACTTCCAGATGTCCTAGAAACTTGAATTTTGGTATGAAGGTAGCTCTTATAGCACAACCACTCTGAAAAGTCTCAAAATCTCAATTTTTTATGTCTGTCTGTATATAAGTTGACCCCAGACTGCGTACATTTTGCTTAAGAGCAGGGCTCTGCTAACACTGGACTTCTTAAAACACTGGGGAAAAGCGTTAAAATCTTTCTACGGAACCCTCGTGCGCGAGTCCGACTCGCACTTGGCCGGTTTTTTTTACTGACAGGCAACTATAATGTTTATATTGAAGTAGTTCATCATTACCTATCTGAGTCCCACTGATGGGCACAGGCCTCCTCTCAGTATAAAAGGGTTTGGATTTCAGGCCCCTGTTTTAGCAACTTTATATTGTCAGTTAACAATGACAATTCGGTGTCAACTGGCCCCTATTTCACCAACTTTACAATGAGGAGAGATCTTCCAAATAAAAAAAATATGACACAAGGCATTGAAAAATTCGTTAGGTACACCAACGTTAAGTATAGCTTAATTGGTGGAGCGTGGTACGGATTACCGAGGTTGCTGGTTCAAGTCCAGCTGCTTAACGAATTTTTCTTTGCATTGTCATTGTATGTTGAACTTTACAATTGTCAGTTTTCTAAGAAGAAAAGTTGCCTATCTAGGTCACGTGCTTAGGCACTCCAGATATGAGCTTCTTCAGTTAATAATGATGGGTAAGGTGGCCGGAAAAAGAGCTGTTGGACGTAGGAAGAAGTCGTGGCTGCGCAATATCCGGGAGTGGACCGGAATCACAAGTGTCGCGGAGCTTTTCAATCTCGCCAAAGACCGGGTGAAATATGCGGAGCTGACTGCCAACCTTCACTAGTTGGAGAGGCACTAGAAGAAGAAGAATGACAGTTCGGTGTCAACTGCTAACTTGAAGAGCTTTTGTTTTAGCGCTCTTCGTACTGGCCAAGAAATGTAGTTCGAATTGCCATGACAAACCGACAATTGCAAATTTGGTGGAATAGCTGAAGAGCTTAATTTAAGTAGCTAGACCAGTAAAGCAATAGCAATTTTATTACTTAATCAATTTCTTAACATAACTATCTGTCTCCAGTGATAACTTTCCGAAAGGTAGCGTTGGCATCTCTGAGTACCTACATAATTATTCTCGGAGATAATTTCTCAACTGCATCGAGGACTGTCTTGTTTTCGCAGCTACAACACCTAGGTAACGATAAATCACTCGCATAGTGTAAGCCCGCCAATCGTCTTAGCAAAGGAAGTGTATCGGACGCGCGCTCTGCAAATCAGTTTGTTCCAAGCCGTTGTAAAAAGCGCGCGCAAAATGAACGGGTTGGCGCGAAGACTCCTGTCAAGTGAATTAAAAAAAATAAAATGGCAAAGGAAACTCTCAGTTAGTGCGGCTATGGGAAAAGACGAAGATTTTATAATTAAGTCTTTCCTGCCAGAGAAGCATATTCCGGATATGAAGGTTCTGGATCGACTTTGGGTTGAGGATGCGGGGTTTAAGAACTTGGTGGCAGTGGTAAGTTTTTCTTTCAGTTTAGTGCGAATTCTGTTTTTTTTTAATCATATTTTTATTTTATTTTTTGTCTTAAAATGGTACCTACCGCCCATCTGTTACCTAAGTACATAATTAAACTGTTTCGCAAAAGAACAGAGATCTCGTTGTTGCAGTAAGTAAACAGGAATATTGTACGAATACGAAAAAAAGAGGATAGCAACAAAATGTATAAACAATCAAATTTGAGTACAAAGGCGGGCTTATCCCTTTAAAGGATCTCTACCAGCCAACCTTAGAGTAGTGTTTGGTTGTTTATTTTAAAGTTTTTATAAGTAACTAGGTAGATTAAAAAAAAGAAAAAAAAAAGAAATTTCAGAAATGTTTTGAAAACATCACGTAGGTTGTAAATTATTTGCACTTCAATCCCACATAATGTTTACGTCTGCCACCGTCAACAAATTTGTTAACGATAATTTGCGTATCATTGTTTTGCGAATGTTCTAACTAATAAGCGTCTATTAGGTAATTCGAAAAGCAGCCGTCATCCGTTACCTACAGTCACGCTTTACCAAAACAAAAGACGGTAATTTGCATATTTTCTGTAGTCTGCAAAATAAGATTAAGTACCTAAGTTTAAATCACGGATAAAAAAATCGGCGCCAAAATAATGGCAACTGTTGTAGGTACTTACGGTGGCTTACAGAATTTATGATGGCTTGATGACATCACAGCAAATAAATAAAATAAAAAAATATCACGGGACAATTTGACACCAATTGACCTAGTCCCAAACTAGGCAAAGCCTGTACTATACCCATAGTACAGGCTTTACTAGACAACGGATAAACAAACATATATAGATAAATACATACTTATATACATATTAAACATCCAAGACCCGAGAACAAACATTCGTATTCATCATACAAACATCTGCCCCGACCGGGATTTGAACCCGGGACCTCAAGCTTCATAGTCAGGGACTCTAACCACTAGGCTATCCGGTCGTCAAATAGAAATACTTTGATGTTGGATCTGTTGAACTTTTTCATATCGCCGTGTGAAAGTTGAGAGCAATGAAACGGACTCTATAAACTACCTACTTACTAGGTATATACTTCAATTTAACTAACGAGCAATCAAAATAACGCTTTCAAATGATTCGCGGTTAATTACATTTGACATAATTACTGACAGGATATTTACCGCGATTGCCTTAGTACCTAGGTTTAAAAGAGCTCCCAAATTTTTCATCGCAGTAATGCATCATGATCACGGGTCACGGAGGTTGGGGGCTCTTTCAAACCGAATAGATGTAATAGCGGTCAATATCCCGTCAATAATAACATGTTTAAAGCAATCAAAATACCTAGTTCGAATTCTGTATTACGCTACAAAAGAATCCGACCCATTTCCATTGCTTGAATGATAAAAGTAAATCGTAGGTGCGCGTATAATTTATTTTACCCTCACTTGCTCGGAAAGCCGTCTTTTATCCTTTAATACAAGCGGGTAAAATCGCGTTTTATCCACTAGTGGGGAAAGTAATTTGACCTTGGAGTGGAGCGTGTTTAAGTAGCTTTGGACAGATAACAAAACGTAAAACGCTCATAATAATGTTTCGTTCGATATTAATTATCATTAAATAAATGATAAATGGTTTGAGAATTTAATAAAAAAACCCGATTTAGCGTTATTTAATAAAGTTCTATAAGAAACATTTGTTTTTTTTTATAATGATGTTGAATATAATTCTGAACGCACAAATTGAGTCGATGCAATTTCTAAAAATGCATCCTCAAAAATGTCAACATTGTCAACAAAATTTTTCTCACCGACTCCGACTCACGTAATAATACACAACTTCCAGAGTTTTATGTTACAATGTCGTAAAAAAATTGTGATTCCAGTGATGAAGATTTATTTTTATGAGCTGTTTTTTTTGGATGTCCCGTTTTCCTCGCTACAGTGAGGTGAAAAGTTTTGTGTTACACACGGGTGCAAATGTATTTTACTTCTCGTGTGTTGAAACACTCGCTACGCTCAGGATTCTATTTTAGAACCACTCGCTTCGCTCGTGGTTCAACTATGAAATCCTTTCGCTTGCTTGAGTTTCAATTCCACACTCGCGGGTAAAATACAACAATAACTATTTTGTGGTTCGTCATAGCCAGCTACTTAGTAAACAAATAAATGTTCCACTTCTGTGTTTAGATTTGATTGGATAATGACGCGTCCCCTCTAATACATTCATGACGTCAGTGTAATACAGTCGTCGAAATAGGTCATAAAGCAAGTTCATTCACTGTAATAGTAATGATTTGTACCTACAATCTGTTTTAATAAGAAGTGCATATAGGAAATTTTACAGCAAACGAATGTGTTATTACGGTCATTAAGGTAAGGACTTGCGATAACTTAAGTCCTATGTTACTTCACGCTCTTCCATCACAAGTGAATTAATTTCGCTAGGTACTTACTTAATAAAGTTTTTTGCTACACTATTTTTTGGATAGAACACAGGTTTTACATAAATTTACTTAAAAGGGGCTTCGTACAATTTGTCACGGCAGGGCAAAAAACATAATACATGCGCGAAAATGTATCGCGCTACCTTAAGACTTTGGTGGCATCAGTCAACCTGTAGTTACAGCATCAAATACCCAGGAGATGTTCCTCCATCTCATACTTGTTCAAGTTGGCCGTTGGAAAAATTCCCTTTCGAATAAAAAAAGAATTTTGAAAATCGGTCTACAATTGGCGGAGTAATCGATGTCCATACATAAAAAAAAATTACATACAGTGGAACGCAGAAGGAGGAGGTCCTTCTTTTGAAGTCGGTTAAAAATTAAGAACTTACTACATTTCTTATTCGAGAATATTTTAACTCTTTTTCGTTTAGACACTATATGAGTGCACTTAATTTTTATCAAATTGAAGATGATCTGGACAAAGCAGAAACAAATAGAAAAGTACTAGAGCTGGCTAGCCGCTAAGCAAATTCCAGTTTAACAAAGTCGTCTATGAATTTTTTCTGCTGTTGGAATTATGTCATGTGCATGGTAAAGGATTAAGTAAACCCGTACATACCTATATTCAGGAACAATCTTCTCATCCTTCACAAACCCACAACAACCCCCCCCCCCCCCCCACACACGCACACACACACACACACACACACACACACATACACACACCTTACTAATTAAGAATTAAGATGTTAATAAATAGTTCTTATAAGAAATTGCTAATTTGTAAAACAACACCGGAAGGGAGGAGCGGAACCTCCTAACACAAGTATTTGTCATACTTACCAGGAGGGACCGGACATACATATTGCAACCCTTAGCATGATACCAAATAAAATATTTTGATTTTTTTGTTTTTTTTTTTGACAAAGATTTTGCAAAGACGTTTCAGTAGGTATATCTTCAAAGCTGTGTTTTGTAAAATCGATACCCTGGCCCCTACATACTTACTGTACATAATAAATACATACTAGTAGGTACGTAATTATGACAAGCATTACCACATCACTTTACAAAGCTTAGTCATTATATACTTGGTCCATTATTCACTAATTAGAAACACTTAAGGCCATGCACGAACGTTCATTGAGTACGGAATTTAAAAAAAAAACTTTGCAACATCTATCTTTTTCCACTTTTGCAATGATTTGCAGCTTGCACGGTGCAATATGCGGTGAATGCAATAAACCTCTTTACAGGGGTATCAGTTAATGAACCGTAAATATTTCAGCAAGCGACTGTGAGCAAGTCTGAGTGGTTTCTTGGCAGGAAGCTGGGAAGAGTGAAGAATTTTAGTTTCTGCGCCATTTCTACGCTTAATACAACAAATCAACGTGATAGTGCCCAGTAAACGATTCACGATTCAAGGCAAGTCTGTGTTAACACACCCTTCTGAAGCGTTTAAAAAAATTGGCCTCTGCTGGTTGACAATATTAGGTACTTAGTTGAGGAGTTTTCTGTTTTAAAAATAAAATTTACAGAATTTCGTTTTCATTATCATGATGTCATATCATGTATCTATTATAAAACTCGTATTTTTCCTCTTTTTTGACGGGATTTCTTTGGAAAGTAACAACCTAAATTACTTAAGCAGCTGTGGTTCATTTGCATTAGGTTGCTTGCGGGAAGTACCTACGCATTTTCTATAGGTACCTAATAATAAAAGTATGTAATGTTTTTGTCTGGTTATAGTACAGCTGAATTATTATTTTTTGTCCAAATGCATTCAACGGTCTTATGAGGACTTTTTTTGCTCTCTAAAATCTGAATGACATAATTAACGAAGTTTATATTCTTGTAGACCTTGGCCTTGCCGAAAATAGCTAAAAACGCAGTAGTTATTAATTTGCGTATTAAAGAAAACGGCCTTAATTAAATTCGATTTTAAACTAGGTAATTTAAATAAAAAACCGGCCAAGTGCGATTCGGACTCGCGCAGTATTGAAACTGATTAACAGACAAAGTTTTTTGCCTGTAATCTTTACAATACATAAACTTCTCCGGGGTTGCGGGTGTCTATGGGCAGTGGTGGTCGCTTGCCATCAGGTGACCCACTTGCTCGTTTGCCTTCCTCGTCGTATAAAAAAAGTCTATTATTATTATTATTTATAGGCCTATCAAAAAGCCAAGAAAGCGGAGAAAAGAGGAACTGAAGAAATTTCTCATAAGTACAAATTTGATGTCATTTAAGCAATTTAATTTCTTTGACTTTTTGGTTGGACTGTTTAGTAAGTATGTAATCATTTCAGATTTCTCTCTTTGCTATTCTTTTTTTAATTTTTCATGCATTTCGAGTGGGAACTATAGCCCAAGCCCTCTCATTCCGAGAGGAGGCCTGTAGCCAACATTGGAACGCAAGAATGGTGGTGATGAATTATGTTATGCAGATCATTGGCCTTTTAAAAGGAAAACTTGCATCTTCTAGTCTTTTGGCAATGACGTTATACAGGATGTTACAAAAATACCCGTAAAGGCGAAAGGGGGTTATGGTCCGTTATAAAGAGTCCATTTACAATATTTTAATCACTGTATGAAATAAAAGAAAAAACTTTTTTTTTCATAGAATATGCAAACCCCAAGTCCCAACCCTATATTTTCTGCGGGGTATTTTGTTACACGTTATATCCATTACATAATAAGTATTCGAGGAGTATTATAACATTAAGGCCTATTTAGATGAACTTTCTAGCCTGATACTAGAAATATACTTAAATGATTAAATGAAATATGAAAAATTAAAATGCCTAAATCCGAGTGCATATTTTGTTATGTTTACATGAAATGGTAAAGACGTCATAATTATCTTTTTGAGAATGCCAGTCAAGCGATAAGTGAACGGCGGAAGATGCAAAATCGTAATCACTGAAAAATAGTAAAAACTTAACCGAACAAGATGCTGTATAGTTTTTTTATATACAGCGAGGAAGGCAAACGAGCAAGTGGGTCACCTGATGGTAAGCGTTCACCACTGCCCATAGACCCCCGCAACCCCGGAGGGTTTGCAGATGCGTTGCCAATCCAGAGAGCTAAGATGAAATGCCTCTAGTGCCTGTAATTAAACCGGCTCTCTTACTCTCTACACCGGAACACAACAGAGCAAGCACTGCTGCTTAACGGCAGGATTAGCGAGCAAGATGGTGGTAGCGATCCGGACGAACCTCGTACAAGGTCCTAGCACCAGCAAAGATATTATATAGTGTCATGCTATGGAACTTGGTAACTATGTAAACAAACCGCGATACTGAAATTGTCTCTGAATAATGAATTTACTGTGGCGGTTTCTTAGCAAGCAAAGATCAAGTTCCGTGGATTGACACTTTATAGAATACGTTTATAAATAATGAGTATTATACTTACAAGTTACATTACTTATTATCCCTAATTGTACATTTTTTCGATCTAGATAGTAAATACGTAAGTGTACTGACACCAACGTATTAACATCATATTAAACAAGTAGATACACCACTTGGGGTAAAGATAAGTGGCTAAGATAACTGTAATAAAATTATAAAAGCATAATACAAGATACGTTATCGTGTACTTGTTATGACTTCAACACGGATGTGCTTTCCAAGCCATTTAAATTTTTACGGTTTAGCTAATTAAGTCTGAATTACGTTGTCGCGGTAATTCACGCAAAATTTACTGTAATTGTCTTGCCTGAGACCAACGTTCAGTTTGGACATGAATGTGGTTGTAATGCGAGTCCTACACTTGTGCATAAACATTAATTGGCCGTCTTCATATCTGCATTTTTTAAAATCGTACGTGAGATTAGAGGGAGGCACTTAAAAATTTCATAGAACCTCACCAAGAGATTCGTGAGATTTATGAAAAATGCAATATATGAAAAAATACATTTTTCAAGAAAAAAAATGAAATGAGATGAAGATGAATGAATGAAGTTGAATGAAGTTGATAAAAAGTGCAATAAAACAAGTGGCTCAAAGTCGTATATTTATTTACCTACATATCGGATCAAACATACAAAGAAATAGGCGGAATAAAAAAACCTAGATCGACAAAAATAAGGGTAAACATTTTATTAAGTAGGTACCTAACTAGTTAGCGTTAAAAATAATAAAAACAAAGTTTTACAGTAATCCACTGCAGCACTCAGGTCCCTAAGCACGACTTGTCGAATCCTGCGTTACGTTACGGTTATCGTATCGAGATCGAGAAATCTCATACAAAATTTTAGTTCCAAATACGCTCACGGGCGGGCGCTGTTCCAAACGTCATACAAACTCGTTATAGTTTACTATTCGATTTTACGTGACGCAGGATTCGACAAGTCGTGCTTAGGGCACAGTTCACTTGATTTGCACCCAGGGCGTTTATTTTTATAACGTCACTTTCATTCATACGTTAAGCGTAATAGTACATTGTGCATGAAGGGCGGTAAGAAGGGTATTACTAACGAAAGTCTATTAGAAGGCCAACGCCGAATGCCCGTGATACACACAATGTTTTTCATCACATTTGCGAGGAAATAAATACATACAACAAAAGACATAACGAAAACGGGACATTGACCGGGCGATTACCTTATAGGTTTGATGAGCTCCCGATATTTCGATGCAGTTGCATGCATCATGATCACGGGTAAACCGCGAATCATTTAAAACTGTTACATACAACAAAAGGCAAAAAATCTATTTATTAAAAGTTTGGTCTTCACATACAGAAGACATATTTTACTAAGTACAGGCAGTACCTCCGTAAATATTAGATTAAGTATATACGATTATAAATATAAACTCAGCAGTCGGCAACAAATAATAGTTTTGAGATTGTCAACTTTTCTCAATGGAGGCTTCAGACTTCCAGTACTTCCACAGATAATGATAAAAAACGTGTTTAGAAACTGGAAAGACGAAAGCCCATCCATACAGCCAGTTTTTATCGTTTTCAAAATAAAATTCACTGAAATAATTGCAAAGTAAACTCAAATAGTTTTAAAACACAATAATAACGTTTAAATTAAGTAATACTTATTTGTAGAAAACGTAAAAAACCATGTTTGATTTAAAACCTCCTAGTGTGGAATGACATATTATACCTACTTACCTACGAGTGAACGCCATATTTTTTAAAACTAAACTCATTACTCCCTTGGGAAAATTACAAATTACCTATTACTCCCGTAGGAATAATTTAGGCCGTTGTCCTTCAGTATGCCTGCGTACAATACGACGCTTTACGAGCAAGTGTGATGAAAAGGTCTAAATGGACAATATACAATATTTTTCTTCGAGAGCCATCATATCCAAATCGCGTTCAATGTCACAAATGAACGAGAATGAAATAAGAAGTAAACAATCTGCTCATGCATTCAGTACCTAAGTAAAAAATTACACACTTACAAACTTACATGATATCTGTCCAAGGTCGCCCATTGTTTTCATGATTGCCATGTTTATGCATATCAAGACCAAAATTGCAATACAAATGTTTTCAACGTTAACACTGGAAGTAAAATGAATGTTTCCCTAAAAACAATTGCATTGTTCCATACATGGGTTCCGAGAACATGGACGCATCGTCGCGTTTAATAATTTAAATTTAAATACGATTTTTTTACGCGATTAAGTCCCGAGTGACATGATAATATGCAAAGCGTACAATAAATACGTCACAACTGCGTATCATTTGTTTATACGTTAGGAGCAAGGCTGCTTGCAAACTCGGGTGAAGGTCGCATTACATATTTTGAAGGTAAACTATTATAGCATACTCGTATATAACGTGACATAATAAGTGTGATTTTGCACGGACAGAAGCCTATTTTGTAAATAAGCCTTGCTCTACAATGCTCTATATTACCTACTATCGGCGCTTTAAAAAAAAGTTGACAGTAATTATTACATTATTCTGTAACAATCATTAAGTAGGACAAAGGACATGAAAGACTCCGTTTTTCTTAGATCTTTATTTCTTGTAACATTTTCTTAGTTAAGGTTTTTTCAACCTTAGGATTTGTACACAAGGCTTTATTTTATGCTATTCACAATAAACACTGCCTAAGTACATTATTATTAGTATTGTATTAGTATTGGAACAGTATTTCAAATTTTTAACTTCGTGAAAGCTCATGGTAAGGACTTAGAACAGACAGGAAGTCCTACTATTTCCGATGAAATCTTAATATATGATTATTTTCTTCATGGTTAATTTAATATGTCTGACCATTGACTTGTTACCAACACCGTGGACTTCGGGTTAGCGCTTGAAAACGTCCGAACCAAAAGACTACTAATTTGCAAAACAGATCACTAATCAAGCGTCAGTGAGTCTTAGTTTGTGCGAGCGACAGCGTTATGACGTATGGATGTCATCGAAAAATGCCGTGTTGTACAGGGATACATTTTTCGTGTATTTTGTACTAGACCCAAAGTTCATGGTGTTAGTGAGTCAAATGTGTCTGACGGGTGTTTTCATAATAAAATAAGGAAATGGCTTTGACGATGTTCGTTAAAGACTGGACACATTTAGCACTATCGAATTAGTTATCTGCCTACTCAATATTAAGGACGACCGGATAGCCTAGTGGTTAGCGCACCTGACTATTAAAGCTTGAGGTCCCGGGTTCGATCCCCGTCCAGATATTTGTATGACTATTCGAGAATAGACCCGAGACCCGAGGGTATTGGATGTTTAATACGTACGGTATTATCTACATAATTATAAGAATTATAAGGACTTAAATATAAGTATAAGGATAATGTTTGTCCGTCTAGGTATACCTTTAGACTAGGTCAATTGGTGTCAATAAAATTGTCCAATGTTTTTTTTATTAGCCCTGACGTAGCTGCCTGGCTTAGTAACCTCAAAGCTGTTCTCTGATGGCCCACATACTTTATTACCATGCGGTTAAACTAGCTTATGCCCCGCGGCTTAGCACCCGTGAAATATTTCAAAATGGGCTAGTTCCTTATCAAGGTATATGTTTGCCAAATTTCAAGTCTCTAGGTCTAGTGGTTTAGGCTGTGCATCGTCTGTCAGTTAGTCAGTCAGTCACGTCACTGTTTTATAAGTATAGATAAATACTTATTTATTTGAACTTACAACTATGCCTATTTTTCTAGGAATGTGCAGAAACGAAGAAGGCCTACACTTACAACCAACTGCAACAAAACACGTCCATTTTGGCGACTTCTCTCCTGATGAAGTTGAGCTTAAAGCAAGGAGACATAGTAGCTGTAATGCTACCTAATTGCCCAGAGTTCGTGGTCGCAGTGTTGGGCATAGTGCAGGCAGGATGCGTGATGACAACCATCAACCCGATTTATAAAGAGTGTAAGTTGACCACAGAAAACTAGGTTTAGAAGCGCCTACCACAGATTCTCCTACAGAACGCGTGTCGCCTGTCCATCCATACCATGATGCTCTGCTACTATATGTATAGCAATTTAATACTAACACACTTACGTCCACTATCCACAGATCAAGCTTAGCCCATGCAAAAGTTTTTCCGAAATATTTTCAGATTTATGACTATCATTCGTCTAAACATTAGGACTAAAAAAATCTGCGAGACAAAGGGATCCTACTAGTAGGTCTAGCACAACTCACAGTGCGACTTCTATCTCGCGCGAGAACAACTGCCCGTCCTTTTCTGTCACTCAGAATGCAACGGGACGAGTAACATTTATAACCTCGCGCGACAAACAAAGTCGCGGCCTGTCGTGCTAGCCCTACAGACCTGACACCTGTCTGTCGCTTGCCACGTTTATGAAGTCATGGTTTTTTGTGCAACTAAGAAAACAAAGGCATGAGTCACGATTTAAAGCAATGAACCTTGGAACAAAATAAAATACAAACAATGGCCAGCCTACAACCTTCTTGCAAAATAACTGCCTCATTATCACCCCATTGCAAGTCTTTATTAATACGACGAGGTAAAATAATTTCTCTAATGGTTATTATTAGAAATTGCCTAATGCTCGGATGATCGTAATTCAATAAATTAATAAGTTTCTTTACATCATCATCATCATGTCAACCGAAAGACGTCCTCTGCTGGACATGATGTTCCTCCCCCAGGGCTCTCCACTCAGACCGGTCTTCAGCTTTCCGCATCCACCGCGATCACGCGATCTTTACCAGGTCGCCGCTCCATCTTCTTAGCGGCCTACCGACAGCTCGTCTCCCGGTCCGCGGACGCCATTCAATAACCTTCTGACCCCATAGGCCATCAGTCCTTCAGCCCGCTGCCACTTAAGTTTCGCAATTCTTTATTCAATATCAATTTTTATCTTTCTTCACTTCACATACTCCTCAAAGTATACATAAAAGCGTTATCTGGGCTTTCCATGTTCGTTTTAGACTCTAAATATTTGAAAAAAAAAAGATGAAAACATGAATTGTAAACAAAATCCTCGGTAGAAACATTCTCCAAAGTTAGGCCTGCCTTGACACTTTCATCGTTTCCGAAGCTGAGTGGGAAGGGATATTGTTCTGCGATTGAACGAAAGGAAAATTAATAATTGGTTCTTCTTTTTGGTTACATAAAAATCAAATCAGTGCTTCAGTTTCTTATTTCATTTTGACGAGCCGTATTTCTATTGACACAAGCGTTACTGTACATAGCGTAAGTGTTGTCCCGCTTGAGTGGAATAGACTCCGCCCCGAGAAGTAAATTGCAGAAGATATAATGTACCTATGCTCTGGCCCCTATTTCACCAACTTTACAATTGCGCTAATTACAAGTGCGCTAAAACAAAAGCTCTTCAAATCAGCAGTAAAGTTGACATCGAATTGTCGTTGAATACTGACAATTGTAAAGTTGATGAAGTAGGGGCCAGCTCGATGTTTTACAACTTCATGCTAAAACTGGATAACAGAATGACAATCATTAATGTGTAAATAGGTATGACGTTAGTGCGTGGAATAAATAAGTTTATCAAACAGATCAAGCAATAAATATCAAACGCTGAATGTCGTCATCATTACCACCAATGCAATAGAATATTGGGGGGTATGGTGTCATTGGGGTTTAATAAATATTTTATGCAGCGTTTTATTACACACGATTACAACCTTAATCTAAAGGATATAAATTATACTTCTTATCATGTTAGTTTGTGTGGTGAAGTTAAAAACATAAATCATGATGATATTACTTACTTACTTAAAGCTGAGTGTTAGTTTAATTTCATATGGCAAAAAAACAAACCTGTTATTTTCATGTGTGACCACCTGGTCACACATGCTGGTCATACCATACTTGCAGAAACTTTACTCATGATTAATTATTAAACACGCGAAATAAGTATTAAGTAGGTATGTATTTTCACACCATGGCAGACTTGAACACATGCTTAAGTATCCACATGTCGGTATTTTGTCTCCCATTTACTATATCGGTGTCTTAACGTAATGTTTGGTCGAATGGTTGTTAAAATCAATTCAAATTATAATGAAAAACATTTACTTCTCAGGATTTTTTTAAGGTAAACCTAAGCTCTACTACTAGCCCATGATAGATGTTTAATTTTAGTTGAATTGAATCATTCGACCAAACATCACATTAGCACAGACATTAGGACTGACAATTTTATGCGAGTTAAAGAGAACCGTCTGTAAAGTCTCTATAAATTCTTTTTTTAATCTAATTTTTTTTCAAATGCAATTTCAGTGGAACTGACGCACCAACTATCACTAACGAGACCAAAAGTGATAGTGACATTGGCAGAATGTTACAGCACCGTACTCAAAGCAATGAAAAACGCTAACCATAACATGAAAATCATAATCAAGGACCGAGCTGATACTCCAGTACCAGATGGTACCATCAGATATTCAGAAATAGCGGAAAGTGGGGAAGTGGACCACGCTCTTTTAAACAGACTAGAGAAGAGAAAGCCAAATGATGTAGCGATTATACCGTTCTCTAGTGGAACCACAGGACTACCCAAAGGAGTGGAAATAACTAATAGAAATGTTTTAGCTGCCATGCAATTGATGGCAGAAGAAAGGAATAGCTACCCCAAACTGGCCAATGGTAAGTTTTGAGTTTTTTTTGCACACTTGCGTATGATCACAATCACAACAAAAATGGTAAACGCACGCTTGCCTAGCAAATGCCCATTCACCCTACACTCGAAAACGGCCCGATTATAGTGTTCAGGGAACACTATAATCGGGCAGGAAATTCCATTCCCTAACCGTAAGCATGACGAAGGAAGAGCGAAAACGTTTTGTACGAATTTCGGGAATGCTTATAACATAAGGTGGAGACCTAGCCTAAGTACTTCTTTTGAAGTAACGTTAAAGAAAAATAAAAATGGAATAAAACACGAAAACGATTATTTTTTATCTTAGAACTTAGGCGATAAAATTGCCCATGTTGTAAAACTTGTAAACCAATACGATGACGCTGTAATATTTTACAAGTACGATACGTTTTACGATAGGTTTTATTTTTTGAATAATAAAAAAGAAGCCAACACTGTCATATATTTTATCATTTTATAACATTATTCTTCCAGAGAGCTACCAGGACGTCGTTCCTTGCATCCTGCCATTCTTCCACGTCTACGGCCTGGTGATAAGCCTCATGGGGCACTTGGCTAAGGGATGCAAACTCGTAACTATGACCAAGTTTTCTGCTAGTCTCTACTTCGACATCTTAAAGAACGATAAGGCCAGCCTTTTGTATATCGTACCTCCTATTGGTAAGTCTAAAGATTGTCACACTTTTGTGACATTGTACCTAAATCGGGATTATTGAACCATCTTATAAAGACGAAAAATTCGACGGATTTTCCAAATCAATTGATAGCGTAAAATTCTATAGCTACATAGTCTCGACATCCGCAAGATACATTGTGGAGAAGTTTTCTGAAAGTGGACAAAATCATTCCGAAAGTGTATTCAATTTTTAAGCATTAATAACGATTAAAAGTTTTAAATGATTTGCGGTTAATTATATCAGACATTCTCCCGTGATCATGATGCATCTAACGGCGTCGTAATATCGGGAGCTCTTCTAAACCTAGTAAAGTAATCGCAGTCAATATCCTGTTAACCATTTCACGGGCAACGCGAAATACGCCAAACATGAGCAAAATTAAGGAGCGGTATTAAGGATTGACTTAGAATGGTGTTGAGTGTTGACTGGCAACTATTTTGCCAATACCAGTGAAAGGGTTAATAGTAGTCTAATTAACAGCACTTGATATTTCCAGCCGTGATAGCCTAGTGATTTGACCTATCGCCTCTCAAGCAGAGGGTCGTGGGTTCAAACCCCGGCTCGCTCCTCTGAGTTTTTCGGAATTTATGTGCGAAATTAAATTTGTAATTTATCATGAGCTTTTCGGTGAAGAAAAACATCGTGAGGAAACCTGCACACTCCTGCGAAGCAATTCAATGGTGTGTGTGAAGTTCTCAATCCGCACTGGGCCCGCGTGGGAACTATGGCTCCAGCCCTCTCACTCTGAGAGGAGGCCTGTGCCCAGCAGTGGGACGTAAATAGGCTGATGGTGATGATGATGTTTCCAGCAATTCTTCTCGGCAAGCATCCCGATGTGACCAAGGACCATCTGAAGCACATACGTCACATCTCTTGCGGCGCCGCGCCCTTGGCGGCTACAGACGCTGAACTCGTACTGTCAAAAACAAACGTAAGCCATTGTTATTTCAGCTCAATGACCCTAAAATACCCGCTGATTTATGCCAAAAAATAAGTATTAAAATCCATTCACATGCTCTTTCAATACTTTATATTCTGAGATTCGTTTTAAGAATTAGTATTAGAATAATCAGTAGACGATCGACTAAAACGCTGGTTTGAAAACGTGAATGGATATAAACTTGAAAATAAGTAAATCAATGATAGCTGATGAGACTAACACTGAAGATGAAATTTAAAATTTTAATGACTTGCAATTGAGATTTATAGATAATAAGATTGATAGCGGAGATGAAACTATAAACAGAAAGCGTTTTCGATTACGATTAAGGATGTCACGCCCAAAAGTTTAATAACCTTAAATAACTGCTAATTTATTTCTGCAGGGTAAAGTACAGTTTGGCCAAGGTTATGGAGCCACAGAAACGACATCAATGACTACTACTACGGTCATTGGAAGTGAGATTGACTATTCTGCTTGTGGTGTCCCTATGTGCAACATGGAACTAAAGTTCGTTGACCCTTTGACAGGGACTCCTGTTAAAATAGGAGAAGTAAGTCATAGTTTTATTTAAAATATTATCGCACATTTTCTTTGCCCACTGAAACGTATTATCAACCGCAAAATTTCATTCGTACCTAATCCATTTACTTACCAAAGGTCGCTTTGTCGTATTAAAGCCAAGCTTATAGCTTAATTTTATCAATGATTTTTGATGTATTTAATAAAATAATACTCTCCACCGCCACGTAATTACAAAATAAAATAACAATTCCAAGAACGTTATCAAGTTATTAGAATGTGTACAGGAGAATTCGGTTCCTTCAAGAGAAATGTGAAGAGGCACGTTACGAAGCCGGCATGACGGTGCTGACGGAAGGGGGATAGTATGTCCCACTTCCGTCATCATTGTTATCTGGACTACATTGTGTGCTTACCATCAGGCACCATGTAGTCACTTTGCCGAGCTGCTTTAAAAAAAAACACAGTCCCCGAACTAGGAAGGCTCCGTGCTAATAATAACTGATCAACATTAACAGAATGATGTTATTTTTAATACCTATAAATTACAAAAGAAAAAACTATTGAATACCTACACGGATTGTTCCTTTTGCTACTTAAGCATATTCATTATTCATCCATAATCCTTTGCCTAAAAGCTGTACATACGAGTGTCTCGGCGTCCAGTACGAATTCGTTACACTCATTTCGTAAGGCAAGGGCGCGCGTGGGTTTCACGGAACCCTAAGTAAGCACCTGAGGAAGGCAACTAGGTGACCCTCGCGCAGGAAAATTCTCGCTCAAAAACTTACTATAGCAAAAAAAAGTATAAAAAGACTAGAGATATCTTATTTTTGCTAGTTACAGTTACCTAGTTTTAATTATTTTAATATTGAATACTTTTTTTAATTTTGTATAAAGCCCATTGCTTTTTTCGGTACATTCAAATGACTGACGAGGCCTTCGATCATTTGACAAATCATACTTGTACTATTGTGTGTTCTGTGGTTTAGCTTCATCTCTCTCCGAGTCTCTACCCTGCTGATGTCATTTTTATTATCATCTCAAACTGCTCATACTAAAACGGCAAACAATAAGCCGAGCTTAAACTCTTTAGGTAGGTATTATATCGTCATCAAAAAACTTTGCCGTTAAGTCATCCTTACTCTCCGTAGGTACTTTATGAGGAAATAACTACAGATGTTTAAAGTTTATTACGCAGCGGTATTTTTTTTTTGAGTTAAGGTAGACTTTGTCCTTTGCACCGACTGCGGATATATTTTTATACCATACAATACAATGACTCTTTATTGAACACCACATAACAGTCAAGACAAGAAATAAGGCATAAAGAAAATACAAAAATTAAAAAAAATAATATGAAAACTTGTTTGTGTGAAAACAATTATTTGTTAAGTACTAAAAATTATGATGATTCTATGAAATAATTTATACCAATACTTACATTATTCGTTACTAAAAATTATGAGGATTCTATGAAATAATTTATATTATCTACCAATACTTTAATGTTTTTATGATCATTTTGTTTAACAACATATCAAAATGTAAATAGGTAACTAACTGTTCATTTCGGGCACTGTAAAACCATTGTCTTATATTAGACGATAATTAAAATGTTAAATGTTAAATTGTGACATTTTAATTATCGTCTCATTCTATCACTTTAATTATACTTCTAGATTACAGTATCATATTATCATGTCGGTTTAGATGTATTTTTTATTTATTGTGTGACTTTATGTCAACATGTTTTTTAACTTTCTATCCAGTATCAGCATTGTTTCGCCATTTGCCGACTCACTCACTTAAGTTCATTACGTACATTTGCGGTTGCTCGTTTGACACAAATTCTACTAGTGTCTCTTCAATGCCTTGTTTGCAGCAAGGGGAGATGTACGTCAGAGGGCCGGTGGTCATGAAAGGTTACCACAAGAACGAGCAAGCGACAGCAGACAGTTTGACCGAAGACGGGTTCTTCAAGACCGGTGACTTGGGGTATTACAAGCCTGGCGTAGGATTGTACATCACTGACAGAATCAAAGAGTTGATTAAGGTAATAAATGAGACTTGTTCGAGTTCTAACATCTATGGTATTATGTTTCACTTCAAACTTAGGCTTCCTTGAATAACTTTCTTCAGCTATTAGCCAAACTTTCAAGTCTTTTACTTAAACCTGGGCTAAAAAGTTATTGAGTCTGAAAATTTTAAACCAGGTATACTTGTACCGCTCTCTTATAGTATTTTACGGGCACTATAATAAAGTCCATAATAATATTATGTCTATAAGTGATAAGCCAATTGGTACTTTTTCAAGACATAGGTACCAATTCCATTGAAGCAATTAATTTAAATGATACGCTTAATAGTAACAGCTTAACTTATGAACCTTGTGGTTTATCGTTATGATAACCTGTAGGCATCCGTGTGCAGGCAAGTCTAGGACATGAAATTTAACCCACGTATAAATAAGTTTTACTTGCTTTACCTTGAATTTCGTATATAGCCAGTTGGACCGGTCCTTCAATGTTATTTTTTCTCCAAATAAGGATATTTATGCAGAGTAGGTAAGTTAAAAAGACGCCAAAAATGTTTATTTTGTGATTCTTATGTGTACCTACACAAAAACCTACTGAAAAATACCAGGAAAGGTGACCTCATACCTTTTCTTGTATTTTTCGGTTATTGCATCTCTGTCGCTGACGCAAAATACAATTTTGGCGTTATACCTACGCAGTGCATAAATTTGTTACATTCTTCTCAAGAATATTTAAGTATGAAACACTAAAGAAGTGCCACGATTAAACATTTATGAAGATTTTGATTTCTGTAGGTAAGTAGGTTCAGGATCGTATTCAATCTATTGTCAAGTCCTTTCTAATTCAATCGCTTTTAGTTTCTAATTTAGGCGTTGACCATTACAACTAGGCCCTTATAATTGATTCAGATAAAAATAGTACACTACAATACAGTCCCTTGGTAGGGTGTCGTCTAAATGATAGTTACATTAACATTAGGATTATACTTCTGTCTATGAAAAGTGTAATCAAAATTATTTCAATAGCTGGCTGGCTCTAGTGAGATCTATATGTGTCATTATTCACCAATGAGGGACAAGCTACTGGCCTGTGATTGGTGGAAATTGACAGATACACCTCACTCGACACTAGTAGATCCTAGAGAATTTTCGACTCGCGATTGTGGGCTGGTATCAGTCGTACGACATACTTTTTGTGCAAAGATGGTGCTTACCATACAAAATATTATTCTTCTCAGGTAAAAGGCCTGCAAGTCATTCCAGCAGAACTGGAAGCCATCCTTCGCTCTCACCCCTCAGTAGCTGATGCAGCAGTTATAGGCATCCCCCACGAGTTCCACGGCGAAGCACCCAGGGCTTTTGTCATTCTCAAAAAGGAAGCCAAGCTTTCTGAAGAGGATCTCCAGACTTTCGTAGCAGAGAAGGTAGCTCCGTACAAGAAGCTTGAAGAAGTAGTGTTTGTCGACGATATTCCGAAGACGAATACAGGGAAGATTTTGAGGAGGGAGCTGAAAAAAATGTACGCTTAGTAACTAACTAGTTTCAGGAGTTTGTGTAGAAAAAGTTCAGAGGATGGATGTTTAGCAGGGATGATATTTATTTCCTTGGGACTCGATTGATGAGAAGAAGATGGAATGGAAACTGGTGATAAGGTTAGTTTGATTTTAGCGTGAAAGTTGTTTTTTTAGTGGTCATGTTTGTATAAGTTAATGAGGTGTAATTTTATGTTAGGGCACCCTGGCTGCGGTAAGATTTAAAGTAAAATAACTTTTGAGATGTAAATATTAAAGAATAAGTAAGAGTCTTATTTTTCATAAAGAAGGATATAATACCTAATAATTAGTAATGTTAAATAACGAATGACGTCAATAGCAAAATAATATTTTCTGTGTTTCTTATTATTTATTAATTATTTATACTTCGTAGAACAAAAAAGATAACTACTATTACCAATGTGTTAAAAGAGAGAAAAACCTACACTTTAGCAATTTTTTTATATTGTGTGACACAACTTTAGGTACCTATAACTATCAAAAGTAACTAGACAAATTTAGCTAAAATTACACCATGATGTAGATTTACAAAACTTTTGGAAACACGATCGGATTTCTTTGAATAAATTGTAATTTTAAGATACTCTATGGATGGCTGTATCTATTGATTTGACTGTGATTATGTTTAAATTAAATGACTGTATATTATATTTTTTGTTTTAAAGTTGGTGTTTTGTTTATCATGAATTATATTAAATGTTTTAATTACTGCTGTGTTTATTTCTCCTTCATTGAAGCGTTTGTTCCTGTTCGTCTGTTTAGGTTTACCATCATCATCACCATCAGCCTATTTACGTCCCATTGATGGGCACAGGCCTCCTTTCAGAATGGGAGGGCTTGGGCTATGGTTCCCACGCTGGCCCAGTGCTGATTTGGAACTTCACATACATCGTTGAATTGCTTCGCAGAAGTGTGCATGTGCAGGTTTCCTCAAGATGTTTTCCTTCACCGAAAAGCTCATGATAAATTGCGAATGTAATTCCGCACATAAATGCCGAAAAACTCGCGGTGCGAGCTGGGGTTCGAACTCACGCTCACGGCCCTCTGCTTGAGAGGCTATAGGTCAAACCACTAGGCTATCACGGTTTTTTTTAAGTTTACCATTCAAACAGAAACAAGTACTTAACCATACCTGTTTTCTGTAATCTCTTTGTACTATTTTGTGGTTTTCAATAAAGAATATTTGTATTGTATTGTATTGTATTGTACTTACTGAAATTGGTCCATTCAGTAGCAGTCGTTACGACCCACGTTTAGTTAATTTGGTATTCTACATATTCTTAAACCAGAACTAGATCCAGTACTAGCTGAGTAAACGTCAGTACGTTGAACTTTGATACGCGATATCTAGTGAAAGACCACAACTCTACGCGCGGCTGGCAGAGCGGCAAACGATTTACCTATCCATTGCTCCTGTTGTCATTTTAACATTTTCCTGTGTTCGTCGCGACCGAGCAATGAACAGAGAAATCGGTCTCGGCGTCGTCGATGCTTACCTATATAATATTATATCCGAGGCTGGGTCGAAACACTTCAAGAGAGTTCTTATCAAAACTGTTCTAAACGACGCCTAAGACAATCATAAAGGAAATCCTATTAAATGCATGTTTGCGATAAGGTGACCTCCCACTTTAGCAACGTACGTGAAATTGCGACTGTAGTTTAAAATTTTATAGTAGGAAATAATAATGTAATAAGATAACTAATTTTATAGTCGAGTTTTACCGTGACAACAATTAATTCTTTCTCTTCATCTTGTGTGTTGCAGGCTCTAAGTATATCACCAACATTACAAAATTATCAGTTTTTAATGATAGTTTGATAATTACAAGTCGGATCGGATGGATCGGAGGCATTTTGAACCTAATCTTTTGGATCCAAATCTGAAACATAGTAAATTGTAGGCAAAACTTTCCAATGGATGTCCAACGCAACTTTTCTTAGGTTTTCCCTAGGTTTTCCTTATCACTACAACGTGTCGATAACCCCCAGCGTAGACTGGTGCTGCCATCTATGCCGTAACATCATAACTACCAAGCTTTGTGTTTTAACAAGGGACGAAATTAAAAAAGTTCAGTCTTTTTGACATAGATGTCACTTTTATAAAAAAATGATATTATTTTGTTTTTATAGTAAGGAATGGCTCTAAAAGGAGCCATTTCAGCGTCTGGCTCAGGGAAGCGCCTTAAAATATGACTATGAAATTATTTATCCTTAAAACAAGCTGAATATTTATAATCACAAAATATATCAAACTGTTTAGGCTGCAGAGCGGCACGTAATAAGACGTAGAGGTGGTACTTACACACATACATTCTTACATACATACACTCGAAAAACATACCCCTCCATTCTGGTGACAGTCGGGTATAAAGTTCGAATAGGTAGATGGCGATATTGTGTTAAGCAGAGAGCTAAGCGTCATACGAAACGAATGAACAGATTAATACAACACAGTACAAGAATCCTTTATGATCACCACATACTCGTAACAAATAAAACAGAATATGAAAAGGTGCAAAGAAAATATAGGTAGATGTACCAACCTAGGTGGTGCTATGTGGAAATTTACCTATCATTAGTCCATGTGTATTGAATAGTAAACTTAAAAGTACATGTGTGTGTGAGTTCAAATGCCATCAGGTCATCACAGTACAAAGTACAAACTAAGTACGAAGTCTGCTGCGAACATTGTAGGTAGGTACATAAACATAAATGTGAACATAAATGTAGTAGAATCTGCTCGAATTGAGAATGATTATTTTATCGAGAGAGAGAGAAACATTTATTCACATACATTCGACACATACAGAAAGATGAAACAGTACATTTACAATAATAGAATACAATGGAACACATAGCTATATTATTTAACAATACAATATGTTTGCACCGAACGATGTGAAATGGGACGATTGGACGATTGATCAGTGAGTAGGTAGAGTACGTTAGGTAACTAAAAGAGTAATAGTTGACATTATGTTTGTCTATGTCAGTAACCGACATAAAATGCATGACCCCACACTGGGTACGGTTTGCTTTGGATTAGGGCTCAGCAGAGCTAACACTGGTTTCGAATAGGAGTGATGAAAATACTTTTATCTACACACATATCATAAGTCCTCTATAATGCGTTCAGAAACTGTAGAAAATGACCAGCATTTCAGTACGCCGACACCTTCTCGCTGACAGCGCCAGCACCAGCACCACCACCACCACCTCCAGTAATGTAATAGTCATTACTACATCTAATTCGATGTTTCAAATTTGAAAACCAACGTAATTTACAATCATAGTGAAATAAAACGGATCACTCACGTATATAAGTCAAGTTCAGTCCGACATGTATAAATAATAATGTAATTTTTTTTTTTACATAAAAAAAAAACAGTTTACGAAACGTCCGCTCGGTATGTTTGTCTATGATTAAAAAAAAAAGTCAAATTCGTGACAGATATGGGTATGATATATGCCTTCGGCTTCTGAACCCATCTTAGAGTACTTATAATATGTGTGTAGATAAAGTAATGTATGCAACTCCACATAATTAGGCCTTAAAACACTCGTGTGATTCTATTATGAAACTCAGCTTCGCCTCGTTTCAAAAAAACATTCTCGTGTTTTAAGGACCCTCATTATGTAGCAGTTGCATAAACTACTATTAACATGAAATTACCGTGAGAGTTAATTAAACGGATCACGCACGTATTGAGTCGAATTTAGCATGACATATAATCGTCCCACGATAACTTTGCATAATATATTAATTTGCAACCCAGAAAAATCACGCTGTGGTAATACTTTTTTCATGTCACTCAGACATTTCTTTAATTAAAAATAATAATGATAGTAGCAATCAAAAGTTGCCGTTTTTTTTAATATGGCTCTGTCCATTGGAAGACAATTTTGCCAGTGTTTAGTAGGTTTTGCCGTTGTACGGTAATAAAAATCTAGAAAACGAAATATGAGAGGTATTTTAATTGTGGATGGTGAATATAGCAGAAAATAACAGTTGCATAGACTACTATTAAAATTAGGTCTCTTGAAAAGGCTTTTTCGTAATGGCTTAGGAACCCTATCCTGGGCGGGACCGATACGCTCTTGGCCGGTTGTTTAATGATTTAATGAGGCATTGACATAGAAGTTTGATTTTTCCAATTATTTAAATTCAGCTTGCTACCTTCACGAGTGCTAGAGAAAAAGGGTCTTGACATACAGACATACAGACAAACGGACAAAAAAATGATCCTAAATGGAGGATATCCTTGAGGTAAGGAACCCTGAAAATTATTATTTATTTATGAGCCTCTCTGCCTATTGTTATGTCCTTGCAATCACCCCTAACATGCCATAAACCTTAGAGTTCATGCAATGTTTCTTTTTAGATAGGTATCAAATAGATATAATAATAATCTCCTCTTATTACTTTATTTACATAATAAAAGCAATTTACAATGACATTAAATCTAAGCTTAAACTAAATAAACTACAACTTAAAACTAAATTAAATCTAAATAAGGCCCCCGTGGCATAGTGCTCAAAAGGCTGGCAGCGTTGCCTCGCTGAATAGCGATGCTGATTCTTTGAGAGAGAAAACTGCCAGCCCTTTGGTCACATGTTGCATCAACTAAGCGCTTTTGTAACTAATCTCTTCTTATTTGCTGTTCGAAATGTAAGCGAAATTAGTTAAGTACCTACACAACAATACACTGTATACACATTTTGTACTTATTTTGATTTTGTATTTGTCAAGAATCAAAGTAAAATAGCTGAATTGACGACTGGATAGCCTATAGTGGTTAAGGAACCTGAATAACGAAGCTTGAGGTCCGGACCTAGGAGTAAACATGGTATTTGAACCCGGGCTCAAATACCATGTTTACTCTCGAATCTAGGATGTTTAATATGTATTTAAGCATTTATTTAGTACTAGATGTTGCCCGCAACTTCGTCCGCGTAGATTTCGGTTATCGCTATCCCGCGGGAACTATACAATTTTCCCGAATAAAAAGTAGCCTATGTTATTCCTCAATATTCAAACTATCTTCTTACCAAATTTAATCTAGACTGGTGCAGCGGTTTTCCCGTGAAGAGGTAACAAACAGACAGACAGAGAGACAGAGAGACAGAGTTACTTTCACGTTTATAATATTAGTTAGGATGCATATTATGCATATCCGTTGTCTAGTACCCATAACACAAGCTCTGGCCCCTATTTAACCATTTTACAATTGTCAGTTTTATATGACAATTCAAACTACATTTCTTTGACAATATGAAGCGCGCTAAAACAAAAGCTCTTCAAGTCAGCAGTTGACACCGAATTGTCTTTGAAAACTGACAACTGTAGAGTCGGTGAAAAAGGGGCCTGTTTATTTTGGGATGAGGTCAATTGGTGTTAATGCGCGTTAAAAATAATAAATAAAATAATAAATAAATATCATGGGACAATTTGACACCAATTGACCTAGTTCCAAACTAGACAAAGCCTGTACTATGGGTACCAGACAACGGATAGACATACTTATATAGATAAATACATATTTATATACATATTAAACATCTAAGACCCGAGAACAAACATTTGAACCCGGGACCTCAAGCTTCATAGTCAGGGTCTCTAACCACTAGGCTATTCGGCCGTCAAATCTGCCTGGATCGCTAGAGTCGAGTGAGGTCTATCTGTCATTCTCCACCAATGAGAGACAAGCTACTGGCCTATGATTGGTGGAAATTGACAGATAGACTTCGCTCCACATTAGCGACAATAGCGGATTTTTGACTCGCGCGATACCCACATTAAACTCCACCAAAATAGACTGTACATTGTATTGCTTGACAAACTAACGCGTATCAAGTATTAGTTAATCGGTCAACCAATTATAATTCTGCCTGGCAAGTTCAAGTCGCCCTGTGTGTGTGTGTTACTGACCGATGTATGTGCGTACTCGCTTACGCCATGCCATAATACTAATG
The DNA here is from genome assembly GCA_963691665.1 of Clepsis dumicolana. Lineage (NCBI taxonomy): Eukaryota > Metazoa > Arthropoda > Insecta > Lepidoptera > Tortricidae > Clepsis > Clepsis dumicolana. The sequence continues at coordinate 3,606,062 of OY829520.1, read as the reverse complement.
GGTCTCTCTCCACTCGACCGAAAGTGTTACACCATTTGACATTTAAATTAAATGAAGAAGTAATAAATCACTCACATTATTTTATTTTATTTTTATTTAATTTTATTATCACATATTATGTCATACACAGAACTATATATCACTATAAAAGAAAAGAGTATTATGTACCTCGCGTGCCGAAAAGAAGGGTTGAGAACCTCATTACGAGTTCCAGCTCCCGACCGCTTACCGCGTGCGACGTCAGGATTTAAAAAAAAAATACAGTGGAACGTAGAACCTGGTCCTTTTTTTGAAGTCGGTTAAAAAAATCAAAATGCAATGTTGTTTAACAATAACCGTTCAAACACCACCAAAAAATTGCAAAATGTGTTGATTCGCGTAGCAGTGGAGGTGGAGGTGTTGCATGGAAACATGCATTTGCCGCACAGACGTCACTATTTTTCGCGTGTGGTCGCGGGTGAGCAAAGTAACTAATTGTTTTTAGTTCATAAATGTGGACCTCCGCAAAGTAATGCCTGATTCAATAAACCTTGTCTTTACAAAATGTCATAGGCACTTATAAGTATTATCGCGAAGTAATACACACTAAAAAAGCCGTGATAGCCTAGTGGTTTGACCTATGGCCTCTCAAGCAGAGGGTTGTGGATTCGAACCCCGGCTCACACCTCTGAGTTTTTCGGAATTCATGTGCCGAATTACATATCATGAGGTTTTCGGTGAAGGAAAACATCGTGAGGAAACTTGCACACTCCTGCAAAGCAATTCAATGATGAGTATGAAATTCCCAATCCGCACGCAATATGAGTGATGTCATGTGTCCAGCAGTGGGACGTAAAAAAGGCTGGTGAAAAAAAAACACACTCAAGATAGAATTGTAATTAAAAACGATGCAAGTACTGTGTACACTGTTTAGTCATTCATGCTCGAGATAAGAACGACCCCGCCAATGACCGACCAGATAAACTTGGCATTCACTGGCACAAAGAAACTGATTCAGTGTGTAACCAACCACTAAGGTTGCACGACGTACGACTAGCATGACGGTGGTCAGTCTGTCCATTAACTGTTTACAAACAAAGGCGGGGCTTTATTGTGAAGCTGAAGACAATTGAGCATCAAGACTCGTTATTAACAAGTGAGCATCAATTGTCAAGTAAGTAATTCACGTTTTGTTTTATCAAAATGACGTGTGTACATGCCACTGATAATGGGAAGTGATTATTATGCTGATTATTAGGTGTGCAGTTTATATTCAAATGAACACTATAACACCTGTTTTAGGTACACAGAATTCCTTCATTTGATACGCATTTCTAGCAATTTGTGGATGGATTACAAAGCATGCTAAGTATTATTAAATTTATCAGTTTTGTGGTTTCATATTTAGAGATTAGAGACAATTGGTGCATTTTGGTATATTGGTGCAGCATTGAGGTTACTTTGAAATGCTATGTATTTTTAGTTTGCTATCTCTACGGAAACACACACAATTATTTAATAGGTGAATTACCTATTGATATTAGGTACGAGTGATTGTCGAGTCGTGTTTGTGAAAGAAGGCTTTATTTGAATAGAAGTTTCATACAAAGAACTAAAATAAACTCATGTATGCTCGACGGTCCTTTCTCATGGTGAATTCGAAGCACACACATGTCGGGCATACAATACACCTATGCTCGACTTGTTTCGCATACCTCGACAGCAAATACGGTGATTGACCCATTTCGACGGTCCCCGCGAATAACCGTGTAAGAGCACACATTTTTTTGTTTATCGCATAATATCGTTCTTTTATCTATAACGCACGTCCTGATTTTTTTCCTTGCAAAAATAATGATAAATAACCTATTTTAAATTAACTTCGATGTTTGTTCTACGGAAAACACAAATGCGGAATACGCAGGAAAAAAATACCAAACCACCGGTACACACATTACCTCGTCTATTTTGAAAAATAAGAACGCGTGTCATCATACGGAGCATCCTGCGGCTAGTGCAAACTACTTTGCACATTTATTCGTGTAATTTGTTCTAATGAAAGTTGTCGTATTGTCTCATACAATATGCAAGCAAATCGAATTGCTTGTGTAATAGCCTATTATTGTTCCCTTTATGAAGTTTTACATTAGTGTATTGATCTAATACCTAGTCGAGCGCTTATCGTTAAAACACGAATAACAGTGTAAAGTTCTTTAGTATTAAATTTACAAATAAAATTTTACAAGAATAAAGGAATAATATGATTTTCTCACATTTTCTCAAAAACCCAAATGACGTATTTTTTTATTTAGGGCATAAATACATTTGATTAATAATTTCCATTATTTTCTGTATACATTGTTTTAAATTTAATCTATCAGGTGAAGAACGATTCAACTTTTTTCGTATTTAATTTTTCCTGTAAAGTTGGTGTTTTGATAATACACGTTTATTCGCGGGGAGATTCTCAACGTAGTTTTCTATTTTAACTCCTCAGTTAATTCCACAGAACTGTTCGAGATAGAACGAACAGTTTATGTATTTTTATGGGAAACGAGCGCGTAACATTTGGCATAGATAGTTTAGGACAAACGGTACTTTACCGATGAAAAAAAATACCTCGATTCACAGCTCCAGCTTTGTTGGTGGTGTTGAAACAGTTAATTATTGAAGAACAAGGCATTTTTTTTTAATTAATTCCGCATGCGGAAAGCGGGCAGCAAGGGGCGGTAGCTCTTAGCTCTTTTTGGCACGCGAGGTACACACACTCAATCCTTCCATCTCGTTGTAGTTCTGTGGTTAATTCACTATTTATAGTCATTTATTAAATTCCAGCCACGTGATTCTATTTACGGAACAAAACAAAAGATGGCGTCCAAATGTTTGTTCTCCGCAAACCGCACCTTAATAGCAACGCAGAAGGGTGTAAAATCCTTCAGGAAAATGAGCGGATCCCCGTGGACAAAGGAGGGCATTATAAAATCTACTTTCAAGCCAATTGAGACGGCAAATTGCACTTTATATGATCACGTCTGGCAGAACTTGGACAGATGGCCGGAAAGGACCATGAGCGTAAGTTTTTCTCCTACTAATCCTACTGTGTACTAAATCTATACCTACCTATAAAACAGTACCGTGACTGACTGACTGACTGACTAAAAGACAACGCACAGCCTAAGCCACTGGACCTAGAGACCTGAAATTTGGTAAACATACACCTTGAGTATTTTAAAGGTGCACTAATAAGGAATTTTTTGAAATATTTCACGGGGCAAAGCCGCGGGGCATGAGCTAGTTATAAATACAAAAGTAAGACGTACAGAGTTTGCCTATAGAAAGTTACCCTAGTAGACATTTAAATTTTAAAGGCAACACTACGACATGTCAAGACTAAAAAATGCTCCCAAACAATCTTGGTAGTGAGCCGGCATGAAGTCAAGGTTAACCATTATTACTGAACCAGTTCGATCTACGCTTTCTGCGTCATCTTCACTTACCATCAGATGAGATGGATTACTCGCTGTTCAGTTTAAAATTAAAAAAAGTTTATTTGGTTCTTAAACAGTATGTTGAATTTATTAAAATTAAAATTACTACTAAATTAATTACTAATTATGTGAAATAAAAATGCTAAAGTGTAAAAACTAGTAAACTCGAGATTTTTCAAAATTGCTGCGTTTTTGTTAGGTAATTTTTCAGCAGCCAGACTCTACTAGATTGTGCAACAAGTGCATAAAAGTACCTAATGTATGATGCACCTTAAATAATTGAATCTTTAAATAATCGTGTGATCTTTTTTTTTAACTCGCCAATGCTCGTTTTATAAAACGTATTTAAAGAGTGTTCTAAGGACTATCACTTTTACTCATTACGTATCAGTTACACAAACTACGTTAGTTACTCAATCACGCGTAAACAGTTGAACGGATTACCATTTAATAAGTCATTTAAACAGCGTGTAACTTCCATACAAACATAATAGTTATGTTAACTAACGACAGCGTTAAGTGCTGTGAACTGTTTTATCAAAAAAGTATTAACAATAAAATTACCTTTGCTAAATGGAGAGTTATGTATATTTTTTTTCTCTATCAGCAATGTAATGCAAACATTTATCTGACAACGTGCCCCTAGGAGTGAAATTCGAATGCAATCGAATATGTCAGTGTCAGCTGATAGCTTTGTTACCGATACATTGCGTGCCGATGCCGAGTTAAAAAAAGTATGTTTTTTTAACTTAAAGATACCAATTGACGTTCATTACGGCTTATGATTTCAGCCCATAAAATAAAATAATGTTCGTATGGAAGTCACACGCTGTATCGCTGTATAAGAACATAGACACTCTTAGACTTGAATAGCGATAACTAAATCCTACACAGACCAAGTAGCAGGCTAAAGTTTAGTTTTAATTCCTTATCGTTTTCCACGAGATGCAGTGGCAGAAACCCGAATACGATTCAAGTACTAGATATAAAAAGAGATAAAATCTGTAAGTAAAGATACCGCCATAAAAAGGATAGGTATTTTGTTCTTTATCTAATCTAAAGTAAATCCATAAACAAAGTTACACAACCTTATCTAACAAATAACAATGGTAATGCTTACTTTAAGTCGCCGAAACAAAATTATACCAAAATGGTTAGGTACATAAAGATATAACGTGGATATAATCGCGAACTCGACTTTGCCCCTTCGTCGACAGAGTCACATAGTATAATTTTTTGTAGCCCGCAAGGAAGCGTAATTATATAGGTGTTATCCTCTAATAAATAAATTTAGAACTGCGTTCACAGCCTCGAGACTATCGTATTTCGACGGTAATTATTATTCTGAAACATCTTATTTCTTCATCTTCCTTATTTCTACTTAAACATTTCAGGTTTGTGCGACCACAGGTCGTGGCTATACTTACGAACAAGGTTTCAAATTCTCCAATATCTTCGCTGCTAATCTTAGGAAGAAGTTCAAGATTAAAGATGGTGACCTAATCGCTGTCATGTTGCCGAACATTCCAGACTATCCTATTGTTGCCATGGGAATATTAGGAGCTGGTGGAGTCATAACCAGTATCAACCCAATTTATACTGCTCGTAAGTGATTATATCTGATAACTAATGATACATCAGAAGATAGCAATTTGTTAGAGTTTGTACGGGAAATATCTTAAAACAAATTAATAACGCTACCTGATTACGAGCTCATACCAAACCAGACTTATGAGGTTTGTGAATATAATAGCTATTAATGTGAATTGTTGGTGTGACAGGATTTTCTATGAAACTGCTAATAATAACATCTCTATAGTGATGCTACTCGAAACTATATTTTATAGTATAGACAATATTGTGAATTGACATGTACAAACAAGGGTCGATCTGGACATCAAATACAGTTTTATAATACTTTATTTACATAATAAAAGCAATTTACAATGACATTAAATCTAAGCTGAAACTAAATAAACTACAACTTAAAACTAAATTAAATCTAAATGGGCCTTATTTACCAGTTTTATAATACGAATCTAAATCTGATATTGTTATATAAAATGATCCTTGTGCTTATTATCAAGTCATCTACATATCAAACTATTTATCGACCATTCAAAACCGTTTATTGTATGATTTCAGACGAAGTACAACGTCAACTGGCAGTGTCCAATGCGAAGATAATTGTCACGATACCAGAAATCACGGACGTGGTAAAGAATGCCCTGAAAATGGCTAAACTGGACCTTCCCATCATAGTAATAAGATCTGATGAGACTGTTGTACCAGAGGGGACAATAGCCTTCAGTGAACTGAGTGAAAATGTGAACGTAGATCTGTCTTGTTTGAAAGAAGTAAGAAGAAGTGTAAAGGACGTGTGTTTCCTACCATACTCTAGTGGTACTACGGGAGTACCCAAAGGTGTTCAGTTGACTAACGCAAATCTTGTGTCCAATTGCTACCAAGTTAATGAACCTCTCATCAGGGGACACAACGACACGACAGGTAAAACTGGAGCAAAAATATCCCACATTATAGTGAGAGAGAGAGAGAGAGAGAGAGAGAGAGAAACATTTATAAACGTACGGAGAAATAAAACAGTACATTAATAATAATATACTATTAGTATAATGTAATTTTATTAAAGGTCAGGTCACAAAATAAGTATTCTATGTCACAGCTGTTTTATATTTATTTTATGTTTTTATATTTAGCCCGTTAGGCAAAAGTAGTCACTTATACTCTTTTATTTCACGATTATAATCCATGGTAGTGAAACAAAAAGATTGCAGAACATACTCACTTTCACATTATCAAAAAACTGTAAAGATTAGCTTTATGAATAACCCAAAGCTAAATAATAAAGCGTTTCTTAGATATAATGAAAACGGGATATTCACCGCGATTACCTTATAGGTTTGATGAGCTCCCGATATTTCGAAGCAGTTGCATGCATCATGATCACGGGCAAACTGACGAAACGAGGGTCGACACTAATGTTGCGCAGACAGGGCTCTGTCTACCCGCATTTTTGCGCGCCGACTGCGCGCACTGCCACTGCTATCGGTCGCGTTCTCTCTTGTTACTCGATTTAAGCACACGACACTTACGGTGTCACTACGCGTACCCGAAACTGATTCTGGACAAGTCTTGCATAACGAAATCACCGGATTCCAGACATTTGACAACTTAAACCCATCCTCATGGTTAAAAAAAAATTTATGTTTTAAGAAACATAAAAAAAAAATAAGATTTTTTTAAGAGATTAAGATCTCAACCGCTTCTTTCACCAGTCTTGGTATATAATGGCGTTCTGTCAAACCCCATCAATCCTATAAGGTAATCGCGGTCATTATCCCGTTTTCATTATGTCTAATGCAATTAACCGCGAATCATTTAAAACTGTTAAAGCGTTTCTTACTTAATTTTTCTTTTTTCAGCCAGTCACCAAGACGCAGTGATGTCAGTGTTACCATTCTTCCATATCTACGGTGCATCTGTGATAATGTTCCATAAGATGTCTCAGGGAATCAAGCTTGTAACACTGTCCAAATTCCAGCCTGAACCATTCCTAACAGCGATCGAAAAATACAAGACTAACGTTATATTCGTCGCTCCCCCTCTTGGTAAGTTTTCACATTATCATAGTAGGCACTTACAGTCAAATAAAAGCCACGATTCCACCGACAAACAACTTTGCAAATAGACCATGGGCTTGTTGGTTAACACTCCATATCTCAGGAAACCTAGGTAAGTTCTAGTGTTTATGAACATAGCACGTGAAATTGGTTTGTTTCTAAGAACAGTCTGAAGCCCATAATCCTAGGATTTAGACTTAATTGTGGCTTAATTTTTGTGCCGAAGTTTCAAATTGAATCCCCGGAGGACCAAATAATCTTTTCTTTCTACGGTGATTGCATTGGTCATTGAAATAAGCTATTCTAATTTCCCCTTAATTCCTTATTCCAGTGTTATTAATGGCTTCGCATCCAGCCGCTACCCCGGCGACGTTTCAACACCTGGAGACAATCATCAACGGTGCTGCTCCTCTAGCCACGTCAGACGCAGAGCGATTATTCGACAAAGCCAAGGTTCGTACATTTTGGCTACTGTTCACATGATAATTATGCTTCCCGCGCTGTTGTAAGCAAGCGACTGCTGTATCTAATAGCTACGTGACATGTCCGCCATGACGCTATTTTTCAAACCGATGAGTCTCTTTTTACCCGTTCATGGACATTGAGACACTGAATACAACAGGGAAGAAGTTCTTTCAACAAATTCACCGATAATTGTATTCCCTGTAATCATGGGAGCGTAGAAGAATGAATAATTTGCATGACACGCGGCTTACAAAAATTGTATCGCTCCTGTTCCTAAGTACAATAATATTTGCAGAAAAAGTTCGACTTCCGTCAAGGATACGGACTCACAGAAACATCCCCTGTGGTCACGATGACTCCAAAAGGCCAGAACAACTACGCATGCGTTGGATTAGCACTACCCAGTACCGAACTGAAAATCGTCGACAAAGACCTCAATACTTTAGGACCTAATGAGGTAAGGTGGTCGCTAACAATCCGACCATTGGTCGGTTTTATATTTCCCCATGACACGGCACAGCTTAACGGGAAAGCTAAAGTTGGGAGACTATAAATACTCTTTTATTATTACCGTGCACAAACCGTGACTTGTAGGAAAGTCTACGGCCTCATTTAAATTTTAATGTTGTTATGTGCTGTACAATAAACTGACAATGATGACTGACATGGGCGAAATTGAGCACTTATCAGCCTATTTCTACTATTTGTCCAGGGTCTCTTGATAATCTGATGATTGACATAATTCTTAAGATAATTATGGTTAAGTACATTCAATATTTACAGAAAGGTGAACTCCTCATTCGCGGCCCTCAAGTCATGAAAGGCTATATAGACAACGACCAAGCGAACAAAGAAACGTTTACCGATGACGGTTGGTTCAAGAGTGGTGATCTAGCGGTTGGTGATGATGAGGGCATCATCACTATTGCTGATAGGCTAAAGGAACTTATTAAGGTAAGGTCATTCCACATTTTAGAGGAATGTGGGCTCGAGTGGAAGCTTGCAGTAATTAGCAAGATTGGATTATATTTATGTAAGTAAGGTTGATCTTGAGCCTCTCATAACGACAGGCAATCATTTTGTACCTAATGTACCTATTATTAGATGTGTTGGTTCCTTTGTGTACAGTGTACATAAGGCCCTTGAATCAAATTGGTGTCATTATCATTAATACGTGATTAGTACCATATGATCATACGATGTATGGTCAGCTGTATAAAAAAAGACCCTGCCGCGTGGTTGCCGTCGTTACTGTGGTGTACCTTTTCTCTGCAGCTAACTGTACCGTCATTCATTTATTTTCCAAATTGCAAATTCATGGTTACCTTTAAATTTATGGTCATTATTTTCGTAGTAAAATATTATACAATTTTATGAAATTAGGGTAATTCTATAGGTAAAGGAGGGTTTATAGGAAATACTTTTTTTTTACAGAATGGGTCAGCATAATTATCACCCTTACTTTACATCAAATCATAATTTTTCCAAATGCTCTTGGCATAATTGTGTACAGTAATGTGCTAAGAATAGACTTACCCATTATTTCTAGAGACTCTTTTATTATTCCGTACTATTTTCAGGTCAAAGGATACCAAGTACCTCCTGCAGAACTAGAAGCAGTGTTACGTGAACATCCTGCAGTAGACGAGGCAGCAGTCATAGGAGTCCCTCACAAAACCCACGGAGAAGCACCTAGAGCCTTCGTGGTACTAAAGAAAGGACAAAACGTCCCTGCTTCAGATGTGTGTGCGTTTGTTAAGGAAAGAGTAGCCGAATACAAAAGAATCTATGACGTCACGTTTGTTGATAGTATGCCTAAGAATTCTACCGGAAAGATTATGAGAAAAGAGTTAAAGGAGAAGTACACATGATTGTTGTTTTTTTATTGCATAAAATAATCCTCTAAAATAATGATAAATAAATAAAATAAAATGAAATGCGTTTATTTGGGACAACAGAAACTAAAGTCTAAAGTCCCGGCCTAGCACCAAGCATCAGAAATATGAAGTTGGTGCGGTGCGAGCGGAATATTTTTTGAATGAAGCACTGACTTCATATTTCTGCTGCTTAGTGCTAGGCATAAAACTTTAGGCTTTAGTTTCTGTTGTCCGAAATAACCGCATTTTATTTTATTTTATTTATTTATCATTATTTAGAGGATCATATATTTTATAAACTCACTGAAACATGAATACACAGAAAAAAACCAGAAAAATGCCAACCCCGGGAATCGAACCCGGATCCTCGACACTCCGGGTCGTGTGCTTTTCCCCTACACCACGATTGGACATAGAGGAAAGGCCGAATTTTTTTTCTATGTATTCAAATCTTAGCTTGTTTTTATCACTTTTTGCAGTGACTTAGAAAATACATACAGCGGTACGTAGAACCTCCTCCTTTTTTGAAGTCGGTTAAAAATGCCAGTGAGGCGTACGAAAATGTAGACTATATACGATGAATGAAAGATGGAATAGCACTTTAATTATAAAACTCAATAGCAAAACACCGAACGAACTATTACTCCCAACTGACTATAACGAATATAAATAAAACAAAATCTCAAAAAGGCATAAAAATCCAAAAAAAATATCAAAAACTAAATAAAGAGTTTGCAACAGGCAGTTTATGGACACGTGTTAAATTATTGTAATTAAATAAATATTTCTTTGTATATTTTGTAACCCGAAGAGGCGACCCGGCAGATCTAGACTGCGATGGCGGGATGAACTGGACTCCTTCTTGAAGTACTTGTATGTTGATGACGTTCAGAATAAACAGCGAAACAAAGTGATGGATTAAAATAAAGTAATTGAAATAATTTGTTTCTGTAAGGACATTGAAAAGAGCTCGTACCGAAGAGAGTACGTCTACTTAAAATTTAAGTACTTAAGCTAACTAACCAATTGTGTAATATGAGCTTTTATGTAGTATCTAAAAGTTGGCCAGCAAACAGATTCAACTTAACTACCTAAAATTTCCAAGTTGACATTGAGTGTGTCATTTAAAAATAAAACTTTTTTAAAAGTATGCACCTACCATTAATGTAGGTATTGTAAAATACTTGAAGCTAATTCATGTTTGAATTTGCGCTAGGGAGAAATATATCATTGTATACATTATGTAAACAAATCTCATGATTACCTAATATAATAACAGAACAAATAAATGAATCAATATTAATCTGGCAGCAATAGCATAAGCTTTGTCAACTTCAATGTCACTACCATTTTTCTTTTAAATATACTTTTTTATTTGCTTCGCAAAGAGTGGAGATGGTTTATTATGATGACAAACAAATATAATAATTATATGTATATGTCAAGATTGTCGAGGTACTCCAGGGTGATACTTACAGGGTAGTACTTTTTGAAGATTTTATAACATATAGTTTAAATCTATATAATAATAGTATTGTTACTTATTTATTACAACATATATTAATTAGAAGTAAACATACGCATGCATTTACAGCGTAATAATAATAATGCAAAAGATCTTAGAAAGAAATATTGTAACAATTTACCTATGATGAGAATTTTTAAAATTAAAAAAGCTTACGCTATTCCTAATAAAAAGTAGGTCACAAGATTATTTACGGTGTTTTATTTAAAATAACGTTATTTCGTTACTCTTTTCAATAAATTAGTATTTCCTCAGACTTTTCGACAATTCCTATTTTGTGAAATTAAAATAATGGAGAGATGGAAATATTAGTTAATACTCATTAATGTTAAATTACTGTCAACAGGAAAATAAAATAAAATAAGTGCGAGATCTCTTTTTGTGTAAATTTAAAGTTCAGTTTAAAATTATTCATATTTTTCACGTCTCATTAGCTCATTTTAGGAAAACAATCTATTTGGGTTTAAAAAATACTAACGATAACTCAAACACTTTTATCTTCTACGTAATATAAATAATCATAACTCTTATCAGAGTAATTACATGAAAATGAGATGGCAGTATTTCCTTGAAGAGGTAACACATACCTATTTTAATAACTAACAGAGACATGCGATTTAATAATAGAAGAATTTGTAGTAATGATCAAAGAAAAATACGGAACAACCAAATTACAAATTTGAATAAATAAGTTACGTAGAGAAAGACAAACTTGAAATTATTTTTATTTAAATACCGTAAACTCGTAGATACAAGGAACATCACATATTCGTGTTACCCCAAACACCTCTTACAAGATTAAAAATATTCTCAATTTATAATTCTAAAATTTTAGTAAATAGATAAATACGCAGAATACCAATTATATTTTTTATAAACTCACTGAAACATGAATACACAGAAAAAAACCAGAAAAATGCCAACCCCGGGAATCGAACCCGGATCCTCGACACTCCGGGTCGTGTGCTTTTCCCCTACACCACGGCTGGACGCAGAATACCTCAAAAATAGAGTCAACTCTATGAAACTATAGGACGGAGCATGCAAAAACAACATAAGTACGATCAATTTGACAGTAGCTACAGTCCACCGTACATTCACTTCGTACACAATGGGAGACCAAATAATTATCATATTATCATTGCCTTGCCGCAAACCCACAGAACTATATCTGGACAGAAGGAAAGAGTTCATCGATTTGTAAGCGAACCGAGCGTGTAACATTTTGCGTATTATTGTGACGTCACGAGTGTAATTTAGTGAGGAAATACCTCGACTAGCTCCAACTTTTTTGTTGGTATTAGAACAGTTATTGTTGAACAACAAGGAATTTTGTTTTTGATATCTGACGTCAAATGAAATTTGAATTTGAATTTGAATTTGAATTTGAGTGCTGAAACGCGTAATGAGGTACTATATGATCGTCTCTCGAACTCTGCATAAGATATTAATTGGCAACCCAGAAACTTTAACTTTTTTTTAACTTTAACTTTAACTTTTAGAAAATGACCAGCATTTCAGTACGCCGTCGCCTTCTCGCCGACAGCGCCAGCCCCAGCACCACCACCACCACCACCTCCAGTAAAGTAATAGTCATTACGACATCGAATTCGATATCGTAATGAGTTTTAGATATTGAATTCGATGTTTCAAGTTTGAAAATCAACGTAATTTACTATCATAGTGAAATAAAACGGACCACTCACGTATATAAGTCGAGTTCAGTCCGACATGTATAAATAATACCTAATGTGATATTTTTTTTTACAATAAAACGAAGCGTCAGCTCGGTATCTTTGTCTATGATTAAAAAAAAACAGTCAATTTCGTGACAGGTATGGGTATGATATATGCCTTCGGCTTCTAAACCCATCTTAGAGTACTTATAATATGTGTGTAGATAAAGTAATGTATGCAACTCCACATAATTAGGCCTTAAAACACTCGTGTGATCCTATCATGAAACTCAGCTTCGCCTCGTTTCATAAAAACACACTCATGTTTTAAGGACCCTCATTATGTAGCAGTTGTATAAACTACTATTTCATGTCACTCAGATATTTCTTTAGTTAAAATTAATAATGATGGTAGCAATCAAAATTTGTTTTTTTTTTTTAAATATGGCTCTGTGCATTGGAGGACAATTTTGCCAGTGTTTAGTAGGTTTTGCTGTTGTAAGGTAAAAATAAATCTAGAAAATCCGGTTGCGGGTGTCTCATCTCTGTCTAATCACTTTCCATCAGGTGGCCCACTTGCTCGTTTGCCTTCCTCGTTGTATAAAAAAAAACGAAATATGAGAAGTATTTTAATGTTGGATGGTGAATGAACGATGGCCATGTTTAATCTAATCAAAAGTTCAAAACCTGTTGTTCGACTATAATAAATCAGTGTTGCCATAAACAAACTTTAGATTTCTACTGTTGTCAGTTCGTTGCAGAGTTATCCTGGGACGACTATAAGCCCCTCTTTGCCGTACGCATTTTACATACACTATTTCCTTCTATCCCAATGTAGTTCTTTGCGCAAACCTGATTGTAATATTTATAATCAACAACTGGCAAAATACCAGATAGTACTTAAACCGCTTCGAACATGGCCACACGTTTTTTGGTTTGTAGAAGATTTTCCACCTTAATATCGAGAAAAAATCACGTGTGGACACAGGACAATGTAGCCAGATCCCCAATGTAAGGACATAGTCATACCCCAGACTACTGTGAACGAGTATATTTGGCGCAATTTGGACAAATGGGCCACCAAGACTGCTACGGTAGGTGAAGCATTTGTTTTGTTGTTTTATTTTGTCGTTTGTTTTGTGCTGTTTTTTAACCTCCATAACAATAACCTAATCAACTTAGGAAAGTTGAAAACCCCCCGACATTGTTATTTCAAAGTTCAATATTTCAAAAACGGGTCAACCGATTTTAATGAAACTTAGCTGAGAACCATCTCGATTAAACTAGCTTTCGAATAATAAAACCGCATCGACATCGGTCCATCCGCTTGCGAGCTACGATGCCACAGACAGATACACAGACACACAGATACACATCTCAAACTTATAACACCCCTCTTTTTCATCGGGGGTTAAAAAAAGAGGTGTTGTAAGTTTGACTTGTGAATGGGAGTATCTGTGTCTGTCTGTGGCATCATAGCTCCGAAACTTTGAAATGAAAATATCGGAATGTTGGTTAGGTTATTGTTATTAATTTAGATTGTAATGATTACTTGTGTTTTATTGTTTCTCTAGTGATGACCTGATGACGTGTAAAAAAATTATGGGTCTTATTGGATACTTTTGTAGATACATTAATAAGTCTTTAAAATTTCCATAAAACGAGAAAGATTACAAATTGATTGGGTACTGTAAAGATCCGCTTGCACCTGGATGCTTTAAAAAAATTCTTTAGATTAGTACTCCTGAATGACTTCACTTATCGTATAATTTAGTTAAGATAATCCTGGTTGAGGTCTGAGGTGAGCACTTCTCATAACATATTCATGAACTCACTATTAACTAAAGTTGCCGATCATCTTCAGCCTATTCTAGTTCACTGCTGGACATAGGCCTCCCCTAATGAGCGCCACAGCGCCCTGTCTCCAGCTTGCCGCATCCAGCATGTGCCTTGAGTCTTTCGCAGAGCGTCATCCCACCTGGCTGGAGGGCGTCCTACACTACGTTCGCCGAGTCGCGGTCTCCACTCAAGTACACGTTTACCCCAACGGTGGCGGGTTCTACTGCTACTTCAGCTTGCTAATTCTTTGAGCTATGTCGAAGTAACTAAGTTACCGATATAGCTCAGCAAATCACACACCTTAAGTGGCAGTGGGCGGGGTACATTGCTCATAGAACTGACGGCCGTTGGGGCCGTTGGGCCGAAGTGTTGGAAGGCCTCACGCAAGGTGGACGGATAATACGTGACTTTATATCCAATTATCGCTGTCCCATTCTTGAGTTAACCAGATGCCATCATCACCAGCCTTTCTTACGTCCCACAGCTGGCCATAGGCCTCCTCTCAGAATGAGAGCGCTTGGGCTATAGTTCCCACGCGGGCCCAGTGCGGATTGGGAACTTCACACACATTCTTGAATTCCTTCGCAGTAGTATGCCGGTTTCCTCACGATGTTTCCTTAACACCGAAAAGTTCATTATAAATTACAAACGTAATTCCGTACATACCTAATAAATTCAGAAAACTCAGTTGTAGGCATTTATGCATTCCACTTGAGAAATTTCTTATACACCAACGTTATAACGTCAAAGTTATAACGTCACTCGCGTGTGGCCATCAGCCCCCCGACTACGAAGTGCAAAATTCGAACTTGGTATCGTGCCGTCCCCCTCAAGCTAATATTATTTAACACGAGAGTGAGCGGGACGATACGATACGAACTTCGATTTTCGAATTTCGTAGTTTGGGGGAAGATATTTGGAGTTGATTACCTTCAGTAATTAGAAAGGCACCAGAAGAAGAAGCAACGCTTGCAACCCGAGGGGTATCGCTTGCGCGTCGCTGACGCTGCATAAAACCTTTATGACACTTTTGAAGACCTCCGATTTTAACCAATTTTCTTTACCCTATGAATTTCGCCACAAAATCATCTATGAATTTTTCTGCCGTTCAAAATTATGTCTTAAATCAAAGTAACTGAACGTCAAAAATGATTAGCAATAGATGTTTACTTAAAACATTTTTGTTTTGAACCATCATCAATATCTATAGCAGTATTTTTGTATTTTTATTTTATTACGCATTTTTAGTAAGTAAGTAGATATAATAAGACTAAATGAGACTAGAATTCAGGATTTCTCTTTTCAGTTCTGACAATAAAATTATAGGGTTAAAACTACTGCAGACCCCCGCAAACATATTTAAATTTTGTACCAAATTTAGGTAGTAACTTTCATTTATTTATCTGAGATTACGATTATGATATAACGTGAATTGATTATCATTATCTTATCTTAATGCACCGTCCGCGCCATTAATTGCGAAAAAGCCGTCTCTAATACAATTTTAACGTCAGTTTCGTCATAAGTCATAATAACTTATACATGCATTTTAACAGCATCATACCAGTTTAAATTACTACTGTAAAAACTGTTTGATTGAAATGATCTCAATATAGTTTTTCTTGTTATGTTTATTTCATGTTCTTTTTATTCAAAATTATCTTAGACTGTTCCCCAGAAATGCATGCATCAAAATAATAATTATTCAAAAATACATATTACTTTTTAAATGTCATGACTGTCTCTCAGTGGGCCTTGATCACAGGCATGGCATCTTGACATTCTGATACTTAATGACATTTTGATGGACTTTTAGTACAGTATTATAAAATACGAAAGACATTGACAGGCAGTTGAAATATACACATAAATTATGGGCTGCAACTTCGATTTATGTTTATACTACTACTTCAGTTACATTATCTTATCACCCTGCTATTTAAAAGTCGGTAGGTAGGCCTCCAACAAGATGGCGCGACGACCTGGTAAAGATCGAGGGATCGCGGTGGATGCAGAAAGCACAAGACCGGTCTGAGTGGAAAGCCGTGGGGGAGGCCGCCGGCCAGCAGAGGACGTCTTTCGGCTGACATGATGAAGATGATTTAAAAGTGCTCTTAAGTAGGTAATCTCTGCATAACACTATAAATTTAGCATAAATAGTGACATTGTAGGTATCTATAATATGACCAAAATACAAGGAATAATAGTAAATTATTGCCTAATTTCGGAAGTGGGCAATTGCTTTGTGAGTATTACATTTAAGGGACGAGTTTGCGAGAAAGTTTGCGTTTCGCTACCGTCCGAAACAAGTCAGGCTGTACTCGATTGACATACGTGAGTGATCCGTTTGTTTAATTAAATTTCAGCTGCCCGACGAGTCCGGAAACTGATAAGTTGTTACTAAATTCGCTGATGAAAGTATAGTGTCAAGTCACCATACAAAGTTCATAACGTTCTCGAGTCGAGAATCTAGACTGAAATCTTGCCTAACCTAACAGTCAGCAGCAGAAGTAGCTAAGCAACTGAAGCGGTCACAATGGTCTAAGCACGGCTCTATTGTTATAGACATAAGAGCTTGTGCAGATCATTGTGACCGCTTCGGTTGCTCAGCTAAGCACGGCTCTATTGTTATAGACATAAGAGCTTGTGCAGATCATTGTGACCGCTTCGGTTGCTCAGCTACTTTTGCTGCTGGCCGAACTCGCGCGAGTACATAAATACAAGTACCTAGGCACATGGCTCACGGAAAACTGGCATAGTGAGTTTAAAAATAAAAACCCGCGTCGAGATTGCTCGTAGTGCCTTCAATACCATGAGAGCTGTACCGTGTTGCCGAAGTTTAAAGATCAACCTGCGCACTCGACTGTTACACTGTTACATTTGGCCTATAGTTTTCTACGGATGCGAGTCTCGGACTGTTAAAGAAGACCTCAGGAAACGTATTGAAGCTATTGAAATGTGGACATACAGGCGTATGCTGAGAATAAGCTGGACGCAGAAAGTCACAAACGAGGAGGTCTTGCGACGAGCTAAGCAGGGACGGGAACTTTTGTCCATCATTAAGAGGCGTAAAACGGCATATCTCGGTCACGTGCTTAGACACGATAGATATAATCTTCTACAGCTTATAATGATGGGTAAGGTAGCCGGTAAGCGGCGAGTTGGTCGGAGGAAGAAGTCGTGGCTCCGCAACATCCGAGAGTGGACTGGAATAGCGAGCGCATCTAAATTGTTTCGCCTCGCTAGGGACAGACAAGAATTCCAGAAGTTGGTAGCCGACCTTCACTAGTTGGAGAGGCACTTGAAGAAGAAGAAGAACTCGCTCCGAAAAAAATCGCTCCTGTGAAAACATCCATAAAAGAATACAAAGTCGATATTAAAAGTAGATAAGTAACGTGGGTAGGTACCTACACCTTAGTTAATATAGTTTTACAAACTATATGAGGTGCAGTTGACTTTTTGAAAGAACACAAAGAACACAATTTCCAGAACAAATTTATAAAAATCAACACAAATACAGAGAGAAAAAAAAGTACAGAGGAGACACAGGCAAAACGATACCAGGTTGCTTCTTGTTGGTCGAACGGGCTGGAGCGAAATGAGACCCCGCAGAGGTGCGCGCGGACTTTTATAACCTTCACGCTCTACCCGCTTCTTTTTTTTCTTTGTGACGACTACAATAGTACCTGGTTTCATTATCATTCTCATTAGTACAGCCAATCTCGTATGTGTGGCTGCAATGCGGAAGTACTAAAGCACCCAAGCATCTTTTGAGGCTTACTATACATCCAGCTGGTAGAAGATAATTTTATGAACTAAAAAACAATTACTTTGCTCACCCGCGACCACTAATGACAAATAGTTATATCTGTGCGGCAAATGTATGTTTCCATGCAACACCTCCGCCTCCACTGCTACACGAATCAACACATGCCACACAGACCCAACTATCACCAACACCACTATACTAAACGCTGACGCGTTTCGGCACTCTCCACGAGGCCATTTACGAAGCACAACAACAACCGCTCAACATGCCACCACTTCCACTACTGACATATGTAAACCATGTACTCAACTTAGTTAATGACAATACCAACGTACCCACTAATATTTTATAAATTCCAAACTACCCGTTTATGTAAGTCCTAAACTACCCTTTTTTTAAAAAAAATAATTCCAAACTACCCTTTTTATTTTTATTTTTAATTTACGCCAGGTACCCCGTTATTTTTAACCGAGTACGGTAAAAAGAGAAGTCATGTTCTCATTATTACTATGACGAAGATAATGAAGATGATGAAGATAATTTTGTTTATATGTACTATACAAATTATCATTACTTCCAAAGTCTCAGTAAAGAACAGTTTCAGTAAATTGTTTATTGATAATAAGTATTATGTAATTTTAGATAATATAATATGCGTAATATTATTGAGTGTAGAGCAGAGATGGGTCATATTATTACATTAAAAAAAATACAACGCAGTCTAAATGCCGTTAAATTTGCAATTTATTTTGTTAGTTGCAATGTTGTTTTCAAGATCCCTTTAAAACAAAGACGCAAAGAGAACGTTTTAGATCTCTTATGATCTCTTTTTAAGTGAGATTTATAGCTTGGAGAAAAAGTCAAGAAGACGGAGAAAAGAAGAACTAAAATTTCTCATACGAATTTGTTGCTGTATTTAAGCAATTTACGTCAAAAATGTGACAGTTACGAAGAAAGCAGCGCCCTCATTTAATTTCTTGCCCTTTTTGCCAATCTGTAAAATTTACATGGAAATGCCTAGCGGCTCGGGCCTAGACACCCCGGTACTCGTGCAAAATGACACACCTTCCGCACTTATATCAAAAAAAAGTACTATTTAATTACGGTACGGTCGAATCTCTCTACACTATCGCTAGTTGAATTAATTCAACTTTTTGTTAACAGATATGTGCAGTTACGAATAGAAGATACACATACGGGCAGCTCCACCAGTACACCAGAGTTCTCGGAGCATCTTTGAAGAAGAAATTCAACATAAACGATGGGGATACAATAGGTGTCATGACATACAACATACCAGAGTACCCAATCATAACCCTAGGAGCCCTGGAGGCTGGCGCTGTCGTCTCTACTTATAATCACATGTACACAGCTTGTAGGTACAATTCTTAGTTTCTTCTTTTCTATTAACATGTTTTACGTTCGTCATGTTGATAATAAGGATTCGGAATTAGAAATCATAACTGCATGTATCATTATCATAAAATAATATTATGAGTGCGTATTGGAAACTTCGCACACACCATTGAATTGCTTCTCAAGAGTGTGCAGGTTTCCTTACGATGTTTTTCTTCACGGAAAAGCCCATGATGAATTACAAATCTAATTTCGGACATAAACCCATGACCTTTTGTTTGAGAGGTTATAGGTTTAACGGTACCGAATCACTGGGCTATCATGGCTTAACATAACATATATTTTGGAACATACGTTTGATTCCAAACTAAAACCACTATTATACGAGTAGAACAGTACCTATCGAATAATTAATAACAATTATCATAGTCTTGGCAAAAATGTTGTTGTCTTTTTTACGCGATTGCAACAAACGGAAACAGCAGAATTATGTAGTCGTTAAGCATTCGTTAAGCATATTTTTTTTCTTTTTCAGATGAAACTCAAACACAAATTCAACTGTCAGAAGCAAAGTTACTTTTCGCCCACCCTGATGTAGTACCAACTATTAAAGAAGCTTTGGTTCTTTGTAAAAAAGAAATACCTATTATATGCATAGATATGAACACAAGTAGACCAGAAGGCACCGTTTCTTTTAAAGAACTCATCGAAGACGGTCATATCGATTTAGATGTATTGAAGAATGTTAAAAGGACAGCAAATGATGTATCGTTTCTGCCGTATTCTAGTGGAACCACTGGATTGCCTAAAGGTGTAGAGTTGACACATGCAAATATAGTAGCAAACTGTGCACAGCAAGACACCGAATTAAGGCACTATAATCCCGCAGGTGAGGATAAAATAAAAACGACACAATGCCTACTGTCGGTGCAATGAGAGCGGAATACCTATTCTTTGAATGAAGCACCGACTTCATATTTGTTTTAGGCCATGAAACTAATGACTTCAGAAGATTATTTTATGGAAGATTATTTTTTTGAAGGCGGTTTTACGTTTTGTTAAAAGATTTTTTATTTCACAATTTTAGGTTACGTTAATATTTAAATAAATATCCTTTAACACGAGATGATGACTACCAGACGCAAGTACTTGGATAGATTTTGAAAATATATCAAAAAACATGATACGTGCCTACAACATTTTAGGGTTGCCCTCGATTTCCCTGGGATCCCATCATCATATCCTGACTTGGTGACAAAAGGACCAACTAGAAAGTATGCCCTTTCAAACAAAAACGAATCTTTGAAATCGGTTCAGCCGTCTTCGAGTAAACAACGAAAAGTGTTTAATTTTAGATAAAAAAAATGACAGGTGTGTACAGTGGCGTATGCCTAACCCGTTGCCAGGATTCTTGACGGTTCATTAGATTGAACCTTGTACATTATCAACATGTTTCTTTTTCTGGAAAATAATCTTGTTTCCACACAGGTCACAAATGCCTAGATCCTGGGTGATTCTTAAGAATTCTGATTCCTCTGGCAAACTTATCTCAACAAATTTCGACCCCTTTACCATCAAATTGACCGAAAGTGATGCCTATTCAATAATTATACGATTAATACATTAAATAAATAAAAATGACCTTTTCGCAATTTCATAAAATTTGATGTACATAAACAACACTTTCGATCGATTTGACTGTAAATAGGTAGAAATTTTGTTGAGATAAGTGGCGCCAGAGGAATGAGGATCCTCAAGAATTACCCTCCTTTACGAGAAGCAAGTAACGTTTTCTTTAACGAAATTAAAACAATAACGTTAGCCTTATTTCTTTTAAACAGCAAAGCAACAAGAGACCCAAATGGTAATTCTTCCAATGTACCACTCATACGGATTAGTTGTTGCCATGCTGCACAAGCTGACAGTTGGATTAAAGCTGGTAACACTGCCCAGATTCCACCCTGAAACTTTCTTAAAGGCGATACGGGAACATAAGACAAACATATTGTATTTGGCACCACCTATGGGTAAGTTTTTTTATAATTCAGCAGTAAAAAAACAAGATAATAAAAGTAGACTACATTTTTAGCATAGCATAGCCTTTCATTTTTTTAGGGTTCTGACCTCAAAAGGAAAAACGGAACCCTTATCATTGTTGTCCGTCTGTCTGTCAAGACAATTTTGCTCCATTTTGCATTTTTTACATTTTGAGATTTTACTGAGTGGTAATTATACAATGAGAGACAACACATCGATTCCATCCATCGTATCAGAGAACCTCAGACATGTGCAACAAGCTCTGTCCCATCGACTTCCAAAAACTCTGATTCAAGAGTTGAAGAGTTCAGACCGCAGGAGAATGAGGCCTATCATGAGTCAAAAATTTGCTAGCATCGCTAGTTTTCAGTGAGTTCTATCTATCATTCTCCACCAAAGAGAGACAAGATCTTCTTCTTCAAGTGCCTCTCTGACTAGCGAAGGTCATCATTCCTAACTTCGTTGCCACCTCATTCTGTATGAGTACATGCCTCTTATCGGTGTGGTTTCCTTTCCACTCCCCGCATGCATTCATTCTATACCACTGTTCCAGGGCTCTCTTTTCTATCTCTAAGTGTAAGGCCTTGAGACTCAGCATAACCTCCATTGCTTTCGTGGGGGTGGTTCTCATCGCCCAAGTTATCATGAGGCAAGCTAGTCTTTGCACCTTGTTCAGCTCTTTATGATACTCTTTGATTCGGGCCCTGTGCCACCACATTATAGTTCCATAGAGCACTCTTGGCAGTATGACCGCTTTGTATATCCAATTTACCATAAACGGTTTGAGGCCCTATCTCCTTCCCACTGCCCTTTTGCATTGACACAGTGTCCTAATAGCTTTTGCAGCTTGTTCTTTTATGTGTTTCTTATATCTGAGGGTATTGTCCATTGTCACCCCCAGATATTTTATCTCTATCAGTACTTCAAGGTTCTCACCGTGATTGCTAATTGGTGTCATCTTCTCTATCTTCCTTTTGTTGGTAAATAGCACCACCTTCGTTTTTGCCGGGTTGAGGTCTAGTCCTCTACCCCTGCACCATTCTAGTGTCTGTGCGATTCCTATACTCATGATCCCTCTGACAATGTTCAGGACCGTGCCCTGGACTAATATTACCCCATCGTCAGAGTAAGCTTGCATGTAGATTCCTCCTTTATTTAATTTTCTTATCAGATAATCCAATTAGGCACCACATAAGGAGGGACTAACATCCCCCCTGCGGGAATCCCCTTCTGGGTCTGATGCTCTTCGTGGTTCCGCCCAGTTGAGCTGTTATAACCCTTTCCCTGAGCATCTTGGTTATCCACCTTCCTATGGTCGGGTTGATCCACTCTCTCTCTAGACTTTTTTCAACCGCCGTGTGCGTCGCTTTGTCGAATGCTCCTTCTATATCAAAGAAGCATCCTAGTATGTATTGTTTAGCTTCTAGAGCACTCTCCACTCTAATAGTTAGGTGGTGCAGAGCCGTCTCTGTTGATTTATCCGCTATGTACGCGTGCTGATTGCTGTGTAGCGGTTTCTCACTGCATTCTATCTTATGTCTCAAGTGTGTGTCTATCATTTAGACAAGAGACAAGATACTGGCCTGTAATTGGTGGAAATTGACAGATAAACCTCAATTGGCACTAGCAATACCACCGGATTTTGACTAGTAAGAGCATTACGATGTGATCCCGTACGACTCCTTGGTACAGTCAGCAGCAAAAGTAGCTAAGCAACATATTTAAGAATTTACACGTTTTGTCATACCTAATCATTAGTTCGGTGAAGGAAAAAATCTTGAGGAAACCAGCACACTCCTACGAAGCAAGTCAACGGTGTGCGTGAAGTTTTCAATCCGCACTGGGCCCGCTTGGGAACTATAGCCTTAGCCCTCTCATTGTTAGAGGAGTATGCCAAGTGGGAAATAAATAGGCTGATGATGATGATGATAATGATAAAATTTAATATAAATAATATGTATAAATATCGTGGGACCATTGACACCAATTGACCTAGTCCCAAACTACGCAGAGCCTGTACTAGTGTACTATGGGTACTAGACAACAAATAAACATACTTATATAGATAAATACATAATTATGTACATATTAAACATCCAAGACCCGGGAAAAAACATTTGTATTCATCACAGAAACATCTGCCCCGACCGGGGATCGAACCCGGGACCTCAAGCTTCATAGTCAGGGTCTCTAACCACTAGGTGATCGCTATGATGATGATGATAATGATGATGATAATAATTATGATGATGACATTTTCCAATTCCAGTGCTGTTCCTCGGTTCTCACCCGCAAGTAACTCCTGACATCTTCGATCCGATCACCTGCATCATGAGTGGAGCTGCGCCTTTACCGCAAGCAGATATTGACAAGTTGTTCGATAAAGCTAAGGTATTTTCATTCAGCATCTGTAGCAAGCATACACGAACCATGGTAGCCCAGTGTTAGAGTCTGGTTACTGAAAGCCGACCTTGCAAAAGGCGGCAGTTTTGAAAAATCTTGAGTTGACAACACTTTGTATCATCATCATCATCATCATCATAATCAGCCCATTTTAGTCCACTGCTGGTCCCCTAATGAGCGCTATAGCGCCCTGTCTTCAGCTCGCCACACCCAGCATCTGCCTGCAGTCTTTCACAGATCGTCATCCCATCACACTTTGTATACAAAGGATTTATTGTTTTGATACTTTGACGTTTTCACTTTCACTTATTTATTTATTCATTTAAACATGTTCATTACGTATATGATGTTAGATCAACAGGCGGTAGGTACATGACACCCTGTTAGGGTATAAAATGTCAATAATGCTTAAATCTAGTGTTAATGCTAATGGCTATTTTTTAATTACTAGATTCAATTTTAATACAGTCAACTTGCAAGAACCTCTTTCAAAAATCAAGCAAACTTCAATGGTACTGGTGGCTCAAGAGATAAAATAAACTGAATAAGTTTAAAATCATAAATATTTTTTATTATTATTAAAAACTGACCAGCGGTTCATCCCCATCTCATCTGATGGTAAGTGAAGAGGTGGCCAAAGGCGTTAGATCACTGGTTTAGAAAGAACCAGCAGGAAGTAAAAGTCAAAGTCTTTATTGTTTGTGAGAAATGGGTTACATTGCCGGTATTCTAGGCAATTTCACAATTGGATTCACCATAACTCTACCTTTGCAGGTGTGCGGACAATAATTTAACCTAACAAATGTCAGTTTAAATACAAAATTGGTCATGTGGTGTCAAAATTATTATTACTTACAATTATGACATTTGACTTAATGTTGCTGAATATCTAGTGGGGTCAATTTTCGATATCCAGACTTTGGTCAGAGTGCGAGCGGTGTACCATGCCTGCTGGAAAGCTTTAAAGCGAAAAAAAAATTAATTTATTGAATCAGGCGTTACTTTGCGGAGGTCCATATTTATGAACTAAAAAACAATTGCTTTGCTCACCCGCGACCACAAGTGAAAATAGTTATATCTGTGCGGCAACTGTAGTGGTAGTGGTGGCATGTCGAGCGGTTGTTGTTGTGCTTCGTAAATGGCATCGTGGAGAGTGCCGAAACGCGTCAGCGTTTAGTTTAGTGGTGGTGGTGATAGTTGGGTCTGTGTGGCATGTGTTGATTCGTGTAGCAGTGGAGGCGGAGGTGTTGCATTTAAACATACATTTGCCGCACAGATATAACTATTTGTCATTAGTGGTCGCGGGTGAGCAAAGTAATTGTTTTTAGTTCATGAAAAGAAAATTACCTACTTACAATCAACAGGCTTCTAATTGTCTAACTCACTCGGAATCGGCATCGGCTGACGAAAAGAATCGCGATTCCGAGCGCCCCGAATGATGGCTTTCGTGTAACAAAAGGATCCCGATGCCGCTATAAGCCAGAACGATTCGTTCAATTGACTTCAAATATGCCTTGGTATGGCTTTTTGTCATTTCAGCTCGGTTTGGAACTGTCAAAATGAACGCGATTGTGATTCCGAGCGAAAGAGTGAATTAGACAATAGACTGGCTACGTCATTTACCTACATGACGTGGTCAAAGTAACGTTATGGATCCTAGTTAAACAGAGAGTCGAGCACGACTTTACGAATGCGTAACGTAAAATCGAATAGTAAACGTTGTCGAGTTTGTATGACGTTTGGAACAGTGCCCGCCCGTGAGCGTATTTGTAACTAAAATTTAGTATGAGGTTTCTCGATCTCGATACGATAACCGTAACGTTACGCAGCATTCGTAAAGTCGTGCTCGACCCTCAGAGGTCCGGCCCCCAGAGTTTCTTAGGTCCCTACGATACGTATTATTTGGATTGTTTGAGAAGTGTGCATAGAAGCACTTTGCTGAATGTTTGGCCGGAAAAATCGGAACTACACTTAGT
The DNA here is from genome assembly GCA_963691665.1 of Clepsis dumicolana. NCBI lineage: Eukaryota > Metazoa > Arthropoda > Insecta > Lepidoptera > Tortricidae > Clepsis > Clepsis dumicolana. The sequence continues at coordinate 3,580,031 of OY829520.1, read as the reverse complement.
GCAGTCTAGACAGATTTTTCTAGCTTTTGTCAAACAATTGTATTTAGAGTTTGGTTTATACAATAACTTGGTTCAATACCTGATGCACCCACGTATAATATTGGTTAGTGCTTACTTCATCACGATCATGTAGGTACCTCTACATATTAAAGAGATTATATCGTAGATGAATTTAAATGATTTTCAATTGTTTTCAGCGGGAAGTAGAATTCTCTCAAGGATACGGTTTAACTGAAATGTCACCGCTGGCGACTCTCAACCCCCTGAACTCAAAGGAGTACAAAACTGTTGGCTTTGGACTCCCTAACCAACTGATGAGGATTGTCGATGACAAGATGAACAACCTAGGACCAAATGAAGTAAGTGTATTTGAGAGACACATTTTTTTAATCTATTGGACGCAAATACATATGCACTACTACATACCTACTTACATAAAGTAATTGTTTCTAGTTTATGAATAATATCGACTAATAACTAATAAAAAAAACATTGTAGGTAATTGCCGCTTAGAAAATACTCATTATGCAAGCGAATTGCGTTTTAGAAACACTTTTAACAGTGGTGTTAGAACCGATTTCTCTAAAAATCAACATACAGAGAGTATCTGTATTATCAAGTCACAAAAGTATCATAGTTTATTAAAAAAATACGCAATTTTTTTACACCAAGATTAGCTTGGTTTAGGGTTCGATTTCCGGGGTTAGCATTTTCTGTTTTATTTTCTGTGTATTCTTCAGTAAGTTTTTAAAAACACATTGATATTTTCTAGGTTGGAGAACTATTGTTCAAAGGACCAAACGTAATGAAAGGCTACAAAAATAATCCCGAAGCAAATAAGAACGCCTTCACTGAAGACGGCTGGCTTCGGACCGGAGATCTTAGCAGCATCAACAAGGAAGGTCGAATCACAATTGCTGACAGACTCAAGGAACTTATTAAGGTGGAAGATGATTTCAAGGCTTTCGAATGTGTGATTTTAAGAGAATAGATTTTGTTTACAACATTGTGCAGAAGGCTTTCTTGAACGATAATAATATTAACACGTTGATAAACATTATACCTACTGCAGAACTGATAATCGATAAAACAGATAGTACTGACCAATGTATTTGACTCTGAGTACATAGAAAGCAACTGTAGCTATCGATTGTCTTAAAGTTTAAGCCTTTATAAAAATAAAACGCATATGGATAATCAATGATACAATACAGCATACCCAGTCCAAGTATTTTATGTTTGCAGAAACGTGAAAAATATTGTGAATAATACTATTAATTTCAGAACTTTAATTGAAATGTCTTAAAATTTCCAGGTGAAAGGATACCAGGTACCACCAGCAGAACTTGAAAACGTGGTGAAACAACATCCAGCGGTATTCGATGCAGCAGTAATAGGGATACCCGACGCTTACAGCGGAGAAACACCCAAAGCCTACGTCATGTTAAAAGCGGGTGTGAAGATAGACGATTCAAAAATAATAGACTTTGTTAATAAAAAAGTAGCCCCGTATAAGAAAATCAAGGAAATATCGTTCATAGATGCTATACCGAAGAATAATGCTGGAAAAGTATTGAGGAGGGTACTAAAAGATATGCATGATGGAAAATAAAGGAATTATGGCGGTGAACGTTATTTTATTTAAGTATGCCTTGGTATTGGTTCCTATTATTCCCATTAGGAAGTTAAGTAATTAATGATGAACGAAGAAACAGCTTTGATTTTACAAGTGGTTCAATCATTCGAAGCAGACATTAAAATTTTGTCTAATTTTTTATTGAAATTTACGTTAAATGATCTGATTCTGAGAGGAGGCCTGTGCCCAGCAGTGGGACGTAAAAAAGGCTGGTGATGATGATCTACGAATCTAATAAATATTGATAAAGAGGATGAAATTGCCGTTCATAATGTAGTTATGTATGTAGTCGTCAAAATGTTTGTTTGACGATAGGTTTATGAAATTTGGTACCTGTCTATCAAATTTCATAAAGCTATCGTAGTTGTACTTACGTAGTTATAAGTAGTTGACATAAATCCAGTTTTTAATATTTTTCTACGTCAAACATGACTCCTCAGGATGGTAGCGCCCCCTATACCTTCCAGGTCTGGGTATAACCCAGAGGTTCCCAATATCTTTCCTGCTTTTCTGTTTTGTGGTTTTCAATAAAGAATATTTGTATTGTATTGTATTGTATTGTATGTTTTTTTCTCATATAGACCACTTTCAAACCTTTACTGGTTTCGGTGGACCGCCTGCTGCTACATTTACCCTCTTAATTTTTTTGAGTAGTACATTTTCTGCATACATTGATAGATGTACAGCCAAGACAGCGTTTTTGTCCTTTACTATCGAAATCAGATACGTTTTAGTGGATCCCACTTAAAACTTGTGAATCCCCATTTTTTTTACGCCAACGTCCCCCGACGAGTCTCCTTGGATCCCTTTGGGAATCACTGGTCTAGCCCCTAAACTGATTCTGTCCATGTTCGAACTTTAAATTGTATCAAAGCACATTTTAGCGAGGTGCTTTCAATGTTAGATTAGATTAACTTGAAAGGTATGCTTAAATTATTAAAGTTTGTATGTACAGTAGAAGACACTGAATTGCGTACCAACGTCACGCCGTGGAGCCCCTTTGCATGGCATTATTATAACATATCTGCCAAAGTAATCATTGTTAAATCTACCTATAAAACAGTACCGTGACTGACTGACTGACTGATTGACTGACCGACTGACGGACTGACAGACAACGCACAGCCTGAACCACTGGACCTAGAGACTTGAAATTTGGCAAACATGTACCATGAATATCCTAGAGGTGCACTAAGAAGGGATTTTTCGAAATTCCCACGGGATAGGGAACTAGCAAATTTTGAAATATTTTACGGGGGCAAAGCCGCAGGGCATAAGCTAGTCGATTATAAAAAGGAGGCGCCCGTTTCAGTTTAATCGACTGTCCATTTAATGGATAATGTAACAAAAAGTGAAGACAATAATGTATTTGTAAAGCCCTTTTTAGGGTTCCGTACCTCAAAAGGAAAAAAACGGAACCCTTATAGGATCACTTTGTTGTCCGTCTGTCTGTCTGTCTGTCTGTCTGTCTGTCTGTCAAGACCCTTTTCCTCTGGAACGCGTGGAGGTAGCATGCTGAAATTAATATCAAATACTCAAACCTGCGGGCCCTTGAAGCTGTGAAAAAATCAACCAAGTCAACGCATTCAAAAGATACTTACAGTCACTAAAAAATCTATTTCCATACAAATTGCCGATTTTCAAAAACCTAAAGGGTACTTCCAGATGTCCTAGAAACTTGAAATTTGATATGAAGGTAGCTCTTATAGCACAACCACGCCAAAGTCTCTAAATCTAAAATTTTTATGTCTGTCTGTAGATTTCACAGACCAATATAAGTTGACCCCACACTGCGTACATTTTGCTTAAGAGCAGGGCTCTGCTAACACTGGACTTCTTAAAACACTGGGGAAAAGCGTTAAAATCTTTCTACGGAACCCTCGTGCGCGAGTCCGACTCGCACTTGGCTGGTTTTTTTTAATAAGCATTATAATTATGTGTGTTGATTTATCTACTACTCGAATAAATGTCTACACCTACTTCATATTCCAAAGGAATTCAATGTTGCTCGCAATACTCAGTTTAGGTATCACAAAAATTTGAAATAGTTTCGCACGTAAACAAGACTGTCTGAATGTTACATGTCATCCTGCTACAAACCCACAACAACCCCCCCCCCCCCCCCCCACACACACACACACACACATACACACACCTTACTAATTAAGAATTAAGATATTAATAGATAGTTCTTATAAGAAATTGCTAATTTGTAAAACAACACCGGAAGGGAGGAGCGGAACCTCCTAACACAAGTATTTGTCATACTTACCAGGAGGGACCGGACATACATATTGTAACCCTTAGCATGATACCAAATAAAATATTTTGATTTTGATTTTTTTTTTGATCACGGCGGTCACTCATGAGTTGCCTCTAATCCGGCCTTAGGATATAAAAACAACAAAAGCACTTATTTAAGGCATGTTCCCATAAAAACAAGTAACAGTTTGTTTTTGAGGGAACGTCTTAAGACGAGTTTAGACCTGCAAGAAAAATTGTGCAAGTTTCAATACACTCCAAACTCGTGCGCGTGCAGTCTCGCAATGTACCTATTGCAACTTGCATGATTTCTCTTGCAAGTCTAAACTCGACTTTAAACACGGAATTCATAACCCTGTACCTACGTAAGTACATTATACATGAGTACATGACATTGTTTTAAACTAAATGATAATGCAATAAGACATTTAATGGCAAATTGTTTGAAAATTATAATTATGCTTAAGCAAAAAATCCCCCGCTCACTGTCGCTGCTCATTGGGCCAAGAGCGTCAACGACCGAAAAAACACTTCAATCGCGTAGGTACGTCTGAATTTGAGAATGTGCTATAGAAAAACTGGCAGCGCCATTAGCGGCTCTCATAGTTCTCATACTATTTACTTTGAGACTTTAACGCAAACGCTCAGAGCGGCTAGTGTAGTCGACGATCAAAAAATACGTCTCTAACGCGTAATGCTTTTGGTTTGGTTCCCGTGGTCTGGTACGCCAGACCTGGGGAAAGTCTGGTGGTTATGTGGGACTCTCTTCGCCTCCCCCTCTCCGTAAAGGAGAGAAAGGGGAGAAGCATACCTACTAAAACCACTCCGGTGTTGCACTCCTACCGGGTTGCTAGGTACCGGGGGATCCCTCGGCAAGCACCAGCGGTACCTTCCCGCCACCCCCGCTTGCCAGAACTCCCGCGCTAGGAAGGGAGGATAGCAACACTTGATCTTCTCCTTAGACGGGTGGAGTCGTAGGTGTTGATGACCTGTCGGTCTGGCCTGGCGCGATCTGGTCTCTGAGAAAGCAGGCCGTGAGATCCTACCTTTACTTTCCAACGACGCCACATCAACCGAAGCTAATTTAATGGATATATGAATTTAAATAACAAAAATCCACAGAACTATCGAGATAGAAGGATAGAGCTCATGATTTGTAAGTAAAAGTAAGTATAAGTAAACACTTTATTGTACAAAAAACAGGATAAAACACAAGTTACAACAATAAAATTTGAGTACAAAGGCGGACTTATCCCTTTAAATTACTTACTTTTTGTATGGGAACCAAACGTATAACATTTTGCATAAAAATTTTTAGGACAAAGAGTACTTACCCATGAAAAGAAAAAACCTCGATTAACAGCTCCAACTTTATTGGTTGTGTTGTGGTGGTGTTTAAACAGGTAGTTGTTGAACAACATGGCATTTTGTTTGTTAAATATGAAGTCGCACGCTCATAGCGGTCGGGAAAAGACTTAAAGTTCGCGGCGAGAATGGCGGGGACGTTCTCTTCTCTTCTTTTTGGCACGCGAGGTAGCGCAAGGTTATGCGAACCCCGGCAGGCTAGACTGATCTGCCTTCAGGAGCAAGGAGTGTTCCTTTATTCCAACATAATTCTAAATTTAAAACGGGACAGATTAGTATAGCCTGCCAGGGTTTGCGTAATTATGCAACCTTTTTAACAGACTTCAAAAAGGAGGAGGTTCTCAATTCGTCGGATTTTTTTTTATGTTCTCCGATTACTCGAAGATGGCTGAACCGATTAAAAAAAGTATTTTTTTGTTAGAAAGGGTATACTTTCTAGTTGGTCCCAAGTCATGATCTGATGATGGGATAACAGGGAAATCGTGGGCAACTCTCAAATTTTATAGGCAAGTATCATGTGTGTCATATATTTTCGACACCTATTCAAAGACTTGCGTCTGGTAGTCATCATTTCGAGGTGATGATGGAAGGTACAACTACTTCATATTTGTCCTAAGCCTTATAAATCATGGCTTTAGAGGATTATTTTATGTTTTTTTTTTAGGTTTTTTTAAGGCGGTTTTTTCTCCTCTTTGAATAACGTGTAACTCTTTCTTTCTATATCGATAAAGTTCTGTGCAGAGACCCATCAGTATTCTATCAATTTAATTCCTTATTTTATCACCGACTCGAACCGGTTATTTTACGTCACATAGAAAGCCAAGAACTGGGCAGAGATCAAAAACAAGTTTTACCTAAGGGAAGAATAAATGTGTAGGTTGTAGTACAATGCGGCATTCAGTCTACTACTTCTACTCCGTTCGCTTTAATGCCGCGCAATGTAATGCAACCCGCGTAAAATTTCGACTACTCGTTGTGAGTTCGGGGTTATTGTCGCAATGATTACCTATATATAGGAATCCCATAAAACCGATGGTACATAAACATGTTTATAAACAATATTCAGATGAGGCTAATCAGACATTCAGTCTCGTTGAATAAATTTAAACGGTAATAGTTATTGGTGGGAGGTGAAATGTTTTTGTTTAACGATACTACAAATTTTATTTACCTACATGTAAAGGATACCTAACGCTTTTTACATATTATTATATCATATTAATATTATTAATAATGCGTTCCGGGTGTTGATGGGGTTGCTCCAACCCTGAGTTAAGGTGTACTTAATAGTATTTGTAATGAAAATGAACTTTGCCTTAACATTTAAATTTATTATACTACAGTATTACATAAGGTCACATTACATTCATGCAACTATTTTATTCACAGTGACCAGGATATAACTTGATATATCGTATCCTGTGAAGAAAAACCAGATGTAAGAAAAAAAATCGCGAACTCGCTCTTAGATTTTTTGCTATGAATTATACGGACCTATCCAAATTGCTTTTTATTATCAGGGTGATTCCACTGCGTTTTTTGGGGTTACCGTTACATTCAACAGTTAACGACTTAAATAAACTTTTATCTACACACATATTATCATAAGTCCTCTATAATGCGATCAGAAACCGTAGAAAATGACCAGCATTTCAGCACGTCGTCGACTGCTCGCCGCCAGCGCCACCCCCAGCACCAGCAGGAAACTAATAGTCATTACGACATCGAATTCGATGTCGCAATGACTTTTCGATATCGAATTAGATGTTTCAAATATGAAAACCAACGTAATTTACAATCATAGTGAAATAAAACGGATCACTCACGTACATAAGTCGACATGTATAAATAACAATGTGATATACAATGACAATGCAAAGAAAAATCCGTTAAGCAGCTGGATGTTCAGCTGCTTAACGGATTTTTCTTTGCATTGTCATTGTATATTGAATTTAATTCTATGAATGTTTCATAAAAATAAAACACAAAAATAATCAATAAATCGATTATTTTCATTGATTCAGAAAATAGCTCCATCTCTTGCCACTAATGCGTAACTGTAGAAGTTCCGTAGTGGGTGAGCCGCTTGATTAAGCTACTCATAGATGGCGCTGAGGAGAGATCTTCCAAATAAAAAATATGACACAAGGCATTGAAAAATTCGTTAGGTACACCAACGTTAAGTATAGCTTAATTGGTGGAGCGTGGTACGGATTACCGAGGTTGCTGGTTCATGTCCAGCTGCTTAACGGATTTTCTTTGCATTGTCATTGTATATTGAATTTCATTCTATGAATGTTTCATAAAAATAAAACACAAAAATAATCAATAAATCGATTATTTTCATTAATAATGTGATAATTTACAGTAAAAAAAAACAGTCTAATTGGTGACAGGTATGGATATGATATGCCTTCGGCTTCTGAACCCATCTTAGAATAAGTACCTATAATATGTGTGTAGATAAAGTAATGTATGCACCTTCACATAATTAGGCCTTAAAACACTCGTGTGATCCTATTATGAAACTCAGCTTCGCATCGTTTCATAAAAACACACCCGTGTTTTAAGGATCCTCATTATGTAGCAGTTGCATAAACTACTATTAACATGAAATTACCGTGAGAGTTAATTAAACGGATCACGCACGTATTGAGTCGAATTTAGCATGACATATATCCCACGATAACTTTGCATAAGATATTAATTGGCAACCCAGAAAAATCACGCTGTGGTAATACTTTTTTCATGTCACTTAGACATTTCTTTAATTAACAATAATAATGATAGTAGCAATCAAAAGTTGCTGTTTTTTTTTTAAATTTGGCTCTGTCCATTGGAGGACAATTTTGCCAGTGTTTAGTAGGTTTTGCCGTTGTACGGTATTTTATTTGTGGATGGTGAATGAACGATGACCTGTCTAATGTTTAATCTAATCAAAAGTTCAAAACATGTTGTTTGACTATAAACCAGTGTTGCCATAAACAAACTTTAGATTTCTACTGTTGTCAGTTCGTTGCAGAGTTATCGTGGGACGACTATATAGACTAATACATAGTCCTTCCGTAGATTCCGAGTGATTTAATTTAATTTAATTTAATTTCATTTCATTTCATTTCATTAGTCGCCGACACCATGTCGAGACAAGATCGCTTTTCTGATATTTTACTTACTTTGTTGCTCAAATTCGTAGAACTACCAAATATTTTATTTTACCACTATACTACCACTGACATTAGGCACAAGTATTTAAAACATGTAGCCACATAATTAATAGCCATAAAATAATGGACTTGAATTATTTATTTGGATTATCTAACTGCTTGATCTCTATGCTTGGTTTGTTCCTCTTACATCCACTTCAAAGTTTATTACTGTCGAATCATCGTGTCTCTAGCCATAGATCTTTGCATTGACACTTAACTAGACCATATAAAGTTACGACATCGGTGTGGAAGTAAACAACATTGCTGTTACTACGTAGTTACATAGTTAGTTTTACGTAATGTAATGTCAAATGGCAAAGGGCAACTGCTATAAATGGCAAAGGGCAACTGCTATAAATGGCAAAGGGCAACTGCTATAAATGGCAAAGGGCAACTGCTATAAATGGCAAAGGGCAACTGCTATAAATTATCAGAGAGCTGAATCACGCAGATCGCCATAGATATTTTTAGAATATAGCTAACCTTAGTAAAAATATAGGTTACTGGGACCATTGACCTACTCCCAAACTGGGCAAAGCCTGTACTAAGCTTCGTTTATTTTACCATTACAAAAGGTGGTAACAATCTTTACATGTATTATAAAAAATAAACAGGCAGTTAAATCTCGTTGTTATCATAATTGTTATTTGCTGTTACTTATTTTTAAAAAGGGGTTTTCATTAAAAAGACACGTCAAAATAGCCTTCTTTTTAACCGACTTCCAAAAAAGGAGAAGGTTCTCAATTCGTCGGAATATGTTTTTTTTATGCAAAAATGTTTGCTTAAACTAGACTATGGATAAACATACTTACATACTTAATATACATGTCATGCTAAACATCCAAGACCCTAGAACAAACACTCGTATTCATCAATAAATACCTGTCCCTACCGGGGCTCGAACCCGGGACCTCAAGCTTCATAGTCTCTGAGTACTAATTTTGTAAAAGAACACAACCGGCAACATCTAGCTTTCGAATAAGCAGTAGAAATCAGTAAGCCAGTACAAATCACTAAACCAATACAAATCAGTAACCCAGTTAGTACAAATCAGTAAGTACAATTCAGTACATACAATTCAGTAAGTACAAATCAGTCGCTTGAGGAAGTACTGGCTTGACGGTTCCTCTTAATCAAACTAATAAAAAATACAAAAGCCAGACCTCGGCAAGTTCGTGTCAGGTCCCAACGCGACCCGTACCCGGCTCAAAAGTACCGAAAATACCCGCAGCATTCCCGCGCTGTACCGCCAGTGATATCTGTTGAACCAGGTACGAACCAGCCCTGGGATCACAGCCCTTCTCCCGCATTCGTTGTCCTAAAGCCCTCACGAAGGTCTTTGCCTCTAAACACCAAGGACCCCCCGTCTCCACCGCGACCGGAACAAAATCATACATAGGCGTCAAATTACGGTACTTAGCAAACTTATACTTTGCCGCGTTTTCTGCAGCAGCACCGGCCCTACGCGTTGTGCAGCCCAGATGAGTGGGAGCATAGGTGCTTACACAAGTCGCATCCCATAGCAAACTTCGTCCCCTCGCCCACGGGACCAGGGTCAAGCCATCCGGCCTTTTACCATCGGTACGACTTAGGCCCTGGGGCTCCAGCACACCCACATCACATCCAGCACATCCTCTTAATTGGATATTGTGTGTTCTCTAGTTCGTGTATATATGTATTTTATGTAGTGTATACTTCTTGATATGTATTTATTTATCGTTATGTTATTGGTATGTACTAGAGTGTATCTGTATTTCTATGTATGTGTATTTTAAATGCTTTAGTTAGGTAATTAGGTTAATTTCAGGTCCCGGATCCTCTTACTTTTATTTGTATGTCTACTCTTTTTTTCTGATGTCCTGTCAATCACCCGAAGGTTAACTGGTATAGATCCCTTTAAGGGATAAGTTCGCCTTTGTACATTTGCTTTTGTTCTGTTATCTGTATTTTTTTGTTTTATGTGCAATAAAGAGATATACATACATACATACATCTGTAAGTACGCTATATATATAATATAATAAGCTAGTAGGATAGACTGAGGACAGTTGAAACAATTTTCACTTGGCCTAGCGTAATGAGAACAAAGATGTTACTGACAAATCAGTTAGCCAGTAGGTACAAAGCAAGTTAAAAAAATGTCGCTTTTTATACTCCGTACAAAAAAAAACTCCTATTAGAATCTACCTTCCTTACAAGTTCCCATAGTATTAAGGATATACTCGAACAAGCCGTTTTATTACATTATACAGCTAAACTAGATACCGTATTTCATCGCAGATTTGCTGATGAATATTAATAAGCAAATCTGTTTTAATTAGTTATTTCTGTTCCAAGCGTTATTTGAGAATTTTCAAACAAACTTTGTAAACGTTTCCTACGTCAATTTGATTAATAACGAATTTTCGTAGACCTCATTACCGGCGGAAAATTATCTCGAGCTGGTTACGATGCCCCAAAAACGGGTTTTTAAAAAGTTTATGTGATTAGTTTAGGTTAAAACCGCGCACTTTTTAACCTCCGACGAAAACGAGGGGTTAACTTTAACCTGTGTATCTGTCTGTGGCATCATAGCTCCCAAACGGATGGACCGATTTCGATGCGATTTTTTTTAATCGAAAGCTAGTTCAAGCGAGAATAATGGCTCTTAGCTACAAAACGGGTGAACTGATTTTAATGACACTTGTCATTAAAATCAGTTCACCCGTTTTTTAAATATCGAGCTTTGAAATAACAATGTCGGGGGTTTTTCAACATTTCTAAGTTGGTTAGGTTTTCATTGAAGCAATTGCTCTGCTGTACTACGATTTTTCCAGTCAGCCGTTAGACTACGTAATACATCGCGACATGAACTTAATTTCGTCATCTTCAGTCTCTTTATGCCCCACTGCTGGACACACGCCTCCTCTCAGAACGAGAGGGCTCGGGTATAATTTCCACGCAAACAAAGTCGGGATTGAGAATTTCCCACAAACCTCTGAGTGGCTTCACAGGACTGTGCATGTTCCTTCACGATGTTTTCCTATAATGACAAACTTAGAGGTGCGAGACAGGCCTCGAACCCACGATCCTCTGCTTGAGAAGCTGTTATATCAAACCACTAGGCTATCACCGCTTTATACTTCTTATTATGGTTAAAATATATTAATGTATGTTGCATGCCTGTGAGGGTGAGACAATGAACTATATTGTATTATTAACATCTTGTACTTACATTGAATTCAAGCAATAAATGAATTGAATTGAATTGAAAAGTTGAGAAACCCCCGACATTGTCGTTTCAAAGTTTAATATTTCAAAAACGGGCAAATCGATTTTAATGAAACTTAGCTAAGAACCATCTCGATTATACTAGCTTTCGATTAAAAAAACCTCATCGAAATCGGTCTATCCGTTTGGGAGCTATGATGTCACATACAGGTACATAGGTCAAACATATAACACCCCTCCTTGTGGGTCGAGGGTTAAAAAGAATCGTGGTATTCCCTTAGTCGTGTGATTTCCTTCTATTTTTCCCACGACTTTAAATACAACACAGAACATATTTCCACGATTAACAGAGAATTCTAAGAACGAAACAGTTCCTCTGAGCTAGTCATCCTTTCTTAATATTCAAATAGGGAAAACAATTAAAATCAATGTTTATTGAATGTCTGTAGTATGAGTAGCCTTGATCTTGGAATAAATTGACTATGTTGTGTCATGATAGTTAGTCATACTGAATTTTCTATAAGGTGTTTTAGCAAGGTTGGGTTAAGTTCATGTTTGTGGTGAATGTTACGTTCGGACACGAAAACAAAATAGGTGGATGTTATAAGTTCGAAGCGTGTACGGGTATTTGTGGCATCGTAGGTTACAAACTGATTAACCGATTCGAATGGCGTGTCTTTATGGAAAACTGCTTTAGTCACGATGGTTTTCAGCTAAGTTTTATTAAAATCGGTGCAACCAGTTTTGAGATGCATCAAAAAAGCCGTGATAAACCTATCACGGCTATAGCTTAGTGGTTTGACCTATGGCCTCTCAAGCAGATGGTCGTGGGTTCAAATCCCGTCGGCTCGCACCTCTCAGTGTGTAGAATTTATTATCATGAGCTTTTCGGTAAAGGAAAACATCGCGAGGAAACCTCACACTCCTGCGAAGCAATTCAACGGTGTGTGTGAAGTTCCCAATCCGCACTAGGCCCGCGTGGAAACTATAGCTCAAGCTCTCTCATTCTGAGAGGAGGCTTGTGCCCAGCAGTGGGACATAAAAAAAGGCTGATGACGAAACGGTATTGAGACATTGCAGTTTGAAACAAAACGACGGCGGTTTTTCAACTTCTCTAAGTTAGACGTAATGAGAACCGTAAGATAAGTTGTTATTTTACCCGATGACTAGAAGTGCCTCGTTTTTTTAATATTCAGGCAAAAGCTAAGGTATGCTGTATAAAGATCACTCACATTGTATTACTGTCACAGTAGCCCCTTCCCATGCTTGGACACAGCACACACGCATAAAGCACGCACACAGGTACTGTGCCCTTAGTGTAATCAAAAAGCACAAAATACGTCTCGATCGCGTTTGCGTTAAAGTGTCAAATAGTATGAGAATTGTTAAACGTGAACGCAATCAAGGTGTATTTCTTGGCCTGATCGGTGATTACACTAGGCGCTCGGCTCAACAGTCTTCTTACTGTTGCTTAAAGCTCCTTCAAACGAAGCCACAATGAAACGTTTCATCTCCGGAAACTAAGTTTATCATCTCTGAAGAGACACAGATGATTAATCCGTCGAAATTTGACGACCGCATAGCCTAGTGGTTAGAGACCCTGACTATGAAGCTTGAGGTCCTGGGTTCGAATCCCGGTCGGGGCAGATGTTTGCATGATGAATACCAATGTTTGTTCTCGGGTCTTGGATGTTTAATATGTATATAAGTATGCATTTGTCCATATAAGTATGTTTATCCGTTGTCTAGTACACATAGTACAGGCTTTGCCTAGTTTGGGACTAAGGTCCATCATCATCATCATCATCAGCCTATTTACGTCCCACTGCTGGGCACAGGCCTCCTCTCAGAATGGGAGGGCTTGGGCTATAGTTCCTACGCGGGCCCAGCGCGGATTGGGAACTTCACACACACCATTGAATTGCTTCGCAGAAGTGTGCAGGTTTCCTCACGATGTTTTCCTTCACCGAAAAGCTCATGATAAATTACAAATGCAATTTCGCACATACTTAAATTCCGTAAAACTCAGAGGTGCGAGCCGGGGTTTGAACCAACGACCCTCTGCTTGAGAGGCGATAGATTAAACCACTAGGCTATCACGGCTTCTGGGACTAAGGTCAATTGGTGTCAATTTGTCCCATGATATTTATTTATTTATTAATCAAATTAAAAATGTCTAGAAAGTTTCGTAAGCCAGCGAAAAATTCGCCCACAAGTCAAACAAAGTCCAATAATGGACGTGAAGGGGCAGAGCGTGTTTCCCCACGGATCTAACGCTTATTACACTGCCGAATCCGTGGTTTGTTTACATCCGAGCTGACTCACAACTTGATCATCGCATTCCGATCGACGGCCTTCAATAAGGCTGCCCGCAGACAAAGAATATTTAAACTAATAACGTAACAAGAAACGACACTGATGCGTGTGTGAAGTAAACGACTTCGCGGCTGTGTGCGTTTCGGGACGCGAGCGGGGGTGAGCGCGCATCGCGCGGGGTGTGGACAGGCGGTCCACGGTCGCCACGAGACGGCAGGGCCGCACCTGTGCCGCAGACTTATTTTTAGACGGCCACTACACCCGCAGACGTACCCATAATTCAACATACAATGACAATGCAAAGAAAAATTCGTTAAGCAGCTGGACTTGAACCAGCAACCTCGGTAATCCGTACCACGCTCCACCAATTAAGCTATACTTAACGTTGGTGTACCTAACGAATTTTTCAATGCCTTGTGTCATATTTTATTTGGAAGATCTCTCCTCAGCGCCATCTATGAGTAGCTTAATCAAGCAGCTCACCCACTACGGAACTTCTACAGTTACGCATTAGTGGCAAGAAATGGAGCTATTTTCTGAATAAATGAAAATAATCGATTTATTGATTATTTTTGTTTTTATTTTTATGAAACATTCATAGACTGAAATTCAACATACAATGACATTATTATATTATTTTCATTGATTCAGAAAATAGCTCCATTTCTTGCCACTAATGCGTAACTGTAGAAGTTCCGTAGTGGGTGAGCTGCTTGATTAAGCTACTCATAGATGGCGCTGAGGAGAGATCTTCCAAATAAAATATGACACAAGGCATTGAAAAATTCGTTAGGTACACCAACGTTAAGTATAGCTTAATTGGTGGAGCGTGGTACGGATTACCGAGGTTGCTGGTTCAAGTCCAGCTGCTTAACGAATTTTTCTTTGCATTGTCATTGTATGTTGAATTTCATTCTATGAATGTTTCATAAAAATAAAAACAAAAATAATCAATAAATCGATTATTTTCATTGTACCCATAATTCATAAACCTATTCCAACTAGAATTGATACATGATATTCCGTTAGTAAAAAGAAGTCAAAACCTATTTTAACAAATTCAAATCATTTATTTTCAATTAACACGGCTCATTGTGGTAGTGGAGAGTTAGTAATAAAACAAATACAATTTAAAAATAACAACTAATAAATTATCCAGAAGTGTGGATTTTAACTAATGGAGGCTAGAATGACATTTATGAATAATGGCATCGCAATCGCCATCGTGTTCGTATTGACAGTTTTTGTATAGGGCCTATAGAAAACTGTCTACTATAGGCTGACAATTGGTATCGGAAACAGCTGGTTGTCACGGTCATACAATTTTTTTGATTTCAATCCGATGACGAGAGTTTGCAGTCCGTGTATTCATGTATGTAGTCCACACAAAGTTATTATGGAACCTACTTTAGGCACTTACCTATTAAAATAAAACAAACTGCTGTGAAATCATTGGACATATTCAGAACGGGATATTGATCACGATTAGGTACTTTACTAGGTTTTATAGCTCCCGATATTTGACGCAGTTACATGCATCATGATCACGGGTAGAAATATCGGAAACTCATCAAACCTATTAAGGTAATCAGTGTCAATACCCTTTTCTGAACATGTGTAATGTAATTAACCGCGAATCATTTAAAACTGTTATTGTTCAAGCATGAAACTACCGGCAAAATCAATCGTAGCGAAATAAATGGATCACTAGCGAATGTCAGTCGAGTATAGCCCTGCATGTTTCGGATTAGTCCTTAGTCCTTCCTCTGGAAGCACATGCTTCGTTGGTACGACAAAGCTTATCAGTCTGACCTTTCGATGGCGTCGCTGTTGATGAAATAAAACGTTCCCACCAACTCTGGACTACATTCGTTGCGCCATCTGTTCTAGTTTTGACCACAGGGTCAGATAAGTTTATGGCCACGGACCAACCAGCCTCTGGACACCAATGTCAGGACGAACGTTTCAGAAACGAATACGCTCATATGCGCCTATAAATATCTGTAGTCTCGTATCGCGGCTCGCTTTCGACCAGATGACAAGCGAGATGACAAGCTATGAACTAATCACGACGCATTCCCCTGACCCGCTCACCGCGGCTTTTTTTGTAATGACTTTCCAGGTAAATTATAGAAGTAGCGGTGTCCAGAGGGTAGGTCCGTGTTTATGGCACTATGTAAGACCCACAAGCCAAAAGAAAATCAAATAGATCAAAAATACTGTCTCATTAATTCAATTTCTTAAAAAAAGTGAACGTCATGGTTATTTAAAAGTAGCATAAGGAGCATGTGCCGTTGATTAGGTGTCAAAATAAAAACAATCTTCACCGATACTCTAATAAAAAGCACATATAAAAAATAAAACACATTTTTTTACTCTATTTAGATAGAGCCAGATCCTGACGCCAATATTTGCTTTAGCAATTAAGCTTATGACGAAGTACAGATTTTTATAAATACGTGATCTGCTATTTGGTTGATATTTTTGCAGAGCGAATTTAGATGCGCAGTTATAATATTGGTACCTATTTAATGCTTTTATGTAGGTATAAATTTTATTCAAAACTGTCTTAGTGATTTCGCAGACATACGTGTATCTCACTCCCTATGTAAGTAATGAAATTTTGTTTCAGTGTTGCTGCTACATCAAATGTGACTTTGACGGCGTTGAATCGAGAGTAGAGTAAGTACAAACTAATAATGGCTCAGACTTGAAAGATGTTTACTTATAGTATCAGTACGTTTTTAATATAATGTCCGTCTCCAAGAATGACAGTTTTTATGTGTTTTCTAGAAATATTTTATTCCCAAAAATTTCATGTCTGCAACCAAAAAAAATGGCGTATTCCTAAAATAGATCCCATTCAGCAAAAATTACCATACCTTTGTAAAACGTCAAAACTCAAGTTTTGTCTAATTTAAGCTAAGTCAACATCATGGGAAACGTACCTACATTATGAGACAGTAGATTCCACAAAAAAATAAGGAAAAGCACAAGTTATGGTAATGCTGATAATTATGCAAAAACTGAAATCCTACAAATGTAAACATAATGAACAGGAGACACGAAACTCCACATTTTAAATAGAAGACATTTTGATAAAGCTGACAAAACCTATCTTCCTTCAAGATTCTCTTCTACAGAGAGCAGAAAATCCACAAGAAAATAAAAACGCCGCAAAATCGCCCGCGTACAGCAATCCTATTGCGAATAAAAACGCTGAACCGGTAACGCGGTTACCAGTCGAGTCGCGGACGCGCACACAACTCTTTGCCTTGACACGAATTGACAATAAAAAAAAGCTTTTTTATTTTCACTGACTTAAAAAGTTTTGCTTCAGTTTGAAAATGGTGCCGAGACTGGCTTGCTTGTGCCTGATGATTGGAGTGGCGACTGCTGCGACGTTTATGTCAAATGTACCGGAAAAGCCCGCGGAATTAGGTAAGCTACGAAACAAGTTTAAAAGTAAGCTAAGTAAACTAAAGTGAGCGATTTACAATGACATTGAATCCAAGTTAAAACTAATTAAAATAAAACTTTAATAAAACCCAAATAAGGCCCCCGTGGTGTGGTGACCAAAAGGCTGGCAGCGTTGCCTTGCTGAATAGCGATGCTCATTCTTTGAGTGAGAAAACTACCAGCCCTTTGGTCACAAGTTGTATCGACCAAGCGCTTTTGCAACTCTGAAATAAGCTTGTAAGTGAGCGAAACATAATAAATGTAATCAGAGCCCTTAGTCCGAAATCCGAAATTCGTAGTTCATGTCCGATTGTTCTTCTCGCTTTCGTGTTAACCTATGTTGGTGTGAACAGGACGGTCGGATACGAATTTCGAATTTCTAACTTCGAAGTAGGGCTCAGGGCGTTAGTTTGACAAAATGGAACAAAGTTATTTTGTTACTACCCGAAAACTGTGTAACTTATTTATTTTTATACAAAAGTAGGTAGGTTTTTATAAGTACGCCTTTGTACATGTGCTTTTTTGTTCTGCTATCTGTTATTTAATGTTTTATGTGCAATAATGAGATGTATATACATGCATACAGTAAGCGTAAGCACAGTGAAATCTCGTTTCTATATAAAGCATCAGGCTCAAAGAAATCTCGTTTTTTTTTGAGTAAGTAAAGGGCTCTATTTCGTGGTAAGCATTGAAATAATCAGACTAACATTTTAATTCATAACGGCATTTATAAAAAAAGTTTAAAATAGCAAATTATAAGATTTCAAGTCTTAGATAATTTTAACATAGAAATGCATCATAAATAGTTATGATTTGCTGAAAAACTGCTGTCAGCTCGGTACCCTAGTCTACACTCAAGAGCAAAAAAACGGGTCAATTTGTATGGAATTGTTCATACAAAGTGACCCGTTTTTATTGCTCTTGAGTATAGTCACTCATTTACACTACAACATTTATTCAGCCTAAATAAGTTTAACAATCTATTTTGTTCAATTCTGTTAGTTTCACACGCAAAAAAGGCCTTTTTTGATCACTACGACACGACACGAGAGAATACTCGTAACATAAAATATTTGCATTTATAATAGAAGGTTCAGCTAAGAACAAGTTTCACGGACGTCATCTGCTGATTAGATGAGGTCAAAAAACAAGATTGCAAATTTATGTAAGGCTATATTTTATATAAAATGGCCTTAAATTATAGCTCTAAGCAATATCTTGATTATTATTTTCACCTCTTGCTTTGATTCTCTGAGCGGAAGTTTAGATTGACTGAAAAATTTACCGGTCAAGTTCGAGTCGGATTCGCGTACAGAGAGTTCCTTAGCTAATGTGTTTCGGGTATTTTCCTCGATCTGTATATATTACGACATACACTTATGAGAGCTTTCTTCAATGGGGAGTACCCCGCAGGTTTTGATTTACTTGGGATCGCTGAACAGGCGGACTGACAGACAGCCAGACGGACAGCGAAGTGACCCTATAAGGGTTTCGTTTAATCCTTTTGAGTCACGGAACCCTAAAAACAACACTTAACCGTGTCAGTCATTGTTATTATACAGAGACCATAAAGTTGGCATTTATAAAAATATAGAAAGTCGATAATACGTCCCAATAAAAGTGAAACTTTCTTTTTTCTGCAATTATTTATGATAGCATTTTTTATTGAAATAAAGCTGCCAGAAACTCGTAAGTTATGTCACATGTAATTAAATGTTGTATTTTTTAAAGTTTGCTGTCACAGTCGGTTGCAGATTAAAATAAGATTGTCTCATTTTGGTGTTGCCAAGAGTTGACAGTTACCGAACTTTGGTTAAAAATAGCTGTTCAAAGTTCACGTGGCTCTACGTTATTTAAAAATAACTCAGAATTAGTTACCTAATTGTATGATTAGATTATGAATTAGGCGGAGCTTACCGGGAGGTCACACACGTTGGTCGTCAACTGTCACCATTTTTTCTCTCAACGCGTCATTGTTAGTTCGGCTTTCATTATAAGTTGAAAACTTATAGTCTGTTATAATTTTTTAGGGTTCCGTACCCAAAGAGTAAAAAACGGGACCCTATTACTAAGACTCCGCTGTCCGTCCGTCTGTCTGTCTGACTGTCCGTCTGTCACCAGACTGTATCTCATGAACCGTGATAGGTAGAATTAGACAGTTGAAATTTTTAGAGATGATGTATTTCTGTTCCCGCTCAGCAAATACCAAAAAACAGAATAAACGAAATATATGTGGGGCTCCCATACAAAACACATGATTTTTTAGACAATGATAATTATGTGGGGACGAGTAGTGTAACTAGGCAACTATCTCATTGAGCTTGACTCTTAGACAAAATAAAATAACTCTCGTACCAACACTATAACTCGCCATGATCTCAATTGGAAAATCTTTTTGTATTTTTTTATTTATTTTCCATTTTTTTATTTTTACGGTCTTCCCGTGAGTATCAATTATATTTTTAATAAACTCACCGAAACATGAATACACAGAAAAAAAACCAGAAAAATACCAACCCCGGGAATCGAACCCGGAACCTCGACACTCCGGGTCGCGTGCCCACCCTTACACCAGAATTGGTTCGATTCCCGGGGTTGGTATTTTTCTGGTTTTTTTCTGTGTATTCATGTTTCGGTGAGTTTATTAAAAATATAATTACTATAACTCGCCACTAGATGGCGCTGTCAATCACTTTGCTTTGTTTTATAGATAATGGTACGGAACCCTTAGTGCGCAAGTCCGACTCGCACTTGGCCGGTTTTTATTATAATGTTTTCCATCAACGGGTTTGTAGTTAATATCCCTCCACGTAAGCCAGTTAGCTGGCGCCGATGCCATAATTTGCATGTATAATATCAATTAGCAATGACGCAGAACATATTATTATATATTTAATAGTTTATTTTATTCCAATCACATCCAGATGGACACGACCTCGTCTTATCTGAATCGTAAATGTTTTTCTCAATCTGACGTTACCGTGAGTGAAAACATTTCGATTTAGTCATCACTTAACACCATCCGGGTTTCAATTTGAGT
The DNA here is from genome assembly GCA_963691665.1 of Clepsis dumicolana. Classification (NCBI taxonomy): domain Eukaryota; kingdom Metazoa; phylum Arthropoda; class Insecta; order Lepidoptera; family Tortricidae; genus Clepsis; species Clepsis dumicolana. The sequence goes on along the minus strand of OY829520.1, from coordinate 3,559,537 downwards.
TTGACTTTTTGCTTTTACGATGTGGGAAAACCAGAGAAACTATGGTTTTTTGGTAGACGTACATGGCTGGCGGTCGGTGTAACGTTTCTTCGCGTGATTATAAAAATAATGTGTATTTGAAGTAACGCTTCAAGTTTAAAACTAATGTCCTTGGCCTTAAAGTCACCTGTTAAAGGCACGAGACATTTTAAGGAGTCACTTCTTCATTACTATATTGTTGGCCGCAAGTATATACTAATTTCTTTAAGTTGTCTGTCCATATTTTGCACGTTTCGGTTGCATGGCCATTAACCTGTCATGATGAATAATGTCAATATCAAAGTCGGACGCCGTGTTTGGACTTTCCCGAAATCGACAAATTGGGCGAAGGAAACACGTTTGTATTCTCTGTTGGAGACTTCGGGGTTTTTGCCAGGATTTGACCGTAAACGGTTGCGTTAAAAGAATGCAAAAGAATGTGACGTAATGGCCTTTATTTGAAACTGTCTTATTGTTAAGAAATAGTGTATCACTATCAGAAACTCTCAACATAACAGACTTGAAAGTCTAACCTAACTTCTAACTACAGTTTTAAATGATTCGCGGTTGATTGCATTAGACATAATGAAAACGGGAAAACGAACGGGAAATCGCGGTCAATATCCCGTTTTAATTATGTCTAACTACTAACTACTTGACGACGGAAGAGCCTAGTGCTAAGTCCTGGGTTCGATCCACGGTCTGGGCAGATGTTTGTATGATGAATACGAATGTTTATTCCAGTTTTCTCTCTCAAAGAATCAGCATCGCTATTTAGCGTGGCAACGCTGCCAGCCTTTTGGGCACCATGCCACGGGGGCCTTATTTAGATTTAATTTAGTTTTAAGTTTTAGTTTATTTTTAGTTTTAGCTTACATTTAATGTCATTGTAAATTGCTTTTATTATGATCTCAATTGGAAAATCTTTTTGTATTTTTTCAAATTATTTTTTTTATTTCACGGTCTTCCAGTGAATAACAATTGTATTTTTAATAAACTCACCGAAACACGAATACACAGAAAAAAAAACCAGAAAAATACCAACCCCGGGAATCGAACCCGGAGTGTCGAGGTTCCGGGTTGGTATTTTTCTGTTTTTTTTTCTGTGTATTCATGTTTCGGTGAGTTTATTAAAAATACGATTGCTTTTATTATGTAAATAAAGTAATTATACGAATGTTTGTTCTCGGGTCTTGGATGTTTAAATGTATAAAAGTATGTATTCATCTATAAAAGAATGTTTATCCGTTGCCTAGTACCCATAGTAGGTAGGTACAGGCTTTGCCTAGTTTGGGACTAGCTCAATTTTATTGGTGTCACTTGTCCCGTGATATTTATTAACCTAATATTGAACTGACAAACTTAGCGTCGTTTACAATTATTGACACACTAAATATAAAAGATGATTAATGAATAATGTAGTATATAATGTAGTATATATGAATGTTTTATAAAAGAAATAAGGTAGCTGCAATAATTACGTCACTTAAACCACATGTTAAGTCAGGGTCCAGTCCAGGTGACCTTTCGATATTATTTTATTGTTTTCGTAACCTAAGTTGGTTTATCAGTTAGGACCTAATTATGAACGGACGAGGAAATAAACATTAACAAAAGTGATATTGGAAACCGTTAACACTGATGATAGAATTTAACGAAATCTAGCTTTAGTAGAGTTAGCAATAAATAAATATATAGAGTTGTTTGTACTTGTAATTTACAGTGACTTGAAACTACCGTGAGCCTCAATCATAATGCAATAAACTATCACTCTCATTAATTTAAAAGTCAAGTTTAGCCCGACATGTTTTTGACTAATTCTTAGTCCTTCCTCTGGGAGCGCACGACTCGGCAGCAGCGACAGGTTCATTCTTCGCTTGTACGAATGCATAATTTACTTACCTTCAATTTGAATGCAAAAAAAGCTCATCTTAAGTAAGAAAACGAAGACTTTGATCATCTACTTCATACGCGAAGATGCAAGCGGATGCGAAGCAATGAAGAAAAAAGTACATTAACGTAAATTCTTCGATTTAAGTACCCACCTTTTAAAGTATTTAAGTTAATCGCAGTCGTTACTCATTAATCGCTCATAAATCGCATTAATAATTAGTCCGTTTTATTTTGACGACAAACAAGCATTATTGCTAAGGTCACTTCATTATAACGTTATCAAAAGCTCAATGCCGTTGCCCAGAAATAATCAGGCGTTCATGGTCACCTTAACACAGTGCAACACTAAAAACAGTAGCTCATCTTCACCAATCGCGTCTTACGCACACATGCACGACTATTCGGTACAAAATTAACTCCAGTCAAGTGTCGGTGTTGTTTTAATAACAAAGTTGCGTTACTGTTTTCATCCGTTTGTTTTACGGTTTTGGTATCATGTGACCCTTAAGATATTTTCGCAATAATTTATAGATGATAAAAGATTCTACATGAGGTCGTTCCGAAGGTCAAGGTTAGCCTCATTTGTAAACAACGTGATGAGGTTTCGTAATAAATTCCTTTATACTTGCATTTTTATTTTTGAGGAATCCCGACGGAGCTTAAATTGGGATAAGTACGTTATTTTTTTTAAACTGGTTTTAAATCGACATGAATAACAAGAGTAATGATAAATTAAAGCAGTGCTGCTTTTAAATGTAGATTCATTATCGCATTGGTATAGGAAATGTAGTTGTTAGGATTTATTCAGTATCTGATACAACTTTGAAAAATACTGTTCAAGAATATAACCGAAATAGACAACAGTGTGTGAGAATTTAGAATAGGATTCTGTCGGGGTGAATTCGTGATTAACATCTCTTCCTTTGACATTATGGAACGCCATTGACAGCCTATTAGTATTTCTAAAACCCGAAACCTGTTCCTAATGCTCACAACCTGTACCATTTCTGTGATTAAAATACATTTTTGACAATAGCCTGATTAAAATAATTCCTGCTTTTTAACCCCTGACGCAAATAGAGGGGTGTGTAATAAGTTTGACTTCTGTATCTGTATGTGTGTCTGTGGCATCGTAGTTACCCTAAACTAAGGGGCCAATTTAAATCGAAAGCTAGTTGAATTGAGATGGTTCTTAAATAGCTAAGTTTCATAAAAAAATTGAGACATTGAACTTTTAAATGAAAATGTTGAGGTTTTTATGACGTCTCTAAGTTACTTTAAAGTCAATTTTTTCTCATTCAGTTATGGAATCTAGGCTACTCAATAATAACAGAGGGTACTGTTCTTCTACGCTTTAGAGCAGGAAAGGAATGGAGATGTTAACTCGCGATTTCCCCTCTGCCAAAAATCTAACATTAAGTCTGTGCAAAATGCACAGGGTCTGCTGATTGTGTGCGTTTGGTAGTGACAGTTTTCTTTTAGTGTGAGTGTGTACGAACGTAACAAATTTTGACATGGGCGTAGACGTGTGCTGTACGTGTGTGTTCCTCGTCCCCCTCAAAAAGTGACAGAAAAATTGTAGTGCATAGATAAGCCAAAGGCTCCTCTCGCCTGTCGGCTTTATGTTATACGCTATAGGAAAACGCGAATTTCTACTACAAAATAGTAGATTCGTCAACCCTTTAGTTTGTGAACGAAGAGGTAATAATGTGCGATACGTAACTTCTAGCTTAGCTGTTGCAATTTGTACTGCCTTCGTTGCAACCCACATAGGTAAGGCAGAGGCGGCTCTGGCTCTGAGCCAGAGGAATGTTCCGGTGCCGTGGGGCCACTATTTTCACCTAATTGTGAAATAAAGTAAAACTACTAAATTTGTTTACCGAAAAGATCTTGACAATGGCTGATATGGCTGTTAAAAATATCAGTAAGACTTACCGTGTGTTTACCACCTTTCAAATATAATCTGAGAGATACGAGTAGAGGTAAGAGTAGAGGTAGTACGAGTTTGCGGGTGGTAGGAGTTTGTGCGAAGTCCGTCTGGATAGCTACCTCCATCTTATTTGCTAAGCTTGCCGCTAAGCAGCAGTGCTTGCACTGTTGTGTTCCGGTGTGGAGAGTAAGACAGTCGGTGTAATTACGGGCACAAGAGACATTTAATCTTAGCTCTCTAGGTTGGCAACGCATTTCCAAGCCCTCCGGGGTTGCGGGTGTCTATGGGCAGTGGTGATCACTTACTATCCGGTGCCCGCGTCAAAAGTATTAATGTTCAAAACTTTACGTTCACGGTCACTCACTCCGTAGAATCAATTTAGTTTTAAATTTCTGTCTGGCTGCCCTGAAAACCAGCGTCAGGCATTCCAGTCATGACACATGCTGAGCGGCAACCTTTTGGTGTATTTTGCTGATACTTTATTTATAGTATTTTTTTCTGTACCTATAAACGCATCTAATAAACCATTTCTTTCTTTCTTTAGATATCTGTTTATTTTGTTAGAACTAACAGAGGTGGTATCACATTTATTTGCTAGGTATGACTTATCTGAGGGTGGTGAAACAGGCCCTTAGTTACCCACTTACTGGTTTGCCTTCCTTGTCGTAACATCATGTCAGCTGAAAGACATCCACTGCTTTGGACATAGGCCTCCCCCAAGGCTCTCCACTCATAACATTTTGTAACTTATCATAAGCTTTTTGGTGAGGAAAACTGTACACTCCAGCGAAGTAGTTTAATGCTGTGTGTGAATTTCCCAATCCGCATTGGGCCCGTGTGAACTAGCTAACTAGCTCAAGCCATCTTATTCTCAGAAGAGGCCTGTGCCCAGCAGTGGGGTTTTTAACTAGAACTAATCATTTTTTGTAGGTCTGTAACGACATTTCAAAGTTATTGAGATCACCTTCAACAAAATGGTAACAAAGGCGAGCTCGTATAAAAAAAACTAAATTAATAAAACGCGGAACGACTAAACGAAACCGTATAAGTATTGAGCTAACTACCGAATTAACATAAAACAACATTGAATCTACAAAATCAACGACTAATTGCCTTTTACGTTAATATTTAGGAGCAATTAAATGTGAAATTGGGCAATAAATATTAGTTTTATGGGTATTGTTAATCGTTAAAATAATGCAGAGTTTGAAATTAATGTTATAATAGGGATGATGTCTACTTGGTCAAATCAGCTACTTTTTTGAAATGTCAAAACGATCTGATCGAATCGGTGTATGAAGTTTGTATTAAATTACAGAACTGTGACGTCGTAATTTACAATGATCAAACTACCTCCTTTCATTAGTATTTGTTAAATTAAAAATCGTCTTAAATGCAGTAATAAGTGAGGCATCGGTTTTTATGAGTATTTTCAGGCGCTTGATTATCAAGTTGATACTGTGAAAATGTAAAAAGATTTTATTCTGACTTCAGTTAACAACCCGATAATAATTATTAATTATTTTATAATTGGTTGTTCATTAAATTGAAGAAACGAAACAAGGGGCTCTGTTTTGATCCAACCAAGTGTTATTATGATTGTACTGTAGAAGCACTTTAGCTGAAATTTGTTGCCACATAATTTGTTGGTCTATTATTATACTTTTATTTTGGTCTAATATTAATACGTTATGTATTGTAAGAGATACCTACCTATTGTAATTTGTTTTTAGGGAAAAAAAACTTTGTACTAAGCTTCTTGCGCCGCATTCTTCTTGGCTATCGTGGTCTTTACGAAAGCACTGGTAGACTCAAAAAACATTGCGTGTAAAAGAGCATTCAACTGTATTTGCTGAATAAACTTTTGATTTTGGTTTTAACTGAAATTAGAATACACAAAAAATGTATAGGTACAATACTTTAAAAATGTATAGTACAATAATTATTAAACCTAATTACAAAATTATACGAAAATCGGGTGATAAATGCGACCTGTAGAGGAGAACAGCCAGACGAACAGATGGACAGGCGAACAGCCGGTCCAGCCGGAATGCTGGACAACCTAGAACGAAAGCATTTTTGCCCGAGCCGAAACGGAGACGCTTCGCGCTCGCTCGGTCAATGAGGGCTAAGAAGGTCGAGCACGACTTTACGAATGCTGCGTAACGTTACGGTTATCGTATCGAGATCGAGAAACCTCATACTAAATTTTAGTTCCAAATACGCTCACGGGCGGGCGCTGTTCCAAACGTCATACAAACTCGACAATGTTTACTATTCGATTTTACGTTACGCAGCATTCGTAAAGTCGTGCTCGACCCTCTGCTAGGATCGCTATTGTCGAGTGAGGTCTATCCGTCAATTTCCACCAATCATAGCCCAGTAGCTTGTACCGCATTGGCGGAGAATGACAGATAGACCTCACTCGATACTAGCGATGCTTGCGGACTTTTGACTCGCGTTTTCATTAGCCTAACACAGGCCCGGTTTTAACTAAAATGCCGTTAAAGATGGTTTGTCCTTTTTTATCACATTGACATTTCCGTTAGTGAGATGAAGACAAAACCTATTTTAGCTAATGAAGGCTTGAGTGACGTTTATGAATCAGAGCCATAGACTTTATGTTTCCGAGTTTTAAAGACTTCCTTTTCTTAATTCCAGCTCACAAAGTTGGCTGTTACATTGAAGAAATCAAAGATGTCATCCCGTTTGGCGATATGGCTACCCCAATAGGGCACTGCCTACGGATAGAATGCGAACGCAGGGCGATTTATTACGCTTCGTAAGTATTCAAACTATGTACCTGTGTATTTATAAATGTAATCCTCAAATCACCCCGCATAAATGCGGTACCAGAGTAAATAAACCCTGGTAAGTTTTTTGTTATTTTTTGTGAATACAATATTGCTGGCCTGGACTGTACTAAGCTTGCAGCTCTTTATGTATGTATGTATGTATATCTCTTTATTGCACATAAAACAAAAAAATACAGATAACAGAACAAAAGCAAATGTACAAAGGCGAACTTATCCCTTAAAGGGATCTCTACCAGTTAACCTTCTTTACTTCTTTCCATACGTCTTTTTTTCTAATAATGTCTAATTGACCTGTCTCTATTATCAACTTAACATTTTCATTGTGTCATAATTATAATTAAACATTCATAAAAGTTTGCTACTATATAAGGCGTAGGAAACTTTTATTTCTTTAATAATTAAAATCATTGCACCCAACCCAACATAACAGTCAAAACACCCACTCGTGAAATACTTTGCCGCAATTGACTGATAGGAGAACTGATCGTAATAATATTAGGTACTTAAGTCATATAATTATTATAATATGTGAGTTAATTATTTAAAATATTTTTCAATACATTTTGCTCGGAAAATTAACTCACAAAGATAAATGCATCGTAAGTTCATTTTACCGCACTAGTGCGATTTGTTTAATTTTTTTTATTGGTAGAAGTTTATAAGCAAGAAGTTTTGAATTCCCAAAGATAATAATAAAAAACCGATTTAGTACCTCTGCATGATTATTTTAATTTACCTAAATAATAAAACAGGGCAAGAGCATGTCGGACCATGACTATTAGTTTTTAGTTGACTCGTGTTTAATATTCTATTTAGTTTTATTTAATTAGCTGTTTTCTTACAAATGTATTGAAAAACATCTTATGGTAGATACACGGTTGGCAAGGTTCCTTACCAACCTCGTATCACAAAATAAATAAAGCACTGTTTATCTTTATAATAATTATTATTTAAGAAATAAAGTTGTGTTACTTACACAATTTACAACGCAAGAACGCCGAGACTGATATTTATGATCCTCGTTTTGTTGGATTTATCTCCGCCCCGAATAGCAGAATAACAAATAAAATATTGGAAAACCCACAAAATAAAAATACGGTACGATGTTTGCCGGGTTTTAATACTGTAACATTTTTTTTTATTTAAGGTGCGGCGTGGTGATGTCAAATGACCCCAAATGCCACAAGACTTCTGTGGACAAATCGAAGCCTTACCCCGACTGCTGCCCTACTATAAAGTGCGAAGATGAGAACAGAGTGTAATCTTAACATATTTAGTTTAAAGCAACTCCAACTGGCTGGAAATAAAAAGGATGTATTTTTTTCTCAATTAAAAAAAAGCAGAAAAGGCTGCTTATAAACTGTCAGTTTAAAACAATAAGTTTGAGATGAACGCTGGACTTGTAATAAATTTAGTTTCATACCAAAATACTTATAACAAGTGTAATGGATCAACCGCCGTAGTCAGTGGCAAAATTTTGGGGTATGCATGTTTTTATTAGTAATTTATTTTGTGTAAAAAGATTCACTAAAAACAATATTTGTAATTTCTGTAAAACATTGAAGGATACATTTTGGTTAAATGAAATTTGTTTTGCGTTGGAAAATTCCATTTAATGAAACACTTATTGAATTTACGTATTAGAATTTTCGTAGGTATCAACTTACAAAGAAAAACATAGATAGGTATTCAGGGTGTAAGCAGAAAATGTGCGGAAAACATTTTTCTTTTACCTAAATCGCTACAGGTATTAGTGCAGCTTACAAGCTCTAAAATTATTATAAAAGAAAAATGAATTTACCAGTATCAGAGAAATCAGTAATAACAAAAAGCGAAAGCCTCACAAACCATTTGAAGAAAATACGCAATCATTTGATTGTATTTAGATAAATCGTAAGCAAATCAAAATGGACTCGAGAGCAACTTAATGCATATCTAAATGCATTCTTTGATGCTTTTGTAACTAACCAATGTGCAGACCCAACGTATGTAGAACGTTCTCGCAGTTAGGTGTCATAATGATTTTCTTCGCCAAGCAACGCGATGTCACTATCGGTAACACCAAAAAATTCCGAAGGTTCATTTTCCGAATGCATCATTTGTCCGAATTTTCATAATTCCGAAGCCTATTTTCTGCTGATCGAAAACTCTGGTGTACATGATTTTCAAAATATAGGTCGGTTAGGTTAGGTTTGTTATATTCAAATTAAAAAATGCTTTATTTACATAATAAAAGCAATTTACAATGACGTTAAATCTAAACTAAAACTAAATAAACTACAACTTAAAACTAAATTAAATCTAAATAAGGCCCCCGTGGCATAGTGCCCAAAAGGCTGGCAGCGTTGCCTCGCTGAAAAATAATATACAACAACTACGGAGGAACTTCGCGTTCGGGATACTAAAAATTCGGACTAATGATACTTCGGAATTAAGTTTTTCGTATGTACGTAGTGCAGTGTATGTAGTGTAGTTATGTAATTTTGTACGAAAAGGTTCCACAGTGGATCACGATTTAGTTGGTTCCAAAGTATATGTCAACGTTAGTATAATATTTGAACCTGCATTCACACATTAAAGCCATTTAAATTGTATGTAAAAGAGTTATCTGTACTGTAACTCAACTAACAGTAAATCAATAAAAAAAACGTTGTCGTAAATATGTTGTAATAACTTTTAACCCTTTTTTTCGTGTGCAATTGCTTAATTAATTTCTGCAGTTACGTTATGTGTATAATAACATAAGTTATTCGTTTATTTAAAATTAAATATACATGTACCAGTTGGAATGCTCATTTAATTGGAATAAAATAAGTTCCTTAATGAGGGTCAGAATAATAATGTTCTGATTCTTGAAGCTATCTTGCCGCCAAATTGTTTAGTTAAATTATTTTTATTAAATAAAACATGTTGATTAGTTACGAATTTTATTTTCCGAAGCTTTTTGATGTAGGTAGGTACCTACTTAATTTAATTTAAGAAAGAAAGAGGGACAGAATAAGGAATAAGAGTAAGAAGTCTTTAAAAAAAGAAGTATAGAGTAAAAAGTATTTAGTAGCTGTTGCCCGCGACTTCGTCTGCGCGTATATATATTCTTTGTCTGCGCGGAATTAGTTTATTGCTATACCTACCGCGAAAACAAAGTATACCTACATAAGTGTACCTACAGTAACAAAGTCGATTATCTCATTACGATGTAGTGGTCTCGTCAGGGATAATGATGTTTAGGTCTTATACGTAATATGGAGAGTCATTCTAAGCCAACTTTAAGTGCCAATGATTAAGAACGTGAAGAACGCCTTTCAGTCTGTCTCAAATTCACATGCCGAAAAGCAACCAAGCTGACGCAACTCGTTACGTAAGTATTATTACCCTCCGACGAAATAACCTACAACTTAGAAAAGTTGAAAAACCCCAGATATTGTCATTTCAAAGTTCAATATTTCGAAAACGGGTAAACCGATTTTAATGAAAGTGAATTTTTGCGAGTGAAAAAACCACATCGAAATCGGTCTATCCGTTTAGAGCTATGATGCCACAGACAGATACACAAATACACTGCCACGAAAGGCCTATGCTAAATTGTAATTTGTTTGCAGATGCGGCCCGGTGATAGCACATCCCGGCTGCCCGATAGTCCAGGACTCCACTAGAGATTATCCTGACTGCTGCCGGATAAATAATATATGCACTTGAACACACACACTAATAAAAAGAGGATAGAAATGTTAACGTTCGTATTTCCTTCAGAACCAATAGGCACAGTGTCGCCACTTTCTGCCTTCCACTTGCTATTAACGCACTGATAAAAAACACTACGCAAACAATTATTAGTGTAATTACACACTGTGGATGAGTTTCCGCAATTGCAAATGTTGCAAAACACCATTTTAGAACACATGTATCATGGGAAATACTGAGTCACAATTCGCGCACTTGTGTCTTACGGATCACATTACATTTTTTACTGGAGTCAGAGTCAGAGAGAGAGTACCAGATTCAGAGAGAGAGCATCGTCGTCAAACGTTTCCTGTTTCATTTCATCGCAAACTGTTTTTGCTAAAATCAGGATAATTTCAGGAAAAATTTATTACCGGTGTGAAGTTAGCAGCCTAAAGTTAGCAGCCTAAGATAACCCGACCAAATAAGGAAGTACCATTTTAAACTGTATGTTAAATCGAAGTTATAACGTTATAATAGGTATCAAAGCTTGCTATTTGTATTCAAAACGTGTATAAAAATAAGTTATCACTTTGATAAATAACACCAAATAGAGAAACCAATAATAATTATTTTTTTTGTGAAAATTTGAGAAAGTGCCCTATCTCAGAGAAACAGAAGTCAAGCCAGGAGTAATGGCTATATGTGTCGTATAGCTACACCACGGGAGCTCCAGAAAACAATGAGTCTAGAGTGATACCTAACTGTGTTTGGGAGATGAGAGCGGTCAGAAGTTAGCAGCCTAAACGCGTCCAACGAAAGAAGCCGAAATTCTACGAGATAGAAGTTAAGCCAGGAGTAACTGCTATATGTCGCTTATAGCTAAGGCATACGAGCTCACAAAACATCAAAGTCCAGAGTGATACCTTCCTCTGATAAAAGAAAAACAAAGGAGGTAACTCCAAAATATATTTTTTTTTACAGTAACCAGGTATGGTACCAATTTTCAGCTAAACGAAGTAAAGCCAGGGGTAGTGAGTATATACAACGTGTAGCAGCATTACCGAAGGTCTAGAAAAGCGCTCTTCCTGAGTGATACCTAACTTCGATAAGAAGAAACAGAAGGGACAATCCGCATGAAACTTTTTTTTGCGAAAATTTGAGATAGTGCCCTATTTCACAGAAATAGAAGTCAAGCCAGGAGTAATGGCTACATGTGTCGTATAGCTACACCACGGGAGCTCCAGATAACAATGAGTCTAGAGTGATACCTAACTGTGTTTGGGAGATGAGAGCGGTCAGAAGTTAGCAGCCTAAACGCGTCCAACGAAAGAAGCCGAAATTCTACGAGATAGAAGTTAAGCCAGGAGTAACTGCTATATGTCGCTTATAGCTAAGGCATACGAGCTTACAAAACATCAAAGTCCAGAGTGATACCTTCCTCTGATAAAAGAAAAACAAAGGAGGTAACTCTAAAATATATATTTTTTTGCAGTAACCAGGTATGGTACCAATTTTCAGCTAAACGAAGTAAAGCCAGGGGTAGTGAGTATATACAACGTGTAGCAGCATTACCGAAGGTCTAGAAAAGCGCTCTTCCTGAGTGATACCTAACTTCGATAAGAAGAAACAGAAGGGACAATCCGCATGAAACTTTTTTTTGCGAAAATTTGAGATAGTGCCCTATTTCACAGAAATAGAAGTCAAGCCAGGAGTAATGGCTACATGTGTCGTATAGGTACACCACGGGAGCTCCAGATAACAATGAGTCTAGAGTGATACCTAACTGTGTTTGGGAGATGAGAGCGGTCAGAAGTTAGCAGCCTAAACGCGTCCAACGAAAGAAGCCGAAATTCTACGAGATAGAAGTTAAGCCAGGAGTAACTGCTATATGTCGCTTATAGCTAAGGCATACGAGCTCACAAAACATCAAAGTCCAGAGTGATATCTTCCTCTGATAAAAGAAAAACAAAGGAGGTAACTCTAAAATATATTTTTTTTTACAGTAACCAGGTATGGTACCAATTTTCAGCTAAACGAAGTAAAGCCAGGGGTAGTGAGTATATACAACGTGTAGCAGCATTACCGAAGGTCTAGAAAAGCGCTCTTCCTGAGTGATACCTAACTTCGATAAGAAGAAACAGAAGGGACAATCCGCATGAAACTTTTTTTTGCGAAAATTTGAGATAGTGCCCTATTTCACAGAAATAGAAGTCAAGCCAGGAGTAATGGCTACATGTGTCGTATAGCTACACCACGGGAGCTCCAGATAACAATGAGTCTAGAGTGATACCTAACTGTGTTTGGGAGATGAGAGCGGTCAGAAGTTAGCAGCCTAAACGCGTCCAACGAAAGAAGCCGAAATTCTACGAGATAGAAGTTAAGCCAGGAGTAACTGCTATATGTCGCTTATAGCTAAGGCATACGAGCTTACAAAACATCAAAGTCCAGAGTGATACCTTCCTCTGATAAAAGAAAAACAAAGGAGGTAACTCTAAAATATATATTTTTTTGCAGTAACCAGGTATGGTACCAATTTTCAGCTAAACGAAGTAAAGCCAGGGGTAGTGAGTATATACAACGTGTAGCAGCATTACCGAAGGTCTAGTAAAGCGCTCTTCCTGAGTGATACCTAACTTCGATAAGAAGAAACAGAAGGGACAATCCGCATGAAACTTTTTTTTGCGAAAATTTGAGATAGTGCCCTATTTCACAGATATAGAAGTCAAGCCAGGAGTAATGGCTACATGTGTCGTATAGCTACACCACGGGAGCTCCAGATAACAATGAGTCTAGAGTGATACCTAACTGTGTTTGGGAGATGAGAGCGGTCAGAAGTTAGCAGCCTAAACGCGTCCAACGAAAGAAGCCGAAATTCTACGAGATAGAAGTTAAGCCAGGAGTAACTGCTATATGTCGCTTATAGCTAAGGCATACGAGCTCACAAAACATCAAAGTCCAGAGTGATACCTTCCTCTGATAAAAGAAAACCAAAGGAGGTAACTCTAAAATAATATTTTTTTTGCAGTAAACAGGTATGGTACCAATTTTCAGCTAAACGAAGTAAAGCCAGGGGTAGTGAGTATATACAACGTGTAGCAGCATTACCGAAGGTCTAGAAAAGCGCTCTTCCTGAGTGATACCTAACTTCGATAAGAAGAATCAGAAGGGACAATCCGCATGAAACTTTTTTTTGCGAAAATTTGAGACAGTGCCCTATTTCACAGAAATAGAAGTCAAGCCAGGAGTAATGGCTACATGTGTCGTATAGCTACACCACGGGAGCTCCAGATAACAATGAGTCTTGTAGTGAGAATCACTACAACCTAACCTAATTCTTAGCTCCAATTTTGACACGTTAATATCTCAATGAATAACATGTTCTGGTGTAAGACATGGGTACTCACGGATAGCTGGTCTCCTGATCTAACGAGTGGCAGGCACATTTCAGGCCTGCAATAATCACAGACGCTGTATTTTCAGCGGAAACACCATGTGTTATTGTCGAACTTCAAACTGACATTGCCACTAGAATAACACGTGCCCAGACTCATATCAGGTACCAAATTAACCGCCCAAAGCCACGCTATCGCCCTGTAGTCTCGGTTTTACACGACAAAGCATATTTCAGCAACTTTCAGTCACACAAACGTCAGAAATTTAATTATAACAACAGTAGGTAGTTGTTTTGAGAGAAAAACTTTGACACCTTGTCAGAGCGTTCCGTTTCGCGGAACCTACGTTTCGTTCCATCGCACACTAACCGCGACTCGTTGTACAAGCTCGAAACTTCGTCTTACCACGAATTGTCAGGGACACCCGCCGCGTGCTCGTATACAATTAAAACACGTCTGCGCGTAGCGCCGTGGTAGTTTGTTAAATTTGGAAGTTACTAAGCGGCTGACGAGAGTTTAACATCCCGTCAAACGAAACGCGTTCCTGAATTCCCTGGCCGTGATCTGTCACACTGACAGTCTGGCGGCGATCCCCTTCCTGGGTGGGCGCATGTCACTCGTGCGCGTAATTTGACGTAAAAACGCCGCGTAAATAAGCGCAAACGCGGTACCGCGATGTAATTCCAACCACCCACGCGTCCGCGTAAGCGCGTCGCACCAGACCCGATGCATTGGCAGGCTGTGAACATTTTTGTGACGTCCTCTGAGACGCAGTGTCAGTAGGGTTTGTGAGGAGTGCGTATATGTGTCGCGGAGTGACGTGTGTGCATCGAGGAGCGCTGCCGTTCTCACCTTCCCCGTAGGCCTAAGCTAGCTGGCGGCTTAGTGTGCTCGCACTGATGCCAAGGACTTCAAAGCCTTCTAGTTTTTGACGCCGCGCGCCGTGCGCCACCGCGTCCGATCTCCCGCAGGCCTGGGCCAGTGGGCGGCCCAGTGCATTCGTGCTGAAGCCAAGGGTTTGATAGCCCTCCATCATCGACTCCGCGTCTCGCCGAGACAGCGCGAGCCTCTCCCGTAGGACCAGAGTTCCGGCGGGCGGACTCTGTGGCAATTCTGCGACGCCAAGGGTTCCACGCCCGCCCGCGCACCTGCGCGCTGTGCCGCGTCTGCACCACCAGGGGCTACGTCTGACTGTCCCCCGGGCTTCACCTTGCTGTTGCCAGTAGGGTTTGACGGCCTGAGGGTCTCCGAACATACTCGTGCCGGCTACGGCTTCCGTAGCCTGATACGACACACCAACACCGAGACCGAGGAGTCCCGTAAGTGCACAGACAATTTTTCTTTACCGCTGGCCAGCGCGCGTGTGGACTTTTCACCACGTTATAGATTCAGTGCGCGTCGACCGGTTTAGATAAGGTTTAGTTAGTCCCAAGCGTGCCGGCTTGGCTTATAATTGAATCCTACAATAAATGTCATGTTCAATTAAATTGGCCTTCTTATCATTCTGTCGCTCCCACTAACCACACCAATAGAAGTTAAACCGGCTACGGCTCTTGAAACAAAAGTTCATTAGGAAGCCGCTGTGCCTGTCCGAGCAACCTTCTATTCTTAGATAACCTATATCAGTAGGCTGTAGCGTAGCGAATCAACTCTCCCCAAGTTGGATTGTCAACTTGTCCATCTCCCCAACATTCCATATTTTTTTCGCATCACTACAGATGGCGCCCGAACAATTATTACTAATGCAAATATGGGCATGGCCACAATTAGATTAGCAACTCAATTTAAATTAAGCAACTTTAATATTATTGTTCTTCCTCTCAGACAAACAAGTGAACTTCATTAATGTAACTCAATAAAACATTGAACTTGAACAGTTGCTAGTAATTAAAATTTTGACATAAATTTACTCAACATAAAATTAGAAACTTCGATTTTCAAAAACTTAATTGGTGTGATTGGTGGACAGCTGTTTGTCAAGGATACCTACATTGTTCTGTAGCATGGCCATATTGTTGAGAAAAATGAATCTTTTTGTGCCACAAATTGATAATTTGCCTATGTCTATAAGTTATTATTGTATGTGCATCTGTGTGTACCCGACCAAGTAAAAATAAATTTAATGTATCATTTCAGTTACACTATGGAAACTTAGCATAGTGTCAACAAAAAATTTATCAACATTATTATAATTCCAAATATTTCACTGCACATCATAATAGATGTTTTAGCAGTCAATTAAATTATTATTATAACTTCTCAGTTAAGAAGAAGTATAAGCCTTATTATTATTATTGTGCTTGTTCGGGACCACACAGACAATAACAAGCTGCCAACATGTCGGATCGTGAAGACGAAATATATCACGACATTGAAGTTTCAAAGCGCTTTCCACCGACTTCGACCTCGAACCCCGACCTAAGGCCGGGGCCTTCTTTCGTAAATACTCGACCGCGCGGAAATCAAACCATACCTGAACCGACCCCAGGTCCGTCTAACCAACCCGTCGCGCCAACCGCAACTACTGGACAATATCGTCCCATTACCAACTTAGAAGCACCGAAGCTAGTGTTCAAGATCTTAGATCAACCTCAGTACAAACGCGAACCGTACCAACCGCCGACGGCAGATCCGGACGAACGCGTTATACACGTGATACGCGAAGATAGCTTACGGTCATGGAACTTAAAGTTTACAGGCGACTCGGACGTCGCAGACTTTTTTCTTAGGTTGGATGATTATATGCGCAGTCGTGACGCGTCGGAGCGCAAAATCATAAAATGTTTTCCCGACTTCTTAAGTGGCAAAGCTTTGGATTATTATAGGCAGATACGCGATGACGTCACCACCTTGTCAGAGTTACAACTTAAATTCAAAACTTTTTTCACCCCCATTGACAGTGATTACACATTAGAAAAGAAAGTTAAAGACCACCGACAACTACCAGGCCAGCCGTTACACTTATACATACTAGAAATGCAGACAATGAATTCGAGGTTAGTGTCCCCACTAATGGAGGCTAACCTTATCGAGATCATTAAGCATAACATCCTGCCAACATATGCGCACCTGCTAGCCGTCGGTGACACTAACAGTATCCAAAATTTGATTACTTTAGGCAAGCGATTTGACGCTTACGCCGGCCCATCCACTGTCAGTTCGGGATCCAAATCGTCTAAACAATCAAGTCACGTGACTGTCGTCAACACACAGCACAATAGAAAATTTATTTCAAATAATTTAGTGACCTGTAAAAAATGTAAAAAATCAGGCCACTCTTACAGGCAATGTCGAACAGTGCCTGGCATTGTTTGCTTCCAGTGCGGAGAGAGAGGGGTCCTATCTAGTACCTGCCCAAAATGTAACCCCCCCAAGAGCAAGCCACACCAGGAAACAAGCAATAGCCCTTAATCTTATTTAAATAGCACAGTCAACATTGCATTGCATTGCAACAGGCTATACACCATTTTTCTTGGCAAAAGGCCGCGAGTTCGTCGCGGATGGCGCGCTGCACTGCATACGCGGCAACGCACCAGATTCCCCAGACGACCTCCAGCTCGCTACTCGGCCTGAAAAAGCTGACACGCTAAATGACTTGGCAAATATTTTCCTCCGTGTGACAGACGCCTTGACCAAAGCGTACAAATAGAACGCAAACCGATACAATCTGCGCCGCCGAGAGCTCCGGCTAAGCGTGGGTGATATCGTGTGGAGGCGTAACTTTGTACAGTCAAGCGCGCCACACTTCTTCTCAGCGAAACTCGCTCCGCGGTTCGTCAAAAGCAGAGTCACGAAGAAGTACTCAGATGTCGTTTATGACCTACAAGACGTCGACACGGGTAAAACGGGAAAATACCATGCCAAGGACATCATAAAGGTACCATAAGGTGTATACCAACTCGCAACCTCGACTGTGCAAAATTTTTAGTACACATAATTTTTTTGACAAAAGTGTCAAACTACTTTAAAAAAAAAAAAAAAAAAAAACTTGTGTACTTGTGCCACCCTAGGATTCAGGGAGTACAATCCGGATCAAAATCTGACCGGTACTTTTCGAGAAAAAATTAAAATTAAGTTTTTTTCTTCAATACAGTGGGTAGCTACCACAATTATTAGACTTTAAAAACTCTGTGTGAAGTCTCAATATCACTTCACACAAGGACTTTACCATAGCCACCGCGATAAAGTGCGCTAATATATCTATCTAGGGTGTAACAGTTGGCGCCGACTGTCACACTCCTCTTGTATATATATATATATATAATATATAATTCAGTAAGTTATAATATAATACATTAACTCATAATTCATAGTTTAAAGTCGAGATAGGCAAACTAAAGCTAATGGGAATGCTTTGGGCAAACCAAGCATGCTTAGATTAAATGTACCTTATAGTCCAGGAACCGGACATAATATAGTTCGAGATCCAACTGTTATTTACTAAGGGCCATAGAAAATGGTATGCATGCTTAGCCTATAGGATCGTATACTTGTTAGGTTAACTTAAGCGGATCCTAAGTTATTCATAAGTTCAACGGTTCGCATGCACAATTTTATTTTTCTTCCGGCTACACCGGCTGTTGCGGTTAAGCCCGGCTTAACCTTTTTCCTAACAAGGGGGGTATTGTAGTGAGAATCACTACAACCTAACCTAATTCTTAGCTCCAATTTTGACACGTTAATATCTCAATGAATAACATGTTCTGGTGCAAGACATGGGTACTCACGGATAGCTGGTCTCCTGATCTAACGAGTGGCAGGCACATTTCAGGCCTGCAATAATCACAGACGCTGTATTTTCAGCGGAAACACCATGTGTTATTGTCGAACTTCAAACTGACATTGCCACTAGAATAACACGTGCCCAGACTCATATCAGGTACCAAATTAACCGCCCAAAGCCACGCTATCGCCCTGTAGTCTCGGTTTTACACGACAAAGCATATTTCAGCAACTTTCAGTCACACAAACGTCAGAAATTTAATTATAACAACAGTAGGTAGTTGTTTTGAGAGAAAAACTTTGACACCTTGTCAGAGCGTTCCGTTTCGCGGAACCTACGTTTCGTTCCATCGCACACTAACCGCGACTCGTTGTACAAGCTCGAAACTTCGTCTTACCACGAATTGTCAGGGACACCCGCCGCGTGCTCGTATACAATTAAAACACGTCTGCGCGTAGCGCCGTGGTAGTTTGTTAAATTTGGAAGTTACTAAGCGGCTGACGAGAGTTTAACATCCCGTCAAACGAAAC
This sequence comes from Clepsis dumicolana, assembly GCA_963691665.1. NCBI lineage: Eukaryota > Metazoa > Arthropoda > Insecta > Lepidoptera > Tortricidae > Clepsis > Clepsis dumicolana. The sequence goes on along the minus strand of OY829520.1, from coordinate 3,540,572 downwards.
GCGTTCCTGAATTCCCTGGCCGTGATCTGTCACACTGACAGTCTGGCGGCGATCCCCTTCCTGGGTGGGCGCATGTCACTCGTGCGCGTAATTTGACGTAAAAACGCCGCGTAAATAAGCGCAAACGCGGTACCGCGATGTAATTCCAACCACCCACGCGTCCGCGTAAGCGCGTCGCACCAGACCCGATGCATTGGCAGGCTGTGAACATTTTTGTGACGTCCTCTGAGACGCAGTGTCAGTAGGGTTTGTGAGGAGTGCGTATATGTGTCGCGGAGTGACGTGTGTGCATCGAGGAGCGCTGCCGTTCTCACCTTCCCCGTAGGCCTAAGCTAGCTGGCGGCTTAGTGTGCTCGCACTGATGCCAAGGACTTCAAAGCCTTCTAGTTTTTGACGCCGCGCGCCGTGCGCCACCGCGTCCGATCTCCCGCAGGCCTGGGCCAGTGGGCGGCCCAGTGCATTCGTGCTGAAGCCAAGGGTTTGATAGCCCTCCATCATCGACTCCGCGTCTCGCCGAGACAGCGCGAGCCTCTCCCGTAGGACCAGAGTTCCGGCGGGCGGACTCTGTGGCAATTCTGCGACGCCAAGGGTTCCACGCCCGCCCGCGCACCTGCGCGCTGTGCCGCGTCTGCACCACCAGGGGCTACGTCTGACTGTCCCCCGGGCTTCACCTTGCTGTTGCCAGTAGGGTTTGACGGCCTGAGGGTCTCCGAACATACTCGTGCCGGCTACGGCTTCCGTAGCCTGATACGACACACCAACACCGAGACCGAGGAGTCCCGTAAGTGCACAGACAATTTTTCTTTACCGCTGGCCAGCGCGCGTGTGGACTTTTCACCACGTTATAGATTCAGTGCGCGTCGACCGGTTTAGATAAGGTTTAGTTAGTCCCAAGCGTGCCGGCTTGGCTTATAATTGAATCCTACAATAAATGTCATGTTCAATTAAATTGGCCTTCTTATCATTCTGTCGCTCCCACTAACCACACCAATAGAAGTTAAACCGGCTACGGCTCTTGAAACAAAAGTTCATTAGGAAGCCGCTGTGCCTGTCCGAGCAACCTTCTATTCTTAGATAACCTATATCAGTAGGCTGTAGCGTAGCGAATCAACTCTCCCCAAGTTGGATTGTCAACTTGTCCATCTCCCCAACATTCCATATTTTTTTCGCATCACTACAGTCTAGAGTGATACCTAACTGTGTTTGGGAGATGAGAGCGGTCAGAAGTTAGCAGCCTAAACGCGTCCAACGAAAGAAGCCGAAATTCTACGAGATAGAAGTTAAGCCAGGAGTAACTGCTATATGTCGCTTATAGCTAAGGCATACGAGCTCACAAAACATCAAAGTCCAGAGTGATACCTTCCTCTGATAAAAGAAAAACAAAGGAGGTAACTCTAAAATATATATTTTTTTACAGTAACCAGGTATGGTACCAATTTTCAGCTAAACGAAGTAAAGCCAGGGGTAGTGAGTATATACAACGTGTAGCAGCATTACCGAAGGTCTAGAAAAGCGCTCTTTCTGAGTGATACCTAACTTCGATAAGAAGAAACAGAAGGGACAATCCGCATGAAACTTTTTTTTGCGAAAATTTGAGATAGTGCCCTATTTCACAGAAATAGAAGTCAAGCCAGGAGTAATGGCTACATGTGTCGTATAGGTACACCACGGGAGCTCCAGATAACAATGAGTCTAGAGTGATACCTAACTGTGTTTGGGAGATGAGAGCGGTCAGAAGTTAGCAGCCTAAACGCGTCCAACGAAAGAAGTCGAAATTCTACGAGATAGAAGTTAAGCCAGGAGTAACTGCTATATGTCGCTTATAGCTAAGGCATACGAGCTTACAAAACATCAAAGTCCAGAGTGATACCTTCCTCTGATAAAAGAAAAACAAAGGAGGTAACTCTAAAATATATATTTTTTTGCAGTAACCAGGTATGGTACCAATTTTCAGCTAAACGAAGTAAAGCCAGGGGTAGTGAGTATATACAACGTGTAGCAGCATTACCGAAGGTCTAGAAAAGCGCTCTTCCTGAGTGATACCTAACTTCGATAAGAAGAAACAGAAGGGACAATCCGCATGAAACTTTTTTTTGCGAAAATTTGAGATAGTGCCCTATTTCACAGAAATAGAAGTCAAGCCAGGAGTAATGGCTACATGTGTCGTATAGCTACACCACGGGAGCTCCAGATAACAATGAGTCTAGAGTGATACCTAACTGTGTTTGGGAGATGAGAGCGGTCAGAAGTTAGTAGCCTAAACGCATTCAACGAAAGAAGCCGAAATTCTACGAGATAGAAGTTAAGCCAGGAGTAACTGCTATATGTCGCTTATAGCTAAGGCATACGACCTCACAAAACATCAAAGTCCAGAGTGATACCTTCCTCTGATAAAAGAAAACCAAAGGAGGTAACTCTAAAATAATATTTTTTTTGCAGTAAACAGGTATGGTACCAATTTTCAGCTAAACGAAGTAAAGCCAGGGGTAGTGAGTATATACAACGTGTAGCAGCATTACCGAAGGCCTAGAAAAGCGCTCTTCCTGAGTGATACCTAACTTCGATAAGAAGAAACAGAAGGGACAATCCGCATGAAACTTTTTTTTGCGAAAATTTGAGATAGTGCCCTATTTCACAGAAATAGAAGTCAAGCCAGGAGTAATGGCTACATGTGTCGTATAGCTACACCACGGGAGCTCCAGATAACAATGAGTCTAGAGTGATACCTAACTGTGTTTGGGAGATGAGAGCGGTCAGAAGTTAGCAGCCTAAACGCATTCAACGAAAGAAGCCGAAATTCTACGAGATAGAAGTTAAGCCAGGAGTAACTGCTATATGTCGCTTATAGCTAAGGCATACGAGCTCACAAAACATCAAAGTGCAGAGTGATACCTTCCTCTGATAAAAGAAAACCAAAGGAGGTAACTCTAAAATAATATTTTTTTTGCAGTAAACAGGTATGGTACCAATTTTCAGCTAAACGAAGTAAAGCCAGGGGTAGTGAGTATATACAACGTGTAGCAGCATTACCGAAGGTCTAGAAAAGCGCTCTTCCTGAGTGATACCTAACTTCGATAAGAAGAAACAGAAGGGACAATCCGCATGAAACTTTTTTTTGCGAAAATTTGAGATAGTGCCCTATTTCACAGAAATAGAAGTCAAGCCAGGAGTAATGGCTACATGTGTCGTATAGCTACACCACGGGAGCTCCAGATAACAATGAGTCTAGAGTGATACCTAACTGTGTTTGGGAGATGAGAGCGGTCAGAAGTTAGCAGCCTAAACGCGTCCAACGAAAGAAGCCGAAATTCTACGAGATAGAAGTTAAGCCAGGAGTAACTGCTATATGTCGCTTATAGCTAAGGCATACGAGCTCACAAAACATCAAAGTCCAGAGTGATACCTTCCTCTGATAAAAGAAAAACAAAGGAGGTAACTCTAAAATATATATTTTTTTGCAGTAACCAGGTATGGTACCAATTTTCAGCTAAACGAAGTAAAGCCAGGGGTAGTGAGTATATACAACGTGTAGCAGCATTACCGAAGGTCTAGAAAAGCGCTCTTCCTGAGTGATACCTAACTTCGATAAGAAGAAACAGAAGGGACAATCCGCATGAAACTTTTTTTTGCGAAAATTTGAGATAGTGCCCTATTTCACAGAAATAGAAGTCAAGCCAGGAGTAATGGCTACATGTGTCGTATAGCTACACTACGGGAGCTCCAGATAACAATGAGTCTAGAGTGATACCTAACTGTGTTTGGGAGATGAGAGCGGTCAGAAGTTAGCAGCCTAAACGCGTCCAACGAAAGAAGCCGAAATTCTACGAGATAGAAGTTAAGCCAGGAGTAACTGCTATATGTCGCTTATAGCTAAGGCATACGAGCTCACAAAACATCAAAGTCCATAGTGATACCTTCCTCTGATAAAAGAAAAACAAAGGAGGTAACTCTAAAATATTTTTTTTTTTGCAGTAACCAGGTATGGTACCAATTTTCAGCTAAACGAAGTAAAGCCAGGGGTAGTGAGTATAAACAACGTGTAGCAGCATTACCGTAGGTCTAGAAAAGCGCTCTTCCTGAGTGATACCTAACTTCGATAAGAAGAAACAGAAGGGACAATCCGCATGAAACTTTTTTTTGCGAAAATTTGAGATAGTGCCCTATTTCACAGAAATAGAAGTCAAGCCAGGAGTAATGGCTACATGTGTCGTATAGCTACACCACGGGAGCTCCAGATAACAATGAGTCTAGAGTGATACCTAACTGTGTTTGGGAGATGAGAGCGGTCAGAAGTTAGCAGCCTAAACGCGTCCAACGAAAGAAGCCGAAATTCTACGAGATAGAAGTTAAGCCAGGAGTAACTGCTATATGTCGCTTATAGCTAAGGCATACGAGCTCACAAAACATCAAAGTCCAGAGTGATACCTTCCTCTGATAAAAGAAAAACAAAGGAGGTAACTCTAAAATATATATTTTTTTACAGTAACCAGGTATGGTACCAATTTTCAGCTAAACGAAGTAAAGCCAGGGGTAGTGAGTATATACAACGTGTAGCAGCATTACCGAAGGTCTAGAAAAGCGCTCTTTCTGAGTGATACCTAACTTCGATAAGAAGAAACAGAAGGGACAATCCGCATGAAACTTTTTTTTGCGAAAATTTGAGATAGTGCCCTATTTCACAGAAATAGAAGTCAAGCCAGGAGTAATGGCTACATGTGTCGTATAGGTACACCACGGGAGCTCCAGATAACAATGAGTCTAGAGTGATACCTAACTGTGTTTGGGAGATGAGAGCGGTCAGAAGTTAGCAGCCTAAACGCGTCCAACGAAAGAAGTCGAAATTCTACGAGATAGAAGTTAAGCCAGGAGTAACTGCTATATGTCGCTTATAGCTAAGGCATACGAGCTCACAAAACATCAAAGTCCAGAGTGATACCTTCCTCTGATAAAAGAAAAACAAAGGAGGTAACTCTAAAATATATATTTTTTTGCAGTAACCAGGTATGGTACCAATTTTCAGCTAAACGAAGTAAAGCCAGGGGTAGTGAGTATATACAACGTGTAGCAGCATTACCGAAGGTCTAGAAAAGCGCTCTTCCTGAGTGATACCTAACTTCGATAAGAAGAAACAGAAGGGACAATCCGCATGAAACTTTTTTTTGCGAAAATTTGAGATAGTGCCCTATTTCACAGAAATAGAAGTCAAGCCAGGAGTAATGGCTACATGTGTCGTATAGCTACACCACGGGAGCTCCAGATAACAATGAGTCTAGAGTGATACCTAACTGTGTTTGGGAGATGAGAGCGGTCAGAAGTTAGTAGCCTAAACGCATTCAACGAAAGAAGCCGAAATTCTACGAGATAGAAGTTAAGCCAGGAGTAACTGCTATATGTCGCTTATAGCTAAGGCATACGAGCTCACAAAACATCAAAGTCCAGAGTGATACCTTCCTCTGATAAAAGAAAACCAAAGGAGGTAACTCTAAAATAATATTTTTTTTGCAGTAAACAGGTATGGTACCAATTTTCAGCTAAACGAAGTAAAGCCAGGGGTAGTGAGTATATACAACGTGTAGCAGCATTACCGAAGGCCTAGAAAAGCGCTCTTCCTGAGTGATACCTAACTTCGGTAAGAAGAAACAGAAGGGACAATCCGCATGAAACTTTTTTTTGCGAAAATTTGAGATAGTGCCCTATTTCACAGAAATAGAAGTCAAGCCAGGAGTAATGGCTACATGTGTCGTATAGCTACACCACGGGAGCTCCAGATAACAATGAGTCTAGAGTGATACCTAACTGTGTTTGGGAGATGAGAGCGGTCAGAAGTTAGCAGCCTAAACGCATTCAACGAAAGAAGCCGAAATTCTACGAGATAGAAGTTAAGCCAGGAGTAACTGCTATATGTCGCTTATAGCTAAGGCATACGAGCTCACAAAACATCAAAGTGCAGAGTGATACCTTCCTCTGATAAAAGAAAACCAAAGGAGGTAACTCTAAAATAATATTTTTTTTGCAGTAAACAGGTATGGTACCAATTTTCAGCTAAACGAAGTAAAGCCAGGGGTAGTGAGTATATACAACGTGTAGCAGCATTACCGAAGGTCTAGAAAAGCGCTCTTCCTGAGTGATACCTAACTTCGATAAGAAGAAACAGAAGGGACAATCCGCATGAAACTTTTTTTTGCGAAAATTTGAGATAGTGCCCTATTTCACAGAAATAGAAGTCAAGCCAGGAGTAATGGCTACATGTGTCGTATAGCTACACCACGGGAGCTCCAGATAACAATGAGTCTAGAGTGATACCTAACTGTGTTTGGGAGATGAGAGCGGTCAGAAGTTAGCAGCCTAAACGCGTCCAACGAAAGAAGCCGAAATTCTACGAGATAGAAGTTAAGCCAGGAGTAACTGCTATATGTCGCTTATAGCTAAGGCATACGAGCTCACAAAACATCAAAGTCCAGAGTGATACCTTCCTCTGATAAAAGAAAAACAAAGGAGGTAACTCTAAAATATATATTTTTTTGCAGTAACCAGGTATGGTACCAATTTTCAGCTAAACGAAGTAAAGCCAGGGGTAGTGAGTATATACAACGTGTAGCAGCATTACCGAAGGTCTAGAAAAGCGCTCTTCCTGAGTGATACCTAACTTCGATAAGAAGAAACAGAAGGGACAATCCGCATGAAACTTTTTTTTGCGAAAATTTGAGATAGTGCCCTATTTCACAGAAATAGAAGTCAAGCCAGGAGTAATGGCTACATGTGTCGTATAGCTACACTACGGGAGCTCCAGATAACAATGAGTCTAGAGTGATACCTAACTGTGTTTGGGAGATGAGAGCGGTCAGAAGTTAGCAGCCTAAACGCGTCCAACGAAAGAAGCCGAAATTCTACGAGATAGAAGTTAAGCCAGGAGTAACTGCTATATGTCGCTTATAGCTAAGGCATACGAGCTCACAAAACATCAAAGTCCATAGTGATACCTTCCTCTGATAAAAGAAAAACAAAGGAGGTAACTCTAAAATATTTTTTTTTTTGCAGTAACCAGGTATGGTACCAATTTTCAGCTAAACGAAGTAAAGCCAGGGGTAGTGAGTATAAACAACGTGTAGCAGCATTACCGTAGGTCTAGAAAAGCGCTCTTCCTGAGTGATACCTAACTTCGATAAGAAGAAACAGAAGGGACAATCCGCATGAAACTTTTTTTTGCGAAAATTTGAGATAGTGCCCTATTTCACAGAAATAGAAGTCAAGCCAGGAGTAATGGCTACATGTGTCGTATAGCTACACCACGGGAGCTCCAGATAACAATGAGTCTAGAGTGATACCTAACTGTGTTTGGGAGATGAGAGCGGTCAGAAGTTAGCAGCCTAAACGCGTCCAACGAAAGAAGCCGAAATTCTACGAGATAGAAGTTAAGCCAGGAGTAACTGCTATATGTCGCTTATAGCTAAGGCATACGAGCTCACAAAACATCAAAGTCCAGAGTGATACCTTCCTCTGATAAAAGAAAAACAAAGGAGGTAACTCTAAAATATATTTTTTTTTGCAGTAACCAGGTATGGTACCAATTTTCAGCTAAACGAAGTAAAGCCAGGGGTAGTGAGTATAAACAACGTGTAGCAGCATTACCGAAGGTCTAGAAAAGCGCTCTTCCTGAGTGATACCTAACTTCGATAAGAAGAAACAGAAGGGACAATCCGCATGAAACTTTTTTTTGCGAAAATTTGAGATAGTGCCCTATTTCACAGAAATAGAAGTCAAGCCAGGAGTAATGGCTACATGTGTCGTATAGCTACACCACGGGAGCTCCAGATAACAATGAGTCTAGAGTGATACCTAACTGTGTTTGGGAGATGAGAGCGGTCAGAAGTTAGCAGCCTAAACGCGTCCAACGAAAGAAGCCGAAATTCTACGAGATAGAAGTTAAGCCAGGAGTAACTGCTATATGTCGCTTATAGCTAAGGCATACGAGCTCACAAAACATCAAAGTCCAGAGTGATACCTTCCTCTGATAAAAGAAAAACAAAGGAGGTAACTCTAAAATATATATTTTTTTGCAGTAACCAGGTATGGTACCAATTTTCAGCTAAACGAAGTAAAGCCAGGGGTAGTGAGTATATACAACGTGTAGCAGCATTACCGAAGGTCTAGAAAAGCGCTCTTCCTGAGTGATACCTAACTTCGATAAGAAGAAACAGAAGGGACAATCCGCATGAAACTTTTTTTTGCGAAAATTTGAGATAGTGCCCTATTTCACAGAAATAGAAGTCAAGCCAGGAGTAATGGCTACATGTGTCGTATAGCTACACTACGGGAGCTCCAGATAACAATGAGTCTAGAGTGATACCTAACTGTGTTTGGGAGATGAGAGCGGTCAGAAGTTAGCAGCCTAAACGCGTCCAACGAAAGAAGCCGAAATTCTACGAGATAGAAGTTAAGCCAGGAGTAACTGCTATATGTCGCTTATAGCTAAGGCATACGAGCTCACAAAACATCAAAGTCCATAGTGATACCTTCCTCTGATAAAAGAAAAACAAAGGAGGTAACTCTAAAATATTTTTTTTTTTGCAGTAACCAGGTATGGTACCAATTTTCAGCTAAACGAAGTAAAGCCAGGGGTAGTGAGTATAAACAACGTGTAGCAGCATTACCGTAGGTCTAGAAAAGCGCTCTTCCTGAGTGATACCTAACTTCGATAAGAAGAAACAGAAGGGACAATCCGCATGAAACTTTTTTTTGCGAAAATTTGAGATAGTGCCCTATTTCACAGAAATAGAAGTCAAGCCAGGAGTAATGGCTACATGTGTCGTATAGCTACACCACGGGAGCTCCAGATAACAATGAGTCTAGAGTGATACCTAACTGTGTTTGGGAGATGAGAGCGGTCAGAAGTTAGCAGCCTAAACGCGTCCAACGAAAGAAGCCGAAATTCTACGAGATAGAAGTTAAGCCAGGAGTAACTGCTATATGTCGCTTATAGCTAAGGCATACGAGCTCACAAAACATCAAAGTCCAGAGTGATACCTTCCTCTGATAAAAGAAAAACAAAGGAGGTAACTCTAAAATATATTTTTTTTTGCAGTAACCAGGTATGGTACCAATTTTCAGCTAAACGAAGTAAAGCCAGGGGTAGTGAGTATAAACAACGTGTAGCAGCATTACCGAAGGTCTAGAAAAGCGCTCTTCCTGAGTGATACCTAACTTCGATAAGAAGAAACAGAAGGGACAATCCGCATGAAACTTTTTTTTGCGAAAATTTGAGATAGTGCCCTATTTCACAGAAATAGAAGTCAAGCCAGGAGTAATGGCTACATGTGTCGTATAGCTACACCACGGGAGCTCCAAAAAACGACGAGTCTAGAGTGATACCTAATTGTGTTTGGGAGATGAGAGCAGTCAAAAGTTAGGAGCCCAAACGTGTCCAACAAAGAATCCGAAATTCTACGAGATAGAAGTAAAGCCAGGAACAACTGAATATGTGGCTTGTAGTTAGGGCATTAGAGCTTACAAAACATTCAGTTATTCATAAACCTATTTTAACTAAGTAAAATGGCGTTAAAGTTCATTCGTCCTTTTTTGTCTCATTGACATTCCCGTTACTAAGAAGAAGAAAATAAAATAATATAAATATCATGGGACAAATTGACACCAAGTTACCTAGTCCCAAACTAGGCAAAGCCTGTACTAAGACAAAACCTACTTTAGCTAATGGAGGCTTCAGCCTATATAAATAAAGCCCTAAAAGTTCAGAGTGACAAATATACCGAAGTATTCGAAATTTTACTAAAATCACAGAGTCATAACCGAATTAGACTTATTAAAGGTGCCGATTAGTGGTTATTAAATGTGTCGCACAGAAGTAGCTATCTTGCCGGAGTTATCATTATAATAGTAGTAAGGGAACCGTTTTAATTCGTGTCTATAAAAAATTTGCTACGCATAAGTCACATTTACTTTCATTTTTCTCTTTTTTGTCTACTGCGTTTACGTTACTTTTTCTCTCGTCCATAGATATATAGCAGTTTAAATGAATTAGCCTTTGGCACATGCTGCAGTTAAATCCATCTCTTGGCTTAACTTTTTTGCAGCAAAACAGACATCGTTGCTGCATATTATCGCTTTTCTCTAAAATTAGCTTTTTTAGATGTACTCTATATTTGTCATAATTTTTTTTTTGTGCCTGTTTTCTGCCTTCTACAATATTCTGAAATATATCAACGAGAATAGGCCCGCAGTTGAAGCTATCGTCTTGAATAAAATGACTTATTGTAGTGCATGTCTCTATTTGAGTACTGATACCTTTAATTTTTAAAATTTCGTTCATTTTGTTTTTGTATAGCTGATCTTCATTGCCCAGTGGGTCGATTATCAAGAGCTCTTCGTTTTTTAAAGATAATATGATCATAGTATAATGGTTGTGGCGGCATATAGGTAAAACTGTATCTTTGTTTAAATTAATATTAATAGTATCTAGAAAACATTTGCTAACGGAATTTTCAAATATGTAGTGGCATTTTTCGACTGAAATGAGATTATACCTGGACTTATTGTAAATATGCAGCACGTGATCAATGACGGAACCGACCAAGTATTGTTGACCACTCAAAGTCAAAAAGTCGTCTATCAAAAGACTTTTATAGGACGTATTCGTCATAGCCTCCATAAAATTTACTATATAACCTCTGCCAATTTCTCTATAAAACGAAACGTTTTTTAATAAGCCGTTGCTCAGAAATGACCCGACGCAATTATTTTTTTCTGAAAATTCACTATTCATATTCGGCGCGGTGCCACTGCAGTGTTGACAAATAAAATCCTTTTCCTTTAAGTCCGGTGAAGTGCAGCCGTGAATGTCTTTGGCGCACTCTTGGTGGATCCACATGTCGCAAGTATCGCACCGCACCCAATTGGTATACTGTGAAGTTTGCCACGCGCCGCGGCCACAGTACAGGCAGTTAATTATGATGTCGCTCTTTGATTCCACTTCCACTGGGGGACATAGCTTTTTGAGGAATCGGCCTTCAAAATGACTAAAAGGTTTTTTTTTCTTCTTATCCCACGTCTCTTCCTCGATGACAATTCGTTTCTTGTTTTGTTCCGTTTCCAAGTGCTCGCCGTTATGCTTGCACAATCCAGTCTTCGATAAATACAGCGAATGTTCTTTGGCAAGAGCCAGTACCTCGGTTCGCAGTATTCGAAGCAGTTGTGAACATTTTAGTTTAGTGCGGCCATTCAAAGTATGTCCCTTTAACTGGCCGAAATAGTTTTCGACTGGAGCATTACTTATCCTAAAATCTTTTAATAAATTAGACCACATGGGTATGTACGGTAAGTATTTTTTTAATATTTTTTCACATATATCAACACAATAGAACTCGTTCCTTCTACTTTCGCCATTTTTTTTATTGCTTTTTTCATTTGTATCATAAATGTTTTTAAAATGATCGTAAAATAAATTTTTCTTATGGTTACAGTCGGCGCCTTTAGTAAGCCCAAACTTGTTTGGTTTTGACTCTGTTCTTATTAATGTTTCGATTTCTTCGCTATTTTTGCCGTTTGCTAAGTATTTTTTGGCTTGAGCAACACCTTGATTAAATAATTCTGATTGAAATAAGAGAAACATGTTTTTTATGTGTAATGTTAGTGCTTGCAAGCTATTAAGTGTAAAACATTTAGCTATTATTTCTTTTGCCTGGCTTTTTGTTTCAATAGGAAGACTAGATTGGTCAACATCTGTGCAAATACACTTCATTAGATGTGCAACACATAAGTAAAGTGGAACGGGTTCAAATTTACTTGTATTACTTTCTGTTAAATATATATAGCAATAATTGAGATATTCGAGCAAAGTGCGTTGATTGAACGCTTGGCATGCTGCATTTATCAATGCAAAACTGAAATCTGTAACTACTCCCTTGAAAGATGGCCAGCAGTTTTGGTTGACACAGAATTTTTTAAAATCATTTAGCATTTTAAATATGCTATTTGTATCGTGTACTGAAGATATCATGTGAAAAACTGGGAAAAGCCTGTGGGTGGGTTCAAACTGTATAATGCCAGAATATAGCAATGTCCTCCTCGTTTTTTTTTTGTCCTGCGTTACATCACGGACAACGCTCCCGGTTGCGTCTAAATACAATAAAGTGGGAGCCTCTCGTTTCAGACACACCGCTTGTTCTACGCTGTAAGATTTGATATTTAAAGGGAACGATACCTCTTTGACATGATTAGAGTGAGCGTCTTGATATGCAATCAAATCCAATAGATCATTTTGACTCCTGTCATTTGTTGATAATGCTTCAGACCTTATTTTGCGCAGGGTACTGTCTGATTTAATATGTTTGAGGTCACGTGTCTCTGACACACATTTAACGTTAATCTTCAGTAGTTGCTGATTTTAAACCCGAACGCCTTTTCGTTAACTAATTTTCTTTTTAGAATGTTTTTTTCAACCCCTCTTACTTGCATCGTTATATTTTCTAAGTGACAGTAATTAAGATTTTCACTAAATACAGTTATCTGTCTGTCGGTGTTTAAATATATCTTAAATTTTTTGCAATTTTTGTGGTTACATATGGCTTTGATTAAGATTTTATTATTTTTTAAATATTTCACGTATTTAAATATTATTTGACAAGTATTATTTATTTTGTCTCCTATTACGTTACGCAAAATGAATGGATAATTTTTAGTTACAAGTTTACCTTCTTTTATAATTTCAGCCCATAGGGCTTCACTTATCATTGCTGTTCCCTCGTTCACTTCAAAATTTAATCTATTTTCTATGGATGGAACATTGATGGTACCAATTGGTAACAGCAGACGGGACGACTCCGCACTGGAAACTGATAGATCGAGTGCCAAAATGTTTTTTGACACTCTTTCTGTCGGTGGCGATACTTCGTTTACAAGTTGCTTGCAATCATTTAAATCCTCCGAATTATCAGACGCTTCTGGCACAGGCGAAAGCGTGCAATTATGAGACGCCAGAAGATGAAAATCTTCTGATACCTCATAGACCGGACTTTGATTGTGAGAATATGGCAGAAGATGGCAATCTTCTGGTTCATCATAGACCGGACTATGATTTTGAAAAGCCAAAAGATTGTAATCTTCTGGTTCCCCATAGACCGGACTTTGATTGTGAGAATATGGCAGAAGATTGCGATCTTCTGGTTCATCATAAACCGGACTGTGATTTTGAAAAGCCAAAAGATTGTAATCTTCTGGTTCCCCATAGACCGGACTTTGATTGTGAGAATATGGCAGAAGATGGCAATCTTCTGGTTCATCATAGACCGGCATTTCAACGTAGTGCAAGCGTGATGTCTCTTGTGGAGATGGCATTTCAATGAGTGAACGCTTGATTTTCTCGCTTTGGTTGTCTTGTGATAAGGAAAACTTGTACAATTGGCACCAGTTCTTATAAATGTTTAAACGATTGCGCAAGTTATCAGTTTTATGTAACTTCTCACAAAGTTGCCTGTAGTAACGGTCTGACTTCCTATATGAAGTCGGTTTGGTTGGATAAGAACCCTGTTCTAAAATGTTTTTAACTTTCATCAATATATTTTTTTCTGATAAAAATACTTGAAATTTTTTTGATGCTATAATTTTTTTTATGGCGCTTTTATAAGCCCATTTACATGGTTTAAGCGCAGTTATGATCTCATCAATGTTGTATTCACCGCAGGTTCTGTGATACAGTATTACATTGTAAATTTTATTTTTCCTTCCCATTTTAGTGGCCCCTGTCTACCTTACCTGAGAGTATTAAAAAAACTTTAAAACACTAATGTAGTATGTAAGTAGGTACCTATGTAAAGTACCTACTCGAACGTAGGTTTAAGAAGTATATCTACTGATAGGTACCTACCTTATGATAGTATACCTACGTTAGAGACTAATTCCTAATTTTACCCCTAATTAATCCTTAAATCCACACTTATAATTGTGTAAAGCTGTGACTAACTGACTTAAAGTACTAACTACCTATGTACCTGTATTAAAAACGAAAATACCTAACACTGTTCATGTACAAAAAACCTACTTAACTAATAATATAGAGATAAAAAGCACTATACCTACCTAGACTTGAAAGGGTAATACTGCCACCTGAATTGGCGAAACAAGCACCGCAGGTCTAATGAAACTCTAAATCTAGAACTAGATACGAACTTAAACCAACCCTAACTACGTACCTAATACTTACCTATCTACCTGATATGCACGATATTTATTAAAAAATTATTAAAACGGAAATTTATTAAAAAAGAAATCAAAATGAAAAACCGTAAAGAGATTTAAGTACTTCACTTAAACTATACCTACCAATCTACACGTATGCCAAAAAAAAAACTAAAACACAGAAGAAAATTATAAAAGAAGTTGTATTTAGAAGAGTAAATTAAGCTAATGAACCTATCTATACCTACCTACATCTATATTAAACTCTAAAGCTAAAACTACCTACGAACCTAAACCAACCCTAATTATATACGCAATACCTCTACCTAATATTCTCGATCTATATGTAAGTAGGAGCAAATTTAATAAAAAAGAAAAGAAATAATAAAAACCGCATAGAGATTTACTTAAATTAAGCTAGGTAAGTACCAATTTACAAAAAATATGAGAGAAAAATACCAGAGTCGACATGGTCGACGGCCGCACGATGAATTGCCCTTCCGGCGGCGTCTGTCACGGTCGAGTGCCATGCCGGGTGCTTGGCGTTGAGGTCGCCCGCCAGGATGGTCGGCATGGGTGCCCTCATCAACTCCGCCAAGTCTGTGGCAATGGAGCCCGGCACTCCCGTCGGTCTGTAGGCCGCATAGACCCGCAGCTCGTGGCCCTCTGCCAGCACGTCAACCCCCAGGGTGTCCAGGGAGTCGTACGGCTTGAGGTCTACCACCTGGTGAACCACGGATCTCTTGACGATGACTGCTAGTCCCCTGTAGGCTCGCCCCGCGGCCGTCGTCTCGTCCCTCCTGTAGACGAGGTAGCAGGGGACTTTCAGTGGCACGGAAGGGCGCAGCATCGTTTCGCTAACCAGCATGATGTCTACCTTTTGCTCACGGACGAAGTTCCGGAGCAGGCCTATCTTGCCGGTTAGCGACTGGGCATTCCAGTAGACTATGCGAAGGTCTTCAGGCATCTTGGGGTTTTTTAGTCACTGTTGCTAGGGCCTGGGCGATGGCCTTGGAGGTCTCCTGCTGGGCTTGGAGCACCCCTCTCAGGAGGTCGAGGAGCGCTGCGTTGCCCTCTGGGGCCTCGGTGGTGGTGGTGGTGGTGGTGGTGGTGGTGCGGGCGGCGTCTTCGGGGTGCCCTGCGGTCGTCCCTTTCCTCGCGGATCGGGGTTCCCGCGGGGCCTGCGGACGCTTCTTCCTCCTCTGCTGCTTCCTGGCCGGTCCCGGGGTGGGCTCGGCTCCCCTCGCACCCCTGGGTTGGGGGTTGTTGGCCCGCGCCATCAGGTTTGATGACGCGGGGTCTTCCACCGTGGGTTTGGGGATGCTTGCTCTGGTCTCGGGGCCGGTGCGGGTGCTGTCGCGCGTGCGGGCCGCTGTTCCTGCCCGTTTGTTCCGCGCCTCCTTCCGGAACACCGGGCAGCCGACGTGGTTCGCCGGGTGCGCGCCGCCGCAGTTCGCGCACGTTGCTGGCTCTTCGCGGGGTCGTGGGCAGTCCTTGGCCGCGTGGGGTTCGCCGCACCTTACGCAGGCGATCTGGCGGTGGCAGCAGGCGGACGAGTGCCGGAACGCCTGGCATCTGTGGCACTGGGCGGGGCCCTTTTTGCCTCGCCAAGCCTCTATTTTTATGCCTGACATATACAACAGCTCGCGCAAGTTGTATATGCCGGCATTGGTTGCTGGCGCTCCGACGAGTTGGATGAAGAAAACGCATCCGGGGCGGCCGCTTCTGGCCCGGATGCATTTAATGTAGTCCGCGTCGAAGCCCTTTTCCCTTAGGGCCTCCTTCAGCTCCTCAAGGTCCGTGGATGCTGGCAGGCCGCGGATGGCCACCTTCAGGCGTCGCTCATCTTGCGGGGTGTAGAAAAACCACCGCACCCGTGGGTCTTCTGTTGCGGCCTTCCTGAGGTGGGCGGCCACCACCCGGTATTCTTCTCCGTTTGGCGGAATGAAGCGCACCCCATCATCGTAGGGAGCCGCCGTAGGTGCGTGGCCCAGCGTCTTGGCTATTTCTGCCAAGTGCCGGGACCAGTTCGGCAGGCTCTCCGCGATCAGGGGCGGGTATCGCTCCCTCCTCTTCGGCTGGGTGGCGGCGGCGTCGTTCGTGGTGTTGGCGGCGGCGGCGGTGGCGGTGGCTTGGCGGGGCTGAGGTTGCGGCCCGGTGGTGCGCGCTGCGGTTGGTGGCAGCGGTGGCGGCGACGGCGGCGGCGGTGGTCGCGGTGGTGGCGGGCTCGCGGTCACGCGCGAGTATGTCGCTGGCGGCTGGCTTGGCGGGGACGGGGGCCCCGGGCTGGTGTGGGCGCGCTTGGCGGGTTTCGGCGGGCTGGTGCTCGAAAGCACCCGCTTGCGCATGGGCGGCTCGAGTTGGGGGAGCTGCGCTGTCAGCTCCAGGACCTCGATGTCTTCGGCGAGCAGGGCTTTGGTGTTCCCCGTGATGTTAAATTCCTGCAGCCGAAGGTAGGTCCTGATCCACCGCATCAAGCCCTGAGACAGGGCGTAGCCCTCTGAGGCCATCCGGGTGACCATGATCAGATCACGATCATGGTCGGCCCGTGGCGTGAGGGCGGG
Organism: Clepsis dumicolana; assembly: GCA_963691665.1. NCBI lineage: Eukaryota > Metazoa > Arthropoda > Insecta > Lepidoptera > Tortricidae > Clepsis > Clepsis dumicolana. The sequence goes on along the minus strand of OY829520.1, from coordinate 3,523,821 downwards.
TCCGTTCTCAAAGCGAGGCAGTGGTGCAGTTGACGGTGTTGGTGCGGGGTCCGGCTGTTGGCCGGTGGTGGCGGCGGCGGTCGTGGTAGGCCTCGGGGTGGTCGGGGTGGCGGGGGGGCGCGCTGGTGGGGCCTCCTCGTCGTCCCCGCAGTTCGCAGGCTCGACGGGCTCGATGGACGGGCGATCTGATTTCGAGGGTAGGTCGGCAACTGTCCGTTGCCGACTACCCTCGCTTTTTACTTTGCCTCCCGGCAGTGGTGGGTGGCAGCTTGTTGAGGGTAGGTCGACATCTGCATGTTGCAGTCTACCCTCTTTTTCCTCCTCTCTCTCCGGTGCGGGGTTTGTTGATGTCCGGGGTGCGGGGGGATGCGGAGCCTTTGTTGCGCTCGTTGTGGGCGATAAAGGCGCTGTTGGTGGCTTTTTGGTGGGTACACCGAACTCGAAGCGCTTCGGTGTACCCGCAGATTGTGGCGACCGGTACGACGCCGGTGGCGGGAGGATTACGCCGCATTGTGTGCGGCTACCCGGGGCTGTGGTGGTGGTGGCTGGCTTTTTGGCCGTGGAGGGTAGGCGGTCGCCTTGCGGCTTACGACTACCCTCTCGACCTTTCTGCTCCATGGCGGAGCGGACTCGTCGGAGGGTTCGGTGGGGGTGCGTCGCTTCAGACCGGCGACGCCGAGCCCCGCATTCCCTACCCCGGGGCTTCCGCTTGAACGGGACCGGGTTCGGGAGCACGGGGAAAGGCTCCGGTCGAAGGCGCTAGTGTGGAGACGTTCCCCGCCGACGGAGTCGGGCGCAATCGCGGCGACTTTTCACACGAAACGCAACGCGACGATTGCTGGAGACGTTGTGGCGACCGAGCACTAAGATTGGAACGCTGGCATACACCGAAGGCAGTCCTTGTCGCCCTGTACTGGCGTGCGGCCCGTTTTATACGCTGCTGCACCTGTTGCACGGTGCTGGTAGTGGGGCGGCGGCCGCGCAGCGACGCTGCGTGCGGCCTGTGACGTCACTTTGTCACATGATATTGAATGATATGACCAGACATAGGAATCCACGGGGCAAAATTGTATGACAGGTAAGGAGTCAGACCAGGCTATTTTCCATGACCATACTGCACTACTTCGCGGAGGAGCTAACTAATTTAATCCATTACATGTTTCTTTATCGATAAACTCAATTTCGGTACTTGTTCCATGATAATACTAGTCATTTAGCTGAAATGGATTCATCAGTCAATACAGAGACGTTTAACGCCCGAAAATTTGGAACAAATTCTTATAATTTATTTTAGCAAAAGTAGATGGGACAGTAATAAAGAAAAAAAAATGACGAGTAAAGTTTCAACAATCGTTTTGAAAAAGAAAGAAGAGACTTACGTCAATATTTTTAGTTTCATTTTCACAATTTTAATAAAAACATAATATTTTTACAAACAAACCTTGGAGTGATCACTAATATGATATGGAACTAGCATCGATAATTGAGTTCATCGAAAGTAACGTCATAAACTTTTGCCCCGTGGATTCCTGTCTGGGTACGACTCTACCTAATTAAAATGTTTGAATCTTTTTCCAGTTGTGGCGTCATAGGTGTACAGCCCAGCTGTCGTGTAGTCACAGATTTGACGCTAAAATACCCAAATTGTTGCGGCAGAGTAGTCTGTGATGCGACCACAACCACTGAATCACCAACGACAACTGTATCGTCATGCGATGACAAATAATAAGGATTTCGAACAGTTAATTCCGTCAGCCGAATTTAAAGTAAGCTAGAAATAAAAAAAATTAAAAGTGTATGTTTATTCCTACCTATTTGAAGAATACCGTTTTCGTTAGATGGATATAACCTCTTCTAGATGTCATAAAAATGTGGTTAATACCTTGTTTTAAGAAGCTTTGCGTATGAATTACACTGATCGCTTAAGTAAGTACCTACGACGGCAGTTTTTCCTATTTTCAAGTGTCAATTAGACATGTACAGTGAATTTGTGTTGCCTTAATTCACAAGACTTTCCAACATCCAATGTTTGTAAAGCTGTAATTAAAAATTCGGATTCCCGCCATTAGAGCTCTCGGATAATAAAAGGCGTTTTTAGAGCGAGCTCGATAAACTCGAAGTGTGAGCCTTTATTATTATTACGTGCCTGGAAGTGCGCCCTCGCCGAAATTATCCTATTTGCCTTAACGTTTAGTGTTATGCGCAATCTTTGCTCAGACTTTTTTTTAATTTATTGTGCTTCACGTTCCCTTCGTGATTACGAGCGCGTTTTAATTTCTTTATAACGCCCCCTGGTGACAGCTTAGTAAATTTGATGTTTTCACGATTACTGCTGCCAACACTCTTAATATTTTTGCACTACGATGATTTTCTAAATAAATGCATTTGTTCAACTTTGAACTGTAATTTTCTTAAGGGAAGGAAGCTAGAATTTGCTAGATTTAGCTACTTATTTCAATCTATTATGGTAGTTTTTTTCATAGCCTGTCCCACATTTTTTGTCACATCAAAGTTTAGGGAAAACTAAACTTAGTAAGTAGGCATACTTAAAAAAAAAACAAATGCATCCCCATAGCCTTGTAAAACTGGCCACAACAACGCCGTAACTCAAGAAAGAAAAACGAAACAGACCAAACAAACGAATTCGCCCAGAGGACTGAAAAAAGATGCAAGATAACAATGATTTAATGAATGCGGGGAAGTTTGAATATTTCGGTTTAAAATGCTTCCCGAGAGTGTTGCCGCTGCAACAGATGCGTTCAGTGCAAGTGGCCAGTGTGAAGATACGAGTACCATTTACCATTATGAAATGGCGACTTTTTTTTTATAGAATCTTATGAAATTGTTACATAATAGGATCACACGAGTGTTTTAAGGCCTAATTATGTAGAGTTGCATACATTACTAACTTTATCTACACACATATATTATTATAAGTACTATAAGATGGGCTCAGAAGCCAAAGACATAGGTAATAAACCTGTCGCGAATTTGGCTGTTTTTTTAAATCATAGACAAACATAATATAGAGCTGAAGTTTCGTATCGTCATTTTTTTTTTCAATTGAAGCCTATTTTTAAATTGTATTGGTTTTTGAAGACGAAAATTGATTGTCGTAATGATGGTCATTACCTACGGTTTCTGAATAGTAGTTTATGCAACTGCTACATAATGAAGGCCTAATTATGTGGAGTTGCTTATATTACTTTATCTACACACATATTATATGTACTCTAAGATGGGTTCAGAAGCCGAAGGCATATATCATACCCATATCTGTCACGAAATTGACTGTTTTTTTTTACTACTATTACTTTACTGCTGGTGGTGGTGGGTGGTGGTGGGGCTCGCGCTGTTGGCGAGAAGGCGACGGCGTACTGAAATGCTGGTCATTTTCTACGGTTTCTGAACTCATTATAGAGGACTTATGATATGTGTGTAGATAAAGGACTTTATGACATGTGTGTAGATAAGAAATTTACTTAGTGTTTCGGTTGCACCGTTTGAATGCGGATTATTGGCGGAGTCTGACAGGGAGCACAGAATACTTTAATAGTGGCATGTTAATCCTTGTTTGCTTGCCAAGAAAGTAATCATTGAGTTTATTGTCTAAAGTTTTTCAATAAAAATAGACATTAACCATCATTAATCAATATAACTTAGATGGCAGCGGATGAAACTACTTTCAGAAAATCGCCAAAGAAATTATGCTTTAAACAAGTTAGTGTTTTAACTGTTTATTCTAAGTCTCTTTTATTTCCTGGAAAAGACAAGTGTTACGACAGCAGCCTAAAATTTATCCGCGCGCCATAAGGTTGACTATTCACCCGCACGTAACACAAATGCGTCTCATGAATAGCGCAACCAGAGTAACATTATCAGCGATTCTAGGTCCATCGCCTATTCAGTACGAGTGCTACCTATCCTAGAGATAATGGTCGTAAAAGCCGACTTTACCCACGCTCGTGGCCTCAACATCGTAAAGCGGTAACTTTGCTACCTACGTTATCTTTCGCTGGGGCAAAAATCGTATGTTACCCGTATTTATCTCTTGTGCTCATGCCGCGGGATCGGGTATGGATTTTAAAACTGAAACAGTGGACATATCTTAAGACTTGGAATTTCTGTTATGACCCCGCCTCTCCCGCTGACCCCTATAGGTGTCAATTTTCTTTTTTATGCATAAAAAATCCGAAAATTTGTTTGTGCTGTCTGGATTTTTACTTTATTCAGTTCAATTTGTCCCATGATATTTATTTATTTATTTATTCCGGTCTCCAAAGAATATATAACACACACTAAAATACATAACAATAAAAAAAAATCGTGGTAGACGACCGGTCCAGGAGGGATTTCGTTATTTTATGTTTTCTAGCGGTTTTCGAATTCTAAGGGTCCAATCGACCTACTTTTATGGATAAATACATATTTAAATTCATATTAAACACCCAAGACTCGACAGCAAACAATCGTATTCGTCATACAAAATATGACCCGAGACCTCAAGCTTTATAGTCAGGTTCTCTAACCGCTAGGCCATCCCATCGCTTATCACTCCTTCTAATTTGGCTCAGTCAATCATTGTAACCATTATGAATCTTAATTAGAGGTAAGATCAAACAACCTGCCATGGAGCCGTGTCCGGGAGTGGTCACTGTTGACTAATGTATATTATTTCCGGGTGGAGGTAAGTATGGCTATGTCAGACCAGCCAGTCTGCTGAGGTCAGATGCAAGGCATAGACGCCTGCTGAAGATTTATTGCGAGAACTGTCACTTATAACCTAACCAACTTAGAAACGTTGAAAAACCCCAGACAATGTCATTACGGAGTTCAATATTCCGAAAATGGGGGAAACGATTTTAATGAGACTTAGCTAAGAACCATCTCGATTAAACTAGCTTTCGATTAAAAAAAACCGCATCGAAGTCGGTACATCCGTTTGAGAGCTATGATGCCACAGACAGATACTCAGACACACAAGTGAAACTTATAACACCCTTCTTTTTCGCCGGGGGTTAAAAACGAATAGGGCTGTAAAAATTTAGTTAACGCGAAGCTTCGCACCAACAAAAACATTTATATAAACAAGAACTCTATCATCACGTGTCAATCTAATTTTCCCACACCTCAACTCCAATAATTGACACCCTGCTTGTCACATTATTGTTTTGAATTAAGACTGAAGGTGTCAACTATTGGGGATGTGTCGGGTCCTAGGACATTAACCTTATTCTCGCTTGAACTTTAACCCTTGCTCCACCCCGTCTGTCTAACCACTGTAATTTAAACCCATTGCCGTAATGAAATGGCCTTCTACACAATATGCGCTTCCGTCTTAGGTCATTTAGACGGTGTGAATAAACAATACTGCCTCAAATGCACCAGGGCATTGCATTTATTCTACACTGATGAGCAAAACGAATGGTGCATTTGGTTAAAACTTCTGTAAGGATACACTTCTTGTTTTTACCCGACTGCGTGTGTGTATATCAGGCTATATATGTCACTAGCTTTCGCCCGCAACTTCGCTCACGTGGCAGAACTCTCTATTCCGTGGGAATAACGAAAAATCCCGCCTTACCCCGGGCGTACATTATAAAAGGAACCTCTATGCCAATTCCCGCTTTCTAGGTCCAAGGGTTTGGGCTGGGCGTTGATCAGTCAGTCAGTCAGTCAGTCAGTCAATCAGTCAGTCAGTCAGTCAGTCACGACTTTTCTTTTTATATTACTGTTTGTTAATTTTTGGCACTCTAGTGCCCACCCGTTTCGTTAATCTCGTTATAATCGAGCCTAGGAATAAGAAAGGTAAATATTCCAGTGTCCGAAACTGCCCCAATAGTTGACACCTTCAATGCCTTTTTTTTTTAATACCGCGGTAATTATTAAAACATACACAACAACCGCGATACAGTATTAAACGGATTCCGCGATCCCTGGAACTCTTCAGTTGTAATTACAAACTCCTTACACGTTTATTACCTAATATTGCCCCTTCATACCGCTGAGGGGATCTTAAGGAATTAATAAAATAATAATTGCCTACTTCTAAAACTTTGAGATCAGCACAGTGAAGTTGCGGACAATATTAAAAATAGATAAAAATCCTACTAATGTTTACCTACTATAAATAATATGCGAAAAGTTGTGAGTGAGTGTAATTTCATGCTGAATTTTAGAATAAAGGTAGAGAGAGAGAGAGAGACGTTAAATGAATAAATAAATTTTATTTACACGAAATCGACACACACACAAAAAAGCAGCACATTTTGAAAAAAAAAACATACAAAAGCAGAAACTTATTAACTATTTAAAATAGCTCATATTATGCCTCAAATATCTTGTATCTCGGAAAATGCTAAGTTCCCGCGGGATAGCAACATTCGAATTTTACGCCGACGAAGACTCGAGCAACAGTTTAGTACTAATACAAAAGAGTTACTGTTGAGGTTGAATGTGACGTCGATGTTCCTTTTTTGATAGGTTTTGTTTTAATGATGATTTTACTTGTAACTAATCAGACGGAAAGTCTAATCTTTCCGAAAACTGCATTTTAATTTTTAACAGTTTTTGGCTGACTGTGTCTGACTGACTGACAACGAAAAAAATCCTGAGCCACCTGGAGCTAGGAATTTGAACACTTTCAAATATACCTTAAGATGGCATGTTTCGAAATTCCTGAAGGACAGGGATCTACTTATTTCATATTAATCAACAGGATTAAAGACGCAGGCGTAAGTTGGTTGCTATAGTATTAAACTTTCTCTAAACGAAGACGTCGTAAAATAATTATACCACTTCATCGGCTTTGTGGGTGGTAGGACCTTGTGCGAGGTCTGTCCGGATCGCTACCACTGTCTTACTCGCTAATCCTGCCGCTAAGCAGCAGTGCTTGCACTGTTGTGTTCCGGTGTGGAGAGTAAGACAGCCGGTGGTATTACGGGCACGAAAGACATTTCATCTATGCTCTCTAGATTAACAACGCATCTGCAAACCCCTGCAACCCCCGGGTTATCGGTGTCTATGGGCAGTGGTGATCACTTACCATCAGGTGACCCACTTGCTCGTTTGCTTCCCTTTTCGTATAAAAGTTTTGCGGGTGGTAGGACCTTGTGCGAGGTCCGTCCGGATCGCTACCACCATCATACTCGCTAATCCTGCCGCTAAACAGCAGTGCTTGCATTGTTGTGTTCCGGTGTGGAGAGTAAGACAGCCGGTGTAATTACGGGCACAAGAGGCATTTCATATTAGCTCTCTAGGTTGGCAACGCATCAACATACCCTCAGGGGTTGCGAGTGTCTATGGGCAGTGGTGATCACTTACCAACAGGTGACCCACTTGCTTGTTTGCCTTCCTCATTAATGATATGCTAACTTCCGTGATGATATGCTGTGCCACCAGGACGAGTTCCAAGCTCGCTTTTGGTCTCAAACGATGGATATGGTGTTCTAATCAATAGTTCTAGGGAATTCTGGCTTCCTAGTAGCTTAGGAAAATAACGATATTTTTTTTTATCAATGATGATAAAATAAACAGTACAATGAAGAGTCGGACTCGTTCAGCGGGGGTTCCGTATCTACAAAAAAACTAATTTCAAACCAATCAATCCGTGAATCTTTTTTGAGGCTGAAACATGTCAGGAAAAATTTACTCTCATTTTGCAAGCAAGTGTAAGCATCAGAATGTGAACATGTAGCGTACGTTCTCAAGTTTTGTAATATCAGCTTTTCAAACAATTACATTTCATAAAGTGTTTTGTTTATTAATATAATATTCCTTTTGTAGTGAATTATTTTCCACAAACAGATTACACGTTGACAATCAAAATCCCTCTCTGGTATATTCAAAAATTGACAAAATGTGTCAACTATTGGGAGAGTGTCAACCACTAGAACATTATCATGATACTCGGGACTTAATCGCGTAAAAAACTTTTATATTTAAATTATTAACTTAACTTAACTTAATTATTAACTTATTAATTATTATTAATTATTTTTTAATTATTTACTGGAATCAGGACCAAACCACTGGATTGAGCTTCATGACCCCACGATCCTCTCTACTGAGCGGCATTTTTATAGTAGAATTGTACGTGAAGCAGTTGAAATCAGGAAACATAGTAATTTCAACCGGGAGGATGGTTTCAAGCTTTCATCTTCGTGGAATCCGGTAATCAGTATGTGTAAGCGTCATCAAATATCGTCTCATAAATCGCCGGATGTTGTGAGTGTTGTGTGTCGGACTGGTGGCAACCCTGGTGAAAAAACTAATAAAAAAGACCAAGTGCGGGTAGTTCGAGGAACCCGTGCAGCTAGGAGATGTTGATACCCGCCTTTTCAGTCCCTTCGAGACCATGCACGCAACGTCGCGTCCGAAACGTCGAGGTATTTAAATTCAAATTTAAATATAAAAGTTTTTTACGCGATTAAGTCCCGAGTATCATGATAATGTGTGAAAATCGCGAAAGTTTAAATCAATACACTAGAACATTCACCTTATTTACAAACACAAGAAGCTGCTGCACCCTACAGTGGGTCGAGCACGACTTTTCGAATCCTGCGTCACGTAAAATCGAATAGTAAACGTTGTCGAGTTTGTATGACGTTTGGAACAGCGCCAGCCCGTGAGCGTATTTGGAAATAAAATTTAGTATGAGGTTTCTCGATCTCGATACGATAACCGTAACGTTACGCAGGATTCGACAAGTTGTGCTCGACCCTCTGAAGTTATATAAGCAAGCGCCCTAACTACATACCTATTCTTCATGTTAACGGTAAAATTAATCCTGCTAAATCCCTTGAAGGGTTTTTGAAATCTTAATTTTGATCATAATAACAACTCAAGTGTTTGGTAATTGGTAGGAACGAGCTTAATTTCATTATTTACAATGCTTATTAGATTTTGCAACAAGTGCTCAAAGACAAGATTGCTAATTACGGTAGTTGAGTATAGCTGGGTTTTTATTATCATTTTATGGCTTGTAAGGAAGTTGTAAGAAGTAAAGCTGATTCAAGTAAAAATACTGGTTTAAATTTAATGTGTTACTAAAAGAAATAATACGAAATTTTATTTCTACAGGCAGAACCATTTAACAAACAATTACATTGCAAGCCGGGAAGAGACCGCATTAGAAGTAGGCAATTTAATGCCGCAATGTAATACGTCGAACACAATTTTTTTCAGGTACCAGCTTAGAGCAGGAAAGAAATGGAGATGTTAACGCGCGATTTCCCCTCGGCCAAAAATCCAACATTAAGTCTGTGCAAAATGCACAGGGTCTGTTGATTACGTGCGTGTTTTTGGCAGTTACGTGACAGTTTTGTTTCAGTGTGAGTTTGTAGGACATAAGTATGTAGCAAATACGTAAGGAATCGTAACAAATTTTGACATACAAGCGTAAACGTGTGCTGTAGGTGTGTGTTCCTCGTCCCCTTGGAATCGTGGCAAAAAAAAATTGTAGTGCATACAATGATATTATAATTATATTATCATGATACTCGGGACTTAATCGCGTAAAAAACTGCTGAGGAACCCGTGCAGCTAGGAGATGTTGATACCCGCCTCTTCAGTCCTTTTGAGACCATGGACGCAACGTCGCGTCCGAAACGTCGAGGTATTTAAATTCAAATTTAAATATAAAAGTTTTTTACGCGATTAAGTCCCGAGTATCATGATAATGTGTGAATATCGCGAAAGTTTAAATCAATACATTATAAGTATAGATACGTTATATGCCCACTAAACTAGCGAAAAACATGTTCCGAACGGAATGACGGCACTCACACATACGCGTATTATTTCACTACATTGCTAAATGGTGTAAAAGAGATGGCGTAATTAAGACGAAAGAACAAAAAAGACAACTATCGTTTGACATTTGTGCGCATGTTTATGCAGACGTCACTGAGTCCACCAATCACAGCATTTATAACACGCTATGGCAAAGACTAACGAAACAGAAGGTACAAAGATCTTAGAAGGTGTTAGTTTGGCTGCACACGTTGGCGCCAATACAACTCGTCAAACATGTGGATCGAAACCAATTCTATGAAGTAATTCGCCAATTTTGGAACCCTTAGGGTAGTGCGCTGGTTTTGTAATAATAAAATTAATGTAGCATAACTTATTGTAAAAAAAAAATTATAAGTAATATTTTTTTTGTAATCAAATTGTTTTAATATTTTATTAATAAACATAGGTGAAATCTACATAATATATATACACGGCATATTATGGTAAAATACATGATAATGGACACGAAATACACATAAGTAGGTATATGAACCTCTACGCTGCAGAGTCTACATCCCTTTTTTAGAATTCCGTAGCCAAAATGACAAAAACGTTTCGTCATGTCCGTCTGTCTGTCAGTCTGTCCGTGGCTTAGCTCAGAGACTATTGGTACTAGATATGTGTAATTTGATCCGACACTGCGTGCGTATGTTGCTTGGGAGTAGGGCTCTGCTAACACTGGACAATTTAAAATACTAGGGAAAAATATTTGAGAATCTTTGAGAAAAATCTTCTATGTGCGAGTTCGACTAGCATTTGGGCGGTTTTTTTATTGGTTTATTTATTATTCCCGATCGTATCAAACACCATCAAAAAGATTTAATTTAATCTACGTTATGTGGGTAGGTTCGTTTTTGTGTATAAAATTGAAATATATGAACGAGTTAATAATAGCGATCATTAGTTATTCATTACTTATCAATAACTCATTTATTAAACAACACAATAACGCTAATGCGACTAATTAATTACAGTACCTAATTTGATCAATATTACGTCGCTTCTGTTTACGTTAATCTATGTTCAAGCGCTTTATGCCATCGGCAACAACGGTGCATTATTGTTATCACAAATCATTTAAAATACAGTATACTCGGCTTACTTACTTGTGATATGTGATAACGTTAATTTTATTTGCTTTTTGCGTAATTATAGCATTGAGGCATGACACACGACGGCATTTTGTCGCCATAATCTAGGTTTGTGGTACCTGTCAAACGCGTGCGTGTCGCTGCTTATTCGTGAGCCGACTGAAAGTACTGAGACCAAAGATGCTACAATTTGTAGCGATTTTTGCGCTTCATTTTCGGCGCGCTGTTGACATATCTACCTCTTTTTATATATAATATCATTAAGTGCATAGATAAGCCAAAGGCACCTCCCGTCCTTCTTCTTTATGGATACCTGCACATGTAGCACACGTGCCATTTTGTCGCTTGTAGCGCAGTGCGTTCCTTTCATAGTGATGGAATCAGTGAAGGACGCACTGAGCGACACGCGACAAAATGGCACGTGTGCTAGCCCCCCAGTGAAGGACGCACTGAGCGACAATCGACAATATGGCGCGCGTGCTAGCCGACTAGTGTGAAATTTTCTCTATAAACCAAACCAAATTGGGGTAATACTAACACGTGGTTCATAGAATTTCAATATCAAAGCCGCAATAGCGTGTCCCATTTGATGATCGAAATAAAAATTCATTTTCGAGCAACGGCGATCAGTCAACGGGGCGGGTAGCGGGAGCAGGTGCGAATAAGTACCGTAGGCTTCGAATCTGGAATCGAATCGGAAATCGCAAGTATTTTAGGAAAGTGGAATCGATATAGATGCGCTCAGTCATCATCATCATCATGTCAGCCGAAAGACATCCACTGCTGGACATAGGCCTCCCCAAAGGCTCTCCACACAGACCGGTCTTGTGCCTTCCGCATCCACCGAAGTCCCGCGATCTTTACTAGGTCCATCTTGTTGGAGGCCTACCGACACCTCTCCCGGTCCGTGGACGCCATTCGTGAACCTTCTGATGCCAACGGCCATTAGTTCTGCGAGCAATGTGCCCCGCCCACTGCCACTTAAGTTTCACAATTCTTCTGGCTATGTCGGTAACCTTACTTCTGGTGTGGATATCATCATTGCTGATTCTATTCCGCAGAGAAATCCCGAACATAGCCCTCTCCATCGCCCAAAAAAATAGAGATTAGCCCCAACTCACCAGACGAAAAATGAAGATGAGACAAAACGTAACTCAGTTCAGTACAATCCTATTTATTCTAGCCTTACAGAGAATTGAGTATTCTATATCTGTCTGGCAATGCCAAAGATGGCAGCGAATTCCATTAAAATAAACTAACAATACATTTTAGCAAGTCTCTGGTAGCCTAGTGTTGCCTCTCAAGCAGAAGGGTGGTAGGAGGTGCAAGGTCCGTCCGGAAAAACTGTGCTTCTCAACAAAAACTGTGCTTCTCAACAAAAACTGAGCTTCTCAACAAAAACTGTGCTTCTCAACAAAAACTGTGCTTCTCAACAAAAACTGTGCTTCTCAACAAAAACTGTGCTTCTCAACAAAAACTGAGCTTCTCAACAAAAGAAAGTAAGTGCCATGAAGATATTCTCTTTTCATCGATACTGCATTTGTTTGTAGCAACGGTTACAGAAGCCTACACTAGACATGGCCCTACATACTCTTGCCCAGCTTTATTAACTCATTAGGTACTTATAAATTTTAATTTAGTGCCCGAAACCGCGTCAGCCCAAACAGAATCCTAAGCGCACTGACTGATTGGTGGGATTCGCCGTTTTCCAAGAAGTGGATGCAACTCCACACTTCTGGGTAATTTATCAGTTGTTATTTTTAAATTTTATTTTGTATTTTAAATTACTAACTCTAGAAATAAGCCTGCCCACTAACACAATGAGTCGAAAGTCGGAACGAAAGGATGGTGTTACTCGTAAGCAACAATATCTCGTCCATTTGCAAGCATTTTGCGGATTTGTTTCTGACGCCCTTGCTTCGGCATCAGAACATAAAAACTGGATTATTCCGGATTATTCCGGATCACACCGGATCTCTGAATTATTGACACACCTCTCCGTATGACGCTCTCGACTGCCTAACAGGGATTACTAACGTACGGAGCTTAGCGTTTCACGCTGTCTGATACGAGCATGATCTCAAATATAGGGTGTATGTTTAACGTATGTAGGATATTACAATCATTGGAATCCACGAAATTTTCATGTAAATTTTGAAGTTACGTAAACCTAGCCTTCTCCTCTTCTTACAGTGGGTGGATACAAAGCATAAAGCAAAATTATAATCACTACTTACTCATAATAAAATAACAAATTGTTCATGTGCGTAAAGTACTCAGTTTTTTTTTCTTGTCGAAAATTATACTTTTAACATACACACACTTCAAGTCAATCCGATCACTGGAATGCTTAATTAACTTGGCTTAATCAACTTACAAGACATTACAGACAGACAGACAGACAATACACCCTGATTATGTGAAGAGCCGTGTCGGGCACTGGGACAATTAGATAAACATAATTACAATAGGAGGCAACGCTGCCAGCCTTTTGGGCACTATGCCACGGGGGCCTTATTTAGATTTAATTTAGTTTTAAGTTGTAGTTTATTTAGTTTAAGCTTAGATTTAATGTCATTGTAAATTGCTTTTAAAAAAAATAAAATAAATTACAATATGTATACCTAAGTGTTCCACTGCCCGACACGGTCCCAGTAGTTGACACCTTCAATATCAATTCATATAAATAAAGGTGTCAAGCAGGCTGTCAATTACTGGCATCAAATACTGGGACCACGTAACACGTAATATTTAACAGAAGAAAACGTCTCAATCGCGTTTGCGTTAACGTCTCAATTACTGTGGCCAAATTGGCAGCGCCTCTAGCGGCATGTACCGACAAACTATTCTCCAAATTCTCATATTATTTTACATTTTAACGCAAACGCGTTCGAGACGTATTTTTTGGTCGTCAATTAAACTAGGCGCTCAGAGACCATTTCACTTTGTACCTATCACAATATGAAAGTAACTTTAATTCCCTTTAAAAGGTTGCCTGGTAGAGATCACTTGCCTTGTTGCCGTTTTATTGTGCAAGAATTCCGTTGTACTCTTTTATGTTGTCCTTATATTATATTTGCATTGTATTATAGTAATGGTAAAACATGTATTAAAAACCTAATAAAGGTAAGTTACACGAAAGAAGTATTACTGAAAAGCTTCCTTAATACCTTCTAACTTAAAATAAATTGTTTCCAGACAGTTGTAAAGTCTGTTTTACACAAAGCCTTAGAGCTTCCCTGAGTTTTCTCGTTGTTTTTTTCATTTTCCTAATTTAATTAAACTCTGGCTACTAGTTGGCCAAAAGGCAATCCTGTGGCTTAGAGCCTAAACCATTCCATTTTTTGTTTAGCGTTCTAGTAATTAAGCCTTTGTTAATTGAATTGAACTTATTAATTTCGATCAGCTTTGCATTTACCAGAGAAAAAATATTACAAACACTCTTCGAGATTTCTTTCACAGTTTTTCACAGTGCTAATGGAAGGCGAATCTGCGCTGCGAAGGCGATCTGATAACGATCTTTGGTGAAGGCCTATATACATAAGTGGACGTCTTCCCGCTATGATGATGATGTTGAAGGGAAGGCGAAATATTTCCACCTTCCAAATATTCTTAAATTTGGACGGGAGATAAACCCAGAGGTATTTGAAAAAAAAAATTATAACAAATCGATACTTAATCAGTTTTCGAAATTATGAAAAACCACCTGATACTCTCACTTGATGTGGTTTAAAACAGAAGATATTGAGTCCACGTTCACGTTTTTTCGTTTAGATTCTAGATGTAGTACAACAGGAGTCTAGCACGCGCGCGCCGTGTTACATGTGCTGATTGCTATAAGTTGGATTGAAGTATAACTAGGCCAGATCATTGTGGGCCCGCCAGGTATTATAGTGTTCACGACAGCAATGCCATCAAAAGCTTGTGTTACATGCGCCGTGTTACATGTGCTGATTGCTATAAGTTGGATTGAAGTATAACCAGGCCAGATCAATGTGGGCCCGCCAGGTCTTATAGTGTTCACGACAGCAATGCCATCAAAAGCTTGTGTTACATGCGCCGTGTTACATGTGCTGATTGCTATAAGTTGGATTGAAGTATAACCAGGCCAGATCATTGTGGGCCCGCCAGGTATTATAGTGTTCACGACAGCAATGCCATCAAAAGCTTGTGTTACATGCGCCGTGTTACATGTGCTGATTGCTATAAGTTGGATTGAAGTATAACCAGGCCAGATCATTGTGGGCCCTCCAGGTATTATAGTGTTCACGACAGCAATGCCATCAAAAGCTTATGTTTAGTGCACTATTAGACGGCTACCTACTCGTCGTAAGACCCGAAGTTACCTACCAAATAATTTTCACAAATTTTCTATCTAATCGGAAAAGAAAGCCTTATTAGTCTCTGTAATCATTTTACCAAAGGTTTAGGACTCCGCTCATCTCATTCACTTAGCGTAAATATGTAAAGGTTTTTTACACCGCAATACACTCACGGAACCAATTTGTGAAAATCAATGTCCAGACGTTTTTATCGCGTTTAGCAAGGGCGCGGAATCATTGGATGCGGCATTATTTTATAATATAACTAGCTGTTGCCCGCGACTTCGTCCGGGTAGATTTCGGTTGTCGCTATCCCACGGGAATCATATACTTTTCCCGAATAAAAAGTAGCCTATGTTATTCCTCAATATTCAAACTAGGTATCTTCTTACCAATTTTCATCTAGTTTGGTCCAGCGGTTTTTAAGTGAAGAGGTAACAAACAGACAGACAGAGAGACAGAAATACACAGAGACAGAGTTACTTTCGCATTTATAATACTTATTAGCTAGGATTAGGATAGGATGCACCTTTTAACCGACTTCGAAAAAATTAGGAGGTGCTCAATTCGTCGCGATGTTTTTTTTTATTGAAGTCGAAGCGGCTGATCTATAATATTATTTTGTTAGTTAACAGTCCACCCGTTCATATGAGAACTGAGAAATAATTTCCGAGGAATGGATGCTAATTATGGACTAAAAATCTATTTTAATAAAACATTTATTTGTCAAGTCATGAATTTAAGCAATTCATTTTCTCACTCGTAACCCACAAGTGTCAGACAACAATGTCTATGAGACAAATATTGTTTTAAAATTAATTATGAATTAATTTATTGAAAATAATTTATTGAATCAGGCGTTACTTTGCGGAGGTCCATATTTAGTTCATAATCATAAGGTTATTTTTAGTTCATAATTATGAATTATTTAATTTCCACATTCTAAAACATTCCACCACGACAGGTGTCTGTTTGATATATAAATAGTACTCACTTTAAGGTTTAGGACAAGCGATACAAACTACAGTGACCTTTGAATAAAACACCATTTTCTAAATAGCTAAGCTACATTACCTAACCAGCTCAGTCAAGTTGAAAAATCCCCGACATTGTCATTTCAAAGATCAATATTTCAAAAACGGGTGACGCCACAGAGAGATACACAGGTCAAACTTATAACACTTATAACACTCATAACCCTCTTATTGGATAGGGGGTTAAAAAAAAAACTACCGCATCCATACAAATATCACCTAAAAGCATTGATTCGCGCGTTTCTTGTTCCCAACGTAAGGTAACCTGATAAAGGTTTTGGAATCCGTAACATCTGCTCAATTTGTTCGGCCTTACTGAATTTCAGTAGTTCGGTTCCCGATATTGTTCAATGTTGTTACGATAAATACTATAAGTATATTAGGTACACTCAGATCTTGGGTCGAATTGGTGGTTAATTGTATGAGGAGTTTCGGCGAAGTAATTTATCGATTCACTGTTTAATATTTAGCGAAGCCCATGTTTACGATGAGGATGTAATTATTTTCATTTAAAACCTTATTATGGGTAAAGATTTTTTAAGACGGTGTTATTTTTAAACCCCGACGAAAAAAAGAGGTTTGACTTGTGTATCTGTGTATGTTTAATCGAGATGATTCTTAGCTAAGGTTCATTATTAAAATCGGTCTACTTACCCGTTTTTGAAATATTGAACTTTACGATGTCGGGGGTTTTTCAACTTTTCTAAGTTGGTTATTTTCTACACTTTAAGGCATATTGCCGAGAGCAATCCATTACTTTTTGCTTCTAACATTTTAGTAATGCAATAATCTATTATTGCATGGTTTCCTCATTCTTATGAGCAAAACGTAATTGTTTAGAGGTCCTAATAAAACGAGGGACTCTGTGAGCTGTAGATTTTTTTTAATTTCTTCTATAGTAATTACCTATCGTTTGAGAAATACAACCTAGAGGAGAACAGGAAGAAGAGGAATGCATACAAAGGCATTTTTGCCCAAGCTGAAACAGAGAAGCTTCGCTCGCCCTTCTCGTTCGAGCTCTCTCGGTCAGTAAACAACAGTGCCCTTAGTGTAATCAAAAAGCACAAAATACGTCTCGATCGCGTTTGCGTTAGTGTCAAATAGTATGAGAATTGTTAAACGCGAACGCGATCGAGACGTTTTTCTTGTTCTGGTCAGCGATTACACTAGGCGCTCAGAGATCGTTGAGATATCTATTGTCCGTCGTTGTCTGATTTCTCGAATGTCCGGTTGTACAACCTGTCCGACATTAGATTATGATTCCTTGTCCCTTTCACTTGATCAAAGCAATGTTTTTGTTTTCCGCTAGTTTTCATGCTATTGTTTCTTCCTTGTATATTTGTCTTGTTACGTCAGAATAAGAGACCAACATTTTTACAAGCTTTTCTGTAATTCGGTTTTTTTTACACATGTATGTATGTGTGTAAAAAAACACAAGTTCGTAAAGCATGTAACTTTAAAAACTTCAAACAATTTTTCGCCACTTATTAGTATCCGAAAGTACCATTATATTGTTCCTCACCCCCTCTGTATCTTGTCAACCATTTGTCCAAAAAAATAAGAAGAAAAAAACTACGAAGGTACAAACTTAATTTATTGTAAGTAATATTTTCTTAGGAAAGTCGAGCGACTCATTGTATTACGTAACATTGGAACAAGTACAAGTGGATCCCGAACCTTCTATTTACTCAGTTTAAAGAAATACACCACGAACTTTTTAAACTCCCCACCAAAATACCTCAGCGACTTTAAACAAAATAAATCATTCAACCCTTAAACGCGCCTAAGCCTGAATATTTCGGTATCTCCCGCGTTTTTCCTTCGGCAGCGGCCTGTAATATTTTAAAATTTCAGACAAAGCTCCTCAGATTTACGATGGGATTGTGTAAATTGGAAAGTTTTGGGAGACATATTGCTTTCGCTAGGAAATTAATGCTGCCCACCAAGATAAAAACTGGTCTCGAATTAGTATGACAAAACGGCGGTTGAGCCTCAACGACGGCTGCGATCGGTCACCAGAGTTTGAGTTATTGATTCCCAATTTACCCGGCTAAAAGGTTCCCTGACATTGTGATAAATGTCACGTATTTTATTACCTTTAGGACGTTTTGCTGTCGTAATCCGAATGTGCGAGTCAGTGGGTTAATTGAATCGCACCACACGTCAGCATTGTTCATAAATAGCTTACTGAGAATTATTGTGTATTAGTTTTTGTCTTGCGATAAGAACGCCCTTTAACGATTAGTAGCTTATTTATCAGCTCTTTAAACCCTGCTTTATCTAGACTACATTGTTTTTCTTTAGCTATTCTGTATACTCCCAAAAGTGTCTTCTAAAGGTCGAACCATATTTCGTGCTTGAGTCAGTTGCAGCGTTCTTGAAAGAAACACACTCTCAAAGGAATATAATATTGTACCTACTCTTGAAACTGAAGGCACGATTGATCTTCTAAAGCGTAATTTTTTAAACTCAGCAATATAGGTACAATAAGTTGAAGAAAAGTTAGCAACTGCAAGAAAGCACTTAAATAAAATCAAATGAACGAGATTCGAAGTAGCCGTTTAAGTTTGCGACGACCGCATCCAGTTCAGTTGGTGAGTATTAGCAGTCGCAGGTACTTAGTTAGGGAACTTGTAAACAGCTAGGCGGATTTCAGTGCTACGAGTACTGTCTTGGATGGCACAGCCGATCGCGGAGAGACAACTTAATATTTTCACTTGGCAGAAACTTGCGCTTAACCATGTGACTCGGGAAGTTATAAATGGAAATTACTCTTTACTTTAACCTAGTTTCAGTTTCAAGTCCGATTGAGTTATGTTAAAATTTTATTGAACTAGTTCAGTCAGTAGCAAAAGTAACTAAGCATCGACGCGTTTACAATGATCTGAGCACGGTTCTATTGATACAGACATATAAGAGCTTGTGCAGATCACCGATTTGACGACCGGAGCTTAGTGGTTAGAGACCCTGACTATGAAGCTTGAGGTCCCGAGTTCAATCCCCGGACGGGGCAGATGTTTGTATGATGAATACGAATGTTTGTTCTCGGGTCTTGAATGTTCAATACCTATGTATATAAGTTTGTAAATGTCTATATAAGTATGTTTATCCGTTGTCTAGTACCCATAGTACAGGCTTTGCCTTGTTTGGGACTAGGTAAATTTTGATGTCAATTGTCCCATGATATTTATTGTGACCGCTTCGGTTGCTAAGCTACTTTTGCTGCTGAAGTGACTGTACTGTATGTCTTCGTATTTCAATGTGTTTCTATTTCGACCTCAATGCATGGACCCATTTCGTGTATTTTTATCGCACTTACCGGTTCCTTATTTTCTAACATGGGCTGACACTTTGGTATCGGAAACAGCTAGCTGTCTCAGTCCTTGAAAAACTGACATTTCAAATGGATGACAAGTGTCAAGATAGTTACGCGATTACCCTGCAGCTAACAGTTAATCTGACTAGCCAACTCGCGGCTATTTTCTGCTTAAGTACACAGTCAGCCATGTTACTCTAAATATGTAGGTACTTTAATTTCCACATACGATAAGTCCCAAAATGTGTCTGGACAATCTCAAATGGGCCATCTGCTCCTTGCAATGTGTGCTCTCCCGAGTTTCGTAATGAAAAAGTTTTGTATCTCAGCTAGAGCGGGGAAAGCCGGTAATCTGTTACATTCCGTGTCCGTCTAAGTGCAACTCTTATACAGGTTTGCATTTTGTTTATTGTGGAATGTTTAACAGTATTCCATGATTCAAGATGTCATGTATCAAATTGTTGTTGTTGATTTGCTTCTGGCCTTAAAAATTTAAACGAAGCCTATTAAGTTTTTGTTAAGGCAGTTTTTTTTTGTTAAAATGTTTTTTACTCTTGACAATATAATTATGCAGTTTTTATGGTTTTTACTAATAAGTGTTCAAGCTAAGTTGAAAATTAATTTGTATTTCGATCCTACAAAAACGTGAAACTGTAAATAAAAAGTCACTTGATTTACTTACAAGTTTGTAAAAAAAAGTCTCGAATGTTAGCAGTTTTTCATAGATTTTTATTTCCTTATTTAACACTATTCAAACGCTTTTGTATAAGGCCAAGAGCCTATTGGCCTTAAATACACAATCTCAAACGTGCCATAATTTTGTGGAGCGAGTTGTGCTCGGGGTTCTCTTACGCGATCGAATCAGAAATGAGGAGGTCCGTAAGAGAACGCAAGTCAGCAAGTTGATGTGGCAATCGGCAGGCAATATAGCTCGAAGAACTGACAACCGCTTGGGAAGAAAGGTCCAAGAGAAGGCACCACGAGCTGTTAGACGGAGTGTTGGATAAGCCCCCTACTAGGTGGACAGGCGTCTTGGTCAAGGTGGCGAAGAGCCGTTGGATGCAAGCGGCTCAGGAGTGCTTTTACTGGAGATCGGTGGAGTAGACCTAAGTCTAACTGAACAGTGGACTTCTTCCCGCTAAAATGATGATGATAATGAAACATCTTTGTACAATCGTATGCCTTGCGCTTAGGATGGTGCTGCAGTAGTAGTAGTTTCTTCGCCCGCGGGTGTAGTAGTTGTATTACCTGTAGCTGTAGTTTCATTACCCGCTGCTGTTGTCGTTTCATTACCACCACCTGCGGGTGTAGTTAAGTCACCTCCAGTTGTTGTAGTATCATTACCAGCTGCAGGGGTAGTGACGTTACCACTTGGTGATGCGGAAGTTAAATTTCCTACGACTGTGGTAGTTGTTGTCGTTTTCTTCTTATAATTTGCACAGCCGACGTAGATGTTGACGGATATTGGAAGGTTGTATGATGATGTGAGGCGTAGAGTAAGGAACTTTTTTCTGAGGCCGCCTCTGGTGATTAGTACATGTGGACCCCCGCCCACTCCAAGGCGGTCGACTACGCGAAAGTATGTTATCTGAAAAATAAAATGTATCATGGATTTTTCACGAGTTTTAAGAATTATTACAGTGGACTGAAATGTTGGAAAATAAATAAAGTTTCTTTGTATGAATCCTGATGCATAAGACTTATGATTTAACTTGAAACTACCGTGGTACTTGTTCATAGTGAAACAAACGGAACATTGTGAAGTATACCACCACTTGCGAAATTCGACTATAATTAAGCAAAGACTAGGTTTAAATTTCGTCACGTAGTCTTTCAATACATTTGTGTAGGTGGTGATTATTTCTTATTTACAAACAAATTAATAGTTCGTAAGTTTTTTTCACAGGATTTTGTACGTAGAGGTATACCTAATAAATCAATTAATATTCTGATATAAATGGTACGACAACCAGAGATTATTCCTTCAAGTTTTGCGTAACAACTACTTGACCAATAATGGGATTAAACCAGGAGTTAAAGTAACGCCTGGCAAAAACATTAAGTTACCTACAGGTGAGTGTCTAATCCAGGTCGGTTCAAGTCGGCCTTAGCATAGAAATATTATGTATATAGAGTATGAACGGGCCCTTAGGTACTCCGTTTTGCTGCCAATTTTATGAGACTACAGGTAGTCTCAGTGATATGAGTCGCGAGCACGTCCGCACGGGCGCCGACGCACTCCCCGCCGCTGGGATCGCAACACCATTCCTATTTCAAAATGTTCTTAAGGACATATCCTGATGTATATGTGAATGGGCCTTGGTCAATGGTTAGACAAACAAAATCTATGGTAGTGCCGACTATGTAAGGAAAATAATACTTACATTACATTTAAAATACCGCCCGTATTTCGCTATCGTCGTGCGAAACGGCACTTTCCCCTTATACAGCCGATCTTGTGCCACCAAATAATCGTCAGTTCTAAACATTCCCGCATAAAAATCTCTACCACAAACAATTTCACAAAAAACAACCAAGCACAACAACGAATACGAGCACATTTTCGTTGCGATTGCGTAAAACAAAAGAAGGTTTATGTTATTTCATTCAAAAAAATTAATTGCTGTAAGCAGTATTACGTCAATTGTAATTAATTTCTCCTACTACTCAAAGTAATAAAAGTCAAGGATGTGTGGATGAATTTCGAAGTAAATTGCGAAGTCCTACTGAAATCTGACGAGTTCATACGGTATTTGAGTATTAGCGGTTATTTCCCATTCGTGCCCCACTTCTTATATGTTAAGCCTGTGGAATGCCCTCAATAACTGGGGGAATATAACGTAATCAGGAATCTGTTTGCTTTGGAAGTTTTGCGTTCATATCATCATAATGATACGTAATTATGTGCCTAACATGAACAACATTCGGTTTTTAATATGATTCTACTTACACGACAAGCATAATCTATAATTACTGGCTATCGTCTATTATTTTATGTAAAGTCCGACGAATTAAAAACTTCTACCGACAAAATAAATATGTAACATTGATTCATTGCTCGCCATCTTCGTGAAGATTGTCATCTCCGCAATAATGCCTCGCCGCTGGGACATTCAATTTTCTAACAACAGACACCGTTGCATATTTTACCGGGCTGTCTGTCGCCCAACACATCAGGTACACGTGTTGAAGTGTGGATGTTATTAAATTTGCCAATAGCTAGCTACGTGAACAAGAAGATGGTTTACTATTTAAGGTAACATTTATAATTAATACATATTTTAGTACAAATTTTAGTTAAATATTAGTTGCAAGAGCACCATATCTGTTATGCTTGAGTACGTGACCCAGACATGCAACTTTTTGCTTTTGGTTTGATGGATGATAGGCAAACAGTCAAATTACGCGCAAGAAAAGAATAAGTAATCATCATCATCATCATCATCATGTCAGCCGAAAAACGTCCACTGCTAAACATAGGCCTCCCCCAAGGCTCTCCACTCTGACCGGTCGTGTGCTTTCCGCATCCACCACGGTCCCGCGATCTTCACTAGGTCGTCGCTCCATCTTGTTGGAGGCCTACCGACAGCTCGTCTCCCGGTCCGTGGACGCCATTCGAAAAATACGTATCATAATAAAAATAAATAAATAAAGATTTACATACATATAACAATAACTATAATAAATACAACAACATATCGTAACAGCACGACAATGTACAAAGATCCACACATATACACAAACGCATACAACAACATAACCATCACCTCAGGAGTCCCAATGTCGGGAGATTTTCAACTTTTCTAAGTTGGTCAGGTTACTCCAATAATTTATTATATTTTATTAATGCGTGGAAATCGAGTACGTTTATAAAAGTCATACTTATTTAACATTAGGTACAATTTTATTATCTACGCCACTCAAAAACGTTACGCCTTGCCTGTTTTATTATCAACAGCCATATAACGTGAACTTTCAAATTTTATTATTTAAGTATCTATTGTATACATACATTAAACTAAACTAAACTAAACAATAATACCAGTACCTCACACTCAACACTGACCTAAACAAAAACATCATACTAACATCTAAAAACCTGCATACTCTAACCTAACCTTCCGTTCAAAAAGGCATCATCACCCCGTGGTAAGGAACCCAGAACACTGGCCGCATTGCCTCGCTGTTATAATATAAGTGAACTATCTCAATGCTCCATCGTCTACGTGTGGCGTATAACTTGGTTGTCAAGACCTGCACACCTGGTCGGAAAGACGCCTATTTCCGGTCACATTGTTAATAGATGATTTTGGGAGCCCGAAATAAGTTTAGCCCGAGTTTGGATAGGATTTATTCATGGCTTCAACACCTTTAGGTTCTGTGATAAGTTATATTTGTACGAGACGGGACGGTGTTGAAATTTGTGTAAGGGTGCCTACTTTACAAATTACAATGACAATTCTAGGGTAGGTACATTTAATTGCTAATATGAAGTGCGCTAAAATAAAAACTCTTTATGTTAGCAATTGATACGGAATTGTCGTTGAAAACTAACATTTGTAAAGTTGGTGAAATAGGGGCCCCCATTCCTGGTGGGCTATCCGTGCTCGTTTTGGATTCTAAATATCATCTTTAATACTTGAAATAAAGGCTTAATAATTCAAACCATAATTAGATAGGTAAAGACACAAAAAAGTTAACATATTTCCTGATTAAAAAACTAGGCCCAGAAATTTATTATTTTTACTTTTAATAGGTTTTTTTTTATGTTTAAACCCCCGGGTTTATTTTAATTAGGGAAAAAAAAAATTTTTTTGGGTCACTTTACTTTTCAAACATATCGACGGGCTTTCACGTTTTTGATTTGAACTTGAGGAAATACCCCGACATTTTCATTTCAACATGTAATATCTCAAAAACGGCTTAACCGATTTAAATGAACCATGTTTAAAAAATACCACTAGAAAACCTTTAAGAGCTACCGTGTCACAGAATCTGTGTGTCTGTGTAGACAGACACACATAGCGGTCAAACTTACCCCTCTGTTAAAAATGAAGGCAAATCTGTCAGTGGTAAACTTAGAACTAGAAAAAAATGAAACTAAAACAAAATGTCCCGTGGCTCTTACGTCGGCGAATTAAGGTCGTGGTATTGTTGTTGTGGTAGATTAATTCGATACATATTTTTACTGTTGACCGAACAACCTGTGACAACAGTAAACAAATTATAACGGCAAACCCATATAATAAAGTACGTGTTTTCCCACCACGAAAGTGGATGTTATTTTATAAAAGGATTCAACATAAACGGCTGAGGGGCTTTTCATTGTTTTCATTTAATATTCCGTTTCGCTACCATAACATTACCTATGTATCGGAGACTCAGCCCAGTAATAAATTTAGATATTGCTAAATATATATATTGTGATCGACTAAAATCACTTCTTCTTACTTTATTTTAAGAAAATTACTTCGAAAATTAGATGAAAATGACAATTTGGCTGATATTGTCAAGATAATTTTGAACTGATTGAGAATTCAATGATATAATAAGTAAGTATTTTTTGACTTTGGAAAATGAAAATCACTATTAGTTGCTGTGGCAAAGTCTGCTCTCTGATACTAATAATAATAAATTCATTTATTTCAAGTAAGTAATTAGTAAAAACACATAATCCACAATATCAGAAGCGTACAAATTATTATGATCTCATGTTGGTAACAAGCTCATAAGCTTTATTAGTTAGTTTGTGCCGTTTCATCTTATAATTTATTTATTTTAGCTAATTTTTTTATTAAATTATTATTTTCCAACTCCGGCACTGGGTTTATGACGGTCACAAAAATGATACAGTCATATCTGTCTATCCACTTTTAGCTTTAGAATGCACTCTTACCAATCGTCACTCCCGTTCAACAACCCAATAATAAGGGTCCCTCACTAACTCACTAATACTGCTATGGTTAGCTATAATAACGGAGAATTTCTCATGCCTTTGTACCTCGAATCCGGCTTTCACACTAATGTGTTTATTTATAAACGCTGTCCTGAACGGGAAAATATACAGGTCAGTATTGTGAAATAACTGTTGCGTTTTTCCCTCGCAAAATATTGTTTGGGGTAACGAAGCTAATACGGGTGTGCCAAAAATTTTACCTATTGTTCTGCTCATGGTGAAATAAAACGGATCACTCAGGTATATAAGTCGAGTTTAGCGTGAGGTATATAAGTCGAGTTTAGCGTGACATGTTTCGGACTAATTTGTAGTCCTACCTATGGGAGCGCACGACCCAGCGCCAGCGTATCTGTGTATCTATGACTGTATCTGTGTATCTGTGAATCTGTCTGTTGCATCATAGCTCCTAAACGAACTAACCGATTTCGGTGCGTTTTTTTTTAATCGAAACTTAGTTTAACCGAGACGGTTCTTAGCTAAGTTTCCTCAAAATCGGTTCACCAGTTTTTGAAATATTGAACTTTGAAATGACGATGTCGGAGTTTTTTTTTTAACTTTTCTAAGTGGGTTAGGATGTTTATTTTAATTAGCCGTCGCAGTTCCTACCACGAAACTCT
The DNA here is from genome assembly GCA_963691665.1 of Clepsis dumicolana. Taxonomy (NCBI): domain Eukaryota; kingdom Metazoa; phylum Arthropoda; class Insecta; order Lepidoptera; family Tortricidae; genus Clepsis; species Clepsis dumicolana. The sequence goes on along the minus strand of OY829520.1, from coordinate 3,497,690 downwards.
CCCTTATATCGCCGCCGTAGTTTAACGGGGGAGACAGTGATAACACTGTATCGGGAAATAGCTAATGTTGCGTGAGGGTGCATTTTTGCATGCATCCGAGACACTTGTGTTAGGTAGTTTTTGTAGCGTATCCTGTGTCCGGGAAAGTGGGGTGTTTTAGTGTTAACACTCCGTTCTAAATTGCATTAACGTGACACGAGCACGCTTAGGGTGGGTATTGATTTGAAGAGATCATTAATTGTATTTCAAACGGTTTGTTCCTTATATTATGCTTCAGTTTATCATAATTTTAATTAAAAATAATTCAAGTCCTTTAATAGTGAAATAAATGGATTACTCACGTACCTATGTGAGTCGAATAGCCAGACAGGTTTCAGATTAATCAGTAGTTTTTGGTCTGGGAGGTCACGCTTCTGTGTTGGTATAGTAATATAGTAGCGAAGCAAAAACACCATTTTATCATTTTGCTACCGCCGACTCCAACGACATGCGGAGACTCATATAAATAGAAATAGAAATAGAAATAGAAATGGTCTATTTCTTAGAATATAATATTTGCATATAATATTTGTTGACGCCACAACATCAACGGTTGCGGTTCATCGTACATCGCGGTGACGTCACAAAGACGTCACGAAGATGTCACGAATCATCCTCGAAGGATTTGCTTTGGATACCCTGTCAAATATTTGTATTTCAAGTAATTAGCCGAAAGACGTCCACTGCTGGACATAGGCCTCCCCCAAGGCTCTCCACTCAGACCGGTCTTGTGCTTTCCGCATCCACCGCGGTCCCGCAATCCTTACTAGGTCATCCTAGGTCGACCTATGTCCCGCAATGGACGTCTTTCGGCTGACATGGTGATGATTGATGATGAAATTCATTGTGCGTCATCCTGAGTTCTTCTTCTACGATCCTGATACCCTAGCTTGGAGAGAGCTACACACTTGAGGAGTGCTCTAACAATATTATTAGCTTCTAAACTATCTTTTGCCATAACTATTGAAATGATTTTAAATAAGTTCGTGGGAAATGTTAGACAACCAATAATTGTGTACATTACTAAAATGAGAACATTATAAATATCGTGGGACAATAAATATCTTGGGACAAATTGACACCAATTAATCTAGTCCCAAACTAGGCAAAGCCTGTAGTAATATGGGTACTAGACAACGGATAAACATACTTTATATAGATAAATACATACTTGTATACATATTAAACATCCAAGACCCGAGAACAAACATTCGTATTCACCATACAAACATCTGTCCCGACCGGGATTCGAACCCGGGACCTCAAGCTTCATAGTCAGGGTCGCTAACCACTAGGCCATCCGGTCGTCCAAATTATAATTCAGATAATGGTTTCAACATTATATTATTATAATACTCGGGACGTAATCACGTAAAAATATCTCAATACCTCGACGTTTCGGACGCAACGTTGCGTCCATGGTCTGTAAGACCCCTTCCCTCCGAGACCATGGACGCAACGTCGCGTCCAAAACGTAAAGCTATTTTAATAGTTTTACGTGATTAAGTCCCGAGTATTATGATAATGTGTGAAAATCTTCAGCAACATCATTTTACATCAGCAACATTTCTAAGGTAACCATGTAATAAATGTGTACCTATGTAGTTATACCACACAATACATGTGAAAGTAAGAGCGAATGATATACACACCACTGCTGGGCCACAGAATTAAATTATGAGGGATTATTTATTTCCGGAGCGAAAGAAAAACGAGATGTTTTCCTTCATATTATTAGTAATTTGATGTGGAATACGCGTGCCTACGTCAAATAGAATAATATTGGTTTTGTGGATTCTTGCCCAATCCGTATTATGGAAAAAGACAAAGGCTTATTAACCCAACAGTTTGATGTTCCAACTCTATATTTAGAAAATCGTAATACGTAGGTGTTAATACCTTAACGGAGTACTTAGTTACATAAATTCTTATGTGCTGCTTTCCTAGTTTAACCAAAAGTTAATTGATAAGATTAGGTAATTTTTGTGTCAGAAAATTAACATTATTGAATGCTCAGAATACAGACAAAAACCGGAACCCGTGAGCGGTCCAAAAACTGAAGCAACAAAAAAAAATTATATACCAACGAATTGAGAACCTCCTCCTTTTTTTGAAGTCGGTTAAAAACTACACTTACATAGTGTAGTTTCACGTGGTCAGCGTAATGTGACGTGTTGTACGAATGAGAATATTAATTAATCCCGTCTCGTGTCGTTCGTGCAGAAATGTCGTTGCATTTATAAGAACAGAACAGGATTACGTTTCAAGCGTAAACAAGTCGCGAAATCAATAATAAATGGAGATAATACGCGGCGTGCGGTTTTGATTGAGCGAGATTTCTGGTTTGTTCTGTATTCAGAGATTGAACGATTAATATCAATAAACATTATCCAAATATAGCTGTACGGCCTACAAGACACAAAATAATCAGTTAAGCCGGGCAGCTACCGAGAAGCTAGCTAAACTTCCCAAAACAGCAGCAGCATACTAAATTGTAACAACATTTTCTTTGTATAGATATAACGGGTCCCTAAACAGGATTATCCCATGAAATTTTCCGATACAGCCTCTGGCAACACCTGAGACAATCCTTCCCAGGAATTGGAACATGGCTACAATTTCTATATAGCGGACCCGTCAATAAATAATTTACTTTGAACATCACCGTCACAGCCTACCTTAATTTGTGCTTTCGTATCTGAGTCCTCCTTGAGCTACGTACGAGTTAAATTTAGGTTGGTATAAGGAACTGGTTTTTCGACCTCTGTGCTAATTATAAACTGCTCAATTCGTGGCATTGTGAGGGCATTTGTGTGCTAGAAATGTATAATACAATACAATAAGTCTTTATTGAACACCACATAACAGTCAAAACAAGAAATAAGGCACAAAGAAAATACAAGGTAGCAATGGGCGGCCTTATCGCTACAGAGCGATCTCTATCAGGCAACCATAATTACACCACAATAGCCGCCATACCATAATTTACATCACAATTAGTGTTTAACTCTTGTTGTTCTGAGAAATATCTCTATTTCATACCTAGACACGCGTTACTAGCTGGCCGATGCGTTAAAAAAATTTATCTACACACATATCATAAGTCCTCTATAATGCGTTCAGAAACCGTAGAAAATGACCAGCATTGCAGCAGGACGACGCCTTCTCGCCGACAGCGCCAGCCCCAGCACCTCCTCTACCATCAGCAGTAAAGTAATAGTCATTACGATATCGAATTCGATGTCGTAATGACTTTTCGATATCGAATTCGATGTACCGAATTTGACAACCAACGTAATTTACAATCATAGTGAAATAAAACGGATCACTCACGTATATAAGTCTATTAATAATGTGACATTTTTTTGTTTTTTTTTTACAAAAAAAGAACAGTTCACGAAACGTCAGCTCGGTATGTTAGTCTATGATAAAAAAAAACAGTTAAATTCGTGACAGATATGGGTACGATATATTATATGCCTTCGGCTTCTGAACCCATCTTAGAGTACTTATAATATGTGTGTAGATAAAGTAATGTATGCAACTGTACATAATTAGGCCTTAAAACACTCGTGATCCTATTATGAAACTCAGCTTCGCCTCGTTTCATAAAAACACACTCATGTTTTAAGGACCCTCATTATGTAGCAGTTGCATAAACTACTATTTTGAATACAAACTTGCATAAACTGTGACAACATAAAGAAGTAGGTAGGTATGTAGTTCTATTCACTAGGTAGTGAATAGCTGCACGCCAAACCGACGTATATTTTCTATGTTTCTCCCCAAATTAATTTTAACCGCACAAAGCCCGAATTCGTGAAAGTTTCCGGGAAAAAAACCAGTGGATACGTGAAAAATTGACTTTGTCGCTGCAAAACAAATTTCAACTAAAAACTGCGATATTTTCCTGTACCAAAACAAAAAAAACAGGCTAAATGAATAGTCAGTAGGCGCACCCGGCGAAATGCAAATACAGTTTATTAAAAAAATTGAAATTGCGAATCGATTCGGCAAAACAAAGCCAATTTCCGTTTGGTATTTGTGGGTAAATATATAAGGCCGAATACGTATTAGAATTATGGGATTTATGGGTAGTCAAGACAAGTATTCATTTCATAGATTTTCATTTATCATATTTTTTCGATAGTCCAAGCCCTCTCACTCTGAGAGGAGGCCTGTGCCCAGCAGTGGGACGTAACACAAGGCTGGTGATGAGAAAATAATTGAAAAACGAATTAGTGAACCTACTCACAAAATTTCACGAGAATCGGTTGAGAAATGCGACCGGACAGACGGCGGACATAGGAAATAAATTTTGTTCAAGCAGAGGGTCGACCACGACTTTATGAATGCTGCGTAACGTTAGTACGGTTATCGTATCGAGATCGAGAAACCTCATACAAAATTTTAGTTCCAAATACGCTCACGGGCGGGCGCTGTTCCAAACGTCATACAAACTCGACAACGTTTACTATTCGATTTTACGTGACGCAGGTTTCGAAAAGTCGTGCTCGACCAGCTGAAACTGAGAAGCTTCGCATACTTCGTTCATTCGGTCATTGAAGTGGAATTTCCTTCATTCATAAACGTATTTTTCACCCACATTTTTCACCGACATTTTCATAGAACTTTTATTACTTTGGCTAGCCAACTGCCGCAAAAAATAATTGCAATTGACGTAACACTGCTTCGATAGCAATTAAAAAAACCGGAAAAGTACGAATCGGACTCGCTCACAGAGGGTTCCCCAAAAAATTGTTCATCTATCACGAGAAAGGAATCTTGTAGATTTTTCCCGCTTTTCCCGAATGCTTTAAGTTGGCCAGTGCTAGCAGAGCCCTGCTCCTAAGCAAAATCTATGCAGTGTGGGGTCACTTCATATTGGTCATTGACATATACAGACAAAGGCAATAAATAAGATTTTCAGACTTAGTTATTATTGGTTATGCTGTAAGAGCTACCTTAATGCCAAATTTCCAGTCTCTAGACCAACTGGAAGTGTACCCTATACCAAAGTTTTGATACCACGGCAATTTATATCGAAACACCCTTTTGTAATTACTATATCTTTTGATTGCGTTGACTTAGAAGCCTGATTCTTCCACAGCTTCAAGGCACTGCAAGTTTGAATATTTGGTATTGATTTCAGCTTGCTATCTCCACGCGTTTCAGACAAAAGAGCCTTGACAGACAGACAGACGGACAACAATGTGATACTATAAGCGCTCCGTTTTTCCTTTTGATTTACGGTATCCTAAAAACCATGAATCTTCTAATGACGAATGTTATTTGTAAGCATGTATTCAAGTGCGTTGTTGTATTTAGTGTTCTTTTGTGAAATTGTTAGTTGTAGAGATTACTACGCGGGTTTGTTTAGAACCAATGATTTTTTGGTAGCTCAAGATAGAGTTTACAAGGAGAGAGTGGCGTTTCAATCGACGGTAGCGAAATATGGACGCTATTTCAAATGTCCTGTGAGTATACATTTCATCACCATCCTTTTTTACGTCCCACTTCTGGGCACAGGCTTCCTCTCAGAATGAGAGCGCTTGGGCTGTAGTTCCCACGCGGGCCCAGAGTGGATTATTAACTTTCCAGGAGTGTGTCATAATATATAACACGTGCACCATGCAGGTGTCCTGACGATGTCTTTCACCTAAAACCTCATGATAAATTACGTAAATTCCGAAAAACTCAGAGGTGCGAACCAGACTCGAACTCTCGAGCCTCTGCTTGAGAGGCCATAGGTCAAACCACTAGGCTATCACGGTTTTTAAGGGTCTTGGTTTAAGTTGTTGAATATGGATAGATACGAGATTCTTAACGTTGCAGAACGGTTTATTGACAGCAGCAGAAGCAGTAATGCCATGTTTTCTTTACAGATCTCCTATTTCCGTGTAGTCGATCGCCTCGGGATGGGGAGAGGTCCTCGTGTTGAAGTCACCAGAGGTGGTCTAAGGCAAAAATACCTCACCTTGCGGCTAACTTCACCATACGACCTCCCTATATCTGTCAACATCTACGTCGGATGCGAAAATAAGAACGGGAAAAGAACAAAGCAGATGAAGAAAAAAACGACGTGTCAGACACCGACTATAGTGAAAAAGTTGTTTGGAATAGAAGGAGTGGCTGCTACGCCACAACAGAAATGGCTTTGTTGTTATTTTACATGAAATATAATGATTTAGAGAAAACGATTTTTTTCGAAGGCATTGTATTGGTTTTCTGTCCTGTTTTATATTATACCACAATAAACTAGTACGTCGCCTGTACCCTAACAGTAAGTAACGAAGTTTCTCATAAAAACAACTTCCATTTCTGTTTCTCTGTATTCGGTCACCATTGCAGGCATAAAATCTCCCTGGAGAGAGATTTCTCTATTGGGGTCTTCCCGGAACTAGCTATTATCTAAATTGTGAATTCAGGGTCACCCTGGTACGCGAGCGCCAATGTAGGCCGCTGAGATCACACTATACACTTTATCATCAAGGTGGACAACCTTGTTAGTTTGTCTTCCTCGTTTCATGAGGGAGTCGGACCCGGTGCCGTAAATAAACAGTGCATAATTTTTAAAACGTTTCTTTTATTTTTAATAACTTTTTATGTTTTGGTGTAGTATTCTGTGATAATTTCAAGTAAATAAATACGGTTCCTTCTAAAGATGTCCCTTTAAACAGAGGACGAGAGACGGACGGGCAGACAGACAGACGAACAGTAGAGGCTTAATAGCTAGTGTCCCGTTAGTTAACGACAAACAAAAAGCCAAATGCAAAAGAATGACAGGATATAATTTATGGACTTAGCCTTAGATCCATAGTACTTACTCCCTTTAATCCCATGGAACCTACTATTCAACGTGAACCTAAAAATTAACCTTCCAGGAAATCAAACGTCAATACATCAGTGGGACAGCCTGTCGGACAACTGTCAAGAACTAAATTAAACTGTCAATCATTTCGCAGAACGAGCAGGCGCAGCAACGCATGACCTACATATTGAAAACGTTGGTTAAAGCGATACTTTTAAGGGCGGAGTTTAGTCACTCAAAACGGGACAGCGCTATCTAGAGTCTGGCAAACGAAAGTTGAACCTCGTAGTTATTTCAATGGCAACACTTTGTCTCCATGTGTGTCTATCTGAGGTGTCATGTCGTATGTCAAATTGAAATTTATCTAACTAAATTGCGGCTGTGTGAGTGACACTGTGTTACCCTGTCACGATTTTTTTGAAATTGGCGCGTTTTTCCTGGTTCAGCTTTCGTTGGCTATACTCTAGTAACGCTTGTGTCAAAAGAAAGAGTGCTAGTCGAAAACGCACGGTGTAAGCAAAGCATTCCAAACTGCTCTGAGTAAGAAACTAAAGTACAGATTTTATTTTTGTTTGAAAAAAGAACTAGGTAATAATTTTTCTTCTCACTCCGGTTCAGTAGCACTAGCACGACTGGCCGCGACTTTGTTTCTCGCGCGAGATTATATTATCCGTCCCTTTGCATTCTGAGTGACAGAAAAAACGGGCAGTTGTTCTCGCGCAAGGTAAAAGTCGCACTGTGAGTTGTGCTAGACCTACAGAAACGATAAAAGTGCCAAGGCGGGCCTAACTCTACAAAATATTTCATCTACGATTTTGTTTACAATCATGGTTTCATCTTTGGGGCAATGATATTACATATAAAAAGAGGTAGATATGTCATCAGCACGCCGAAAATGAAGCGCAGAAAAGGCTACAAATTGTAGCCTCTTTGACCACAATCTCTCTCAAATAAGGTCCAAACTTGCGCGCAAATGTCAAAATGTTCGGAACATGTTTTTGATTGTCTTGTGAGCATAATTATGACGTATCTTTACTTATAATATCATTGCTTTGGGGTACTTAATTTAGTCTTGTGATATTACGGGCTTTTTCCGAACCCCCCCCCCCCTTTCGAGCCTCACGTGATTAATGTGATTAATAGGCGCTCCTTAGCCTGCGGGCTGGAAGCCGGTACGGGTAAGATATTCCATGCCAATCAGGAATAGATGTTCTGGTTCAATACGATTCCAGTCCTATTGTTCTCGCTTGAATTAAATTTTGAGCTCGATCAGGCATCCGGCAGTGGTGCATCGCTCCGGCTTAAGCATCAGCAATGCCGTCGGCTCCTCAGGACCAAAAGTAGTTTAGATCACAGAGAGTTCCCTACATAAAAAACGCTGAGGGTTTCCACATTATTATGATAAACACGGGACTTAAACATGAATGTATTATTTAAATACCTCGACGTTTCGGACACGACGTTGCGTCCATGGTCTCGAAGGGACTGAAGAGGCGGGTGTCAACATATTCTGCACTGGTTACTCTAACTACCCGCACTTGGTCTTAATTATTAATTTCTTCACTAGGGTTGCCACTAGTCCGACACACAACACTCGCGACAAGCAAATGATGATAACGCTTACAGATAATGATTACGGGATTTCATGAAGATGGCAGCTTAAAACCATCCTCCCGATTGAATTTACAGTGTTTTCTGATTTCAACTGCTTGCTGATAAAAATGACACTCGGCAGAAAGGATTGTGGGACTATTATGAAGCTCAATCCAGTGGTTTGGTCTTGCGATTCCAGCAAAAACGTTCCATTTTGTATCCATTTTACAAGACACCTGTGAAGTGTATTAGGAGTAGTGTAGTTGTGTAGATTTAAGTGACATTTTCTATGCTGAAGCTCTACAAAAGGAAGCTATTAAAGTGATAAACGGTGATGGTAAAATAACTAAGTACCTATTAAGCAAATAACCTGCATGTTAGGCAATGTAGAAGTCCATATTAAATAGAGATAGCAAGGAGTGTTTATTACAGAGTTACCCAGTACTCAGCAAATAACGGTCTTTGCTCAGATGTTTGAGGTAACTCCGGTTATTAGTACAAGTAATCCCGCTGCAAATTCGCTTTCTGTCAGTATAAAGTAAGCGTATGTTAAGCGAGTCGTAATATATTATGTATGCACTGCATCACAAAGCAATTAGACTAATCAGACTTTGCACCTGCAGTTGCATCGTAATTCATTCGAATGATAACATTATCATAAGCAGCAAAACGCCATGAATATGCAAACTTGACTGACAGTTGCATATTTAATACTATAAGGAAGGCAAACGAACAAGTGGGTCACGTGATGGTAAGTGATCACCACTGCCCAGCATAGACGCCTGCAACCCCGGAGGATGTTCAAATGTGTTGCTAACCTAGAAGGCTAAGATGAAATGACTCTTGTGCCAGTGATTAGCGAGTAAGATTTAAAATAGGAATAAGGGTAGGATATTTGCGGCGTTTGCTGTGGAGACTGTAGGGTCGTGTAGACCGAAAGCCAAAAACCTTTTTAAAATTTTGAATAAGAAACTAGCTCAATCCACAGGTGACCATAGGGCTGGGTCTTTCCTCGTATCGTATCGGTATTGCCATACAACGGGTAACCGGCTAGCCTTAATAGTAATTATGGACACCCTGCCGTCGTTGCTACTGGGCAGGCATTAAATAAAAGAGATCACCGTCCATATCACATTGAACCTTAATGTCTAAAATAAATTATTAATTCCAGTTGCACATAATGTTGAATTGAACGGCATAATACTTAGTTACTTAGTTACTAATGTCTTTATTAAAGAAAAAAAAAGGGGATACATAGATAGCCAGATCAACAGCGCAGGCTTCGCCAGGTGAATATTATAGACATTCGCAATAACCTTCGAAAAATTCACTAATTTACAAAATTCTTGGTTTTGTAGCACTTTGGTAGAGTCAATATGAAGCATACACGGAAAAACACGTCTAGTCACCTTAGAAAGTTTTTGGGTTATCGCGATTTGAAAATTATCCATATAATTTTCGTACGTATTTTTTTAAAAGTGATAAAGATAAAAAGACAAGTTGCATAAATATTTGTATCTGTAACTGAGTGGTAACTAATAGTCTATTGAGTGCTCTACAATTTGGGATTAAAATCTCGATTGAAAAAAAGTGACTAGAAATATTCTTTCCACGTAGGTAACCTTCGTATAATGGCGGTCTGAATAAGAAATGTTACGCCTATTTTTAAACTTTCATTGGGCTTGACACAAATTCCTAATAATCTCCTTATTTACGCGTGAACGTCTGTCTTTTCGGCTTACGTTCATAAATGTATGTTAATTTTAATAAATGATGACGTTATTGTGGCAGACATTTTATTCGGGGGAATAAAACGTGTCTCCTTCGAGCAATCGCAAGGGGATTATTTTGGCGGGAAAAATAAAAAGGAATGTCAAAAGGGGGATTTACTTCAGCCCTTTTTGTCAGCAAATGAGGTGGAATATGATGTCAGCGTTTAGACTGATTTTACTTGCTTCCAAATAATGAAACAAGTTGATGGAAAGGGTAGGTAGGCGAACTATAATTGACTTGCTTTTGTTTTATTTTGTCTTTATTGGCTCGCGTTAGTATTGTTTAACATAAAGGCAACATTTCACTTAACATCTGCTGCTGGTTTTGCATAATAAAGTGACATTCACTGTTGGCGACTGGCTGGAGTTATTTAGTGTTAATGGCTCACTTCTAAATTTAAAACCAGGCTATGTTTTCTTCAGTTGCGCTATTAGGCTGGCATTAGTATGTTTGCCTAGTTTGGGACTTGGTCAATTGTTGTCAATTGTCCCATCAGATCAGAACTGACCACATTAAAAAAATTCATTCAATTTCCAAGGAACAATTGAGAGAAACTAAAAAAATGCGATGTTGCCAGCTCAGCACGAATAAACGCTCTTAATATATCACCAACATGCGTACATTTTGTCAAACCACCCTGCAAAACCAGCCCCAGCCGCGGCACAATGCTGAGAGGGATCCTGTTCAACGTCTTTGTTTACTTCGTTAATTATTTTTTATTATACTTGTCACTTGTGTACGTTGAATAAATATTTTTCTATTTCTATTTCAAAACACCGTGCTATTGAAAAGTTCCAAGTTACGTGTACTTCGTAATTCCATTACACAAAATCTATTAATTCCCTCCTAATTAGCTCTCAACTTATTTAGAAACACATTACGATTCTGCATATATCTATTCGGGCTTACATCAGTTGCCGTGCTCTGAGGCCCTAAAGTAAGCAATTACGCACAAGGGAATCGTTAAAACGAGGGTAGGATGAAGATAATTAAAGTTGGCCACATTCGGTAGCCCATTTGTGACCGGAGGTCAACAGTTTGCCTTAATAATTAGTAGCCGTAAGTAGGTTTAATAAGACACAATTGGGAGGGTTTTTTAACAGCGGTTCGGGGAGAGTTGGGTGGTGCAGAATAATAATTTAAGGATGTGAAATATTGTACTAAAATATTGTAAATTATTGTTGGTTGACTTGATAGCAATAATGAATGACGGAATAATAAAGACCGGACAAGTGCGAGTCGGACTCGCGCACCGAGAATTCCGTACAAATTTATAGGTTTTTTCTGTTTGTCTATCACTAGAATCGAGTCTCGGAGATTTTATCCGTTTTTCCCGAGTGTTTTCAGTTGTACAATAATAGTAGAGACCTGCTCTTATGCAAAATGTACGCAGCGTCTAGTCATTTTACATTGGTCCCTGGCATTAATACAGATAGACATATAAGTACTTAAAGAGTTTCAAATTTATTTAATTGGTTGTGCTACAAGAATTAAACCAAATACTTACCAAATTTCAAGTTTCTAAGACACCTGGAAGTACGCCATAGGATTTAATACTACAGAAATCTGCATAGAAGCACCCTTTTTCAAGTCAATCTAAAGATATCTACAGCCATTGTAGGTATCTTTTGATTGACTTAGTTTCATTTTTCCACAGCTTCAAGGGACTGCGGACTTGAGTACCTATTTGATATTAATTTCAGCATGCTCCCTCCACGCATTCTAGAGAAAAAGGGCCTGGACAGACAGACAGATGGACAACAAAATGATCCTATAAGGGTTTCGTTTTTCCTTTTGAGGTGCGGAACCCTAAAAGTTTAGTAATAAAAAACCAGATGTTTGATGTTCTGAGTTCACAGTGCTAGAAACTCACCTATATCTGACTCGGTCGTCAAAACCGATAAAATGAAATGTCCATTCAGTAAGCGGCAACACTATTAAAGTCCACATTTTACTTATGTACCTATGCTGTACCTACTATAACATTTTCCACTATTTAATATAACCAGTACAACTTACCCATACAGAACCGTCCAGTTAAAGTTCCACAAAAGCAAATTTGCAAAACGATTTATTGGAACTAATATTGTACGCCCTCAACCACGGCCCAAAGCTAAAGCCTCCTATCCCCGAAATGACAAAATCCTAATTCAAAACACAATGGGTAGCCTGACCACCGCCCCTCCGGCCTAAATAAGCCACAGCCCTTAGGTCCATTGTCCAAATTATTTGTCGTGGTTTCTGTTTCTGACTTGACCACTACCGAGGACGATTAAATTAAGAGGACTACCTACCAATGTTTCTTTAACTGCCACTTCTTCATTCCCCAGTTTAGCTCTTATACCAAAGGTAGTGGAGGGGTATATGAGGGAATATGAGCTTATCTGAGAATTGGAAAATCGGTCCTAAAACTAGTGGCTCCCCCAGAACGTTTTTAGGACAAATTTTAAGTCTTAAGAACAAATTTTAGGTCAAAAAATGTTTAGCATAGGTTCTCTGTGGCTCTCTATTCCCCGTAAATTTGGATCCTGACAACTACTGGGCAGATTCTGCTCATGCTTTTAACATGAAAATTGTGTTAACGTAAAAAATATATAAAGTTTGTAAATATGAACGATACTCAAGTTAATTATTTCTCGACACTGAAAACTCGCTAAAGCTCGTTCGATAGTAATCTTGCTGTAGCTTGTTTCACTGTAATAAAAATATGTCTTTGTACCTACCATTTATGTCGTATGGCACTCATACATCTGCTTAACACAATAACGTCATCTGTGAACTCAACGAAAAAGATAATAATATAGATGGCGCTATTGTGTCTGAGCTCTATGAAATGATTGATATAGAGAACTCTCTGTAGTGAAATTACTTAAAGCAGGCTTATTATTTAACAAAATGTGACACTGTGTTAAGCATTGGCAGTCCTCTTTATTTAATCTTCCTTGATCGGTACGCTGGTTTAATGGGGGGTAATGATTCTTGTAAACTTTCCTGTGCACGGTGGGCGATAAATTAATTTTGTGAGATATTGCCTTTTACTGCGCTTTCGTGAATACGGTTAAATGAACGTAAAACGTTTTAGTTTAAGTAAATAGAATGAAATGTAACTTGATTGTGAGTAAAATGGAACTCCCAAGACACAAGACTTTGTAGCGAGCTCGCGAGCAAAGAATGTTTTCCTTGAGCATAAAAATTGAATAAATAATATTAAAAAGTATGTCAACGTCGCATTAATAAAAGCATTAAATTTATGTTATAAATTAACTTCTGCCCCATTTTTCTTTCCTGAAGTCCATTATTATAGTTTATTTTACAAGTAGGTCAAGTTAACAAGGTTAAGGTAAACTTCCGAAATGATTGACACCTTAACTCAAGTAATTGACACCCAGCTGGTCACCTTTATTTCTATGACGACTTAAGATTGAAGGTGTCAACTAATGTGGCAATGTCGGGCACTGGAATATATACCTTAACAGTTTTATAAATACATCAGAGGGTCGAGCACGACTTTACGAATGCTGCGTAACGTAAAATCGAATAGTAAACGTTGTCGAGTTTGTATGACGTTTGGAACAGCGCCCGCCCGTGAGCGTATTTGGAACTAAAATTTAGTATGAGGTTTCTCGATCTCGATACGATAACCGTAACGTTACGCAGCATTCGTAAACTTGTGCTCGACCCATAGCGATATCAAACTGACGAAACTAGATTAACAGAAGACTATGGGACGCATTAAAAAAAATCTTAAGTAAAGGAGCAACTTATTACTTAATGAGGAAACCCGCTCACTTTTGCGAATCAATTCAATGGTGTGTGTGTGAGACGTTTCCAATCCGCATCGGGTGCGCGTTAGAACTACAGTGGGTCGAGCACGACTTTTCGAATCCTGCGTCAAGTAAAATCGAATAGTAAACCATGTCGAGTTTTAACTCTCACAGTATTTGGAACTAAAATTTAGTATGATATATAATCGTGCTCGATCTTTCGCATTCTGAGATTAGGCCTACGCTTAACAGTCTGTCGTAAATAGCAAAAACTTAATTTGGACTATCGTTACAATGGCGATGCTGTTCATAAGTTTTTTTATTACTGTCCTTTAAATAAGAGTACTTATAACAGTTTTAAATGATCCGCGATTAATTGCAGTAGGTAGATATACTGAAAACGGTATTGACCGTTATAACCTTAATTTTACCAACTTACTACTTAGGAGTGTAACTGCGTCGAAATAACTCAGCAAAGCTTTTTTGCGGGTGGTAGGACCTTGCGCGAGGTCCGTCCGGATCGCTATCACCATCTTACTCGTTAATCCTTAGCAGCAGTGCTTGCACTGTTGTGTACCGGTGTGGAGAGTAAGACAGCCGGTGTAATTACGGGCATAAGAGGCATCTCATATTAGCTCTCTAGGTTGACAACGCATCTGCAAACCCTCCGTTGTTGTGGGGTTGGGGGTGACTTACCATCAGGTGACCCACTTGCTGATTGCCTCCCTCGTCGTAACTATAAAAAAATCTATTAGGGTAATCGCGGTCAATATCCCGTTTTCATTACGTCTAAAAGTACTTCTTATGACATGACAAGTGAAGCCTCCAAAACACTTGAGTGCAAATAAAGCGTTACATTCAAATGCGTGGATTTGCCAGCATCTCGCTAAGCGCTGGGCCGCATCTCTTCGATATCAGTTGCTTATTCAATCGCGCCGATTTGAGCGAGTGGGCGAAAATACAGTTGGGTGCACCGAACAATTTACAATTCACTTGCCGCTCGGTTCAGACTCCAGTGGCGTGTGCTTGGGGACAGAGAAAAAGGTATATTTCTTGACTTAGTGGAACGGGCGACTGTCCACCATATGCCTGAAGCGAGTGTTGCAGTATTTCGGTCATATTGCGCGCAAGGGATCCGAAACTCTGGAAAAACTTTTGATAACCGAAAAAGTGGAAGGAAAACGACCAAGAGGACGTAGTCTGAAACGATGCTCTGATCAAATCTCCGAAAACCTGGAGATGAGCATTGGCACAGCAATCCACCGCGCAGAAGACCGAAGCCAGTGGAGGAAGGCTGTTGATAGCGTTTGTCGGGGATACTATCCTCAACATTGGGGGACCGACTGAGGAGGAGGAGGGAGTCGTGGAATCGAGATGTATCACGGGCTAGGTTTGACGATGACAGTGGTGTAGCTAGGACGTGATTTGCGTCGTCCTTGCATTAAGCGGGCTATACACACTAATAGGGCAGGGGTCACTAATTAGTTTATCTAAGGGTCCGTGTACGAAAATAATTAGACTGTCACGGTCCATCTGCTTTCTTTCCCTGAAATTTTTTTCAACGTGTCGTCTAGTTTTTGACCAGAATCATAAGGAAACATTTAGTTAACGTCGACTTGAAAATGTAAAGTAAGGTATTGCTTGAAGTGCGCATGACGCCTCCACTTGGATTAAAGTCCTCACAAAAATACGTCGGCGGTCCGGATGCGGACTGCGGTCCGAAATTTGGTGACCCCTGCAGCCTAGTGCAGCAATGGCATACCCTAGTAGTAGTTTTGCCCGTACAGTTCAAATGCACAGGTAAGAAGGATCGTTTGTGGCATTCGACTGTGCAGTTTTCTACGACAGCACAGGTGACCCTCTTTAAAGTCTCATAATTATCCGCACCGGTTGCCACCCACGTTATTTGCGCCACTGGTGGTGGTGATAAGTGGTCTAGAGTGTGAGCTCTATCAAAGTTCCACCAGCAGCTCAGGTCGACGTATTCTGTAGTGTTCATAATCAGCGATTTTTTGCAGTTAAACAGCAATGTTCCATAAGTTTTTGGGCAAATTGCTTAGTAAGTTTCGTTTTTTAAACTACAATACATGTTTTTGAGCTAGTGCAGTTATTTTTTTCCTGGCTGAAGAGCCCATCAAGGGATGCGGCCCAAAAAATTGTAATTAGTGGCTTTTATGACTTTTTTCAGCTCAAACAGGATTAAACATGAAAAAAAACCCGTATATTATAAATATTAATTTTAAAGAATATTTGACAAAAAGTAGATACATAATAAAATGTTTGTAATTCAGGGTATGTCATTAAAAAACAAAGCCGGTGGAGGAAAACTTCGTTATTTTTTTTTTATCACAATATCTCAAAAACTAAGCAGCTTAGCAAACCTTAAATTAGATATATTTTTTTGAGAGGTAAGTATATATAAGTACCAGCCTTATCAGCAGAGCTGTCGATGGATTATCGTCAGTTTCTGGGACACTCTGAATAATAAAATTATTATCATGTTTACTAATTTAATTGCACGCCACAACAATCGTATGAAATGTATTTTAGCGAAGCGTTTTCGAAGTTCCACACAGAAATGATGTAACCAAGTGTCGCAACGAGCGGTGAAAACGCGACTTTATTACGAGGTTGGAAAATTCAAAGTACAGTGTGGATCGTATACTGTGTACACTCGATTGTGAAGCCGTTGTGGTCTTTTGACTCACTGTGCTGACTCTGACTGATTCCAGGTTTCAGCCTGCTGAGCATTTTTTGGTTGTAATTACTTAAGATTTCACGACGGTAGAATCACATTAACATTACTCAGCCAAATGAACCAATAAACCAGTCAATGGAAGTAAGTCTTGATTGGTTAGACTTTGTTTTTGACAAACCAGCTAGGAGACTAATAAAGGTATTAGGCTGACATGGTCACACCAGGTGTACCAAAGCCTCAATAAAAAAAAACTTCCAAGTGCGAGTCGGACTCGGGCACGAGGGTTCCATAGAAAGATTTTAACGCTTTTCCCCAGTGTTTTAAGAAGTCCAGTGTTAGCAGAGCCCTGCTCCTAAGCAAAATGTACGCAGTGTGGCGGCAACTTATATTGGTCTGTGAAATCTACAGACAGACATAAAATTTCAAGATTTTGAGACTTTTCTGAGTGGTTGTGCTATAAGAGCTACCTTCATATCAAATTCCAAGTTTCTAGGACATCTGGAAGTACCCTTTAGGATTTTTAAAATCGACAATTTGTATGGTGATCCTATAAGAGTTCCGTTTTTTCCTTTTGAGGTATGGAGCCCTAAAAAGAATCATAAATTACTAGCCTTCCTGGTCCCTATTTCACCACCTGTACAATTCCCAGTTTTAAATGACAATTATTAAAACTACATTTCTTTGACAATAATATGAAGCGCGCTAAAACAAAAGCTCTTCAAGTCAGCAGTCAAGGCAGCATTGAAAACTGACAATTGTAAAGTTGGTGAAATAGGGGCATGGAGGTGTATGATATCTTAAAATTATTTAGATACAGGCGCCAAGATACCCCGCCCGTGTGACAAGTGGGTCAACTATTCGCAATACCAGATGGAATAAAGATGCGTTGTCAACCTGGGGGGCTATGTTGAAATATTTCTTGTGCCCGTAATTTCCCTGGATGTTACTCTCCACGCCGGAACACTAACAGCAGTCTGCTTAGCGACAGGGTTAGCGGGCAAGATAGTGGTAGTGACCCGGACGGACCTTGCACACAGTCCTAGCACACGCAAGGTGCGGATCTGGAAAGTGGAAAGAGTCAAAGAATTGACATATTGGTGTGTCACGCTGGAAATACGAGTATACTAGTAAGAAGAAATCGCTTTAAGCCAGGATACAGGAGACTCGGATTCCAAGTTATATTTAGCAAGCTTAGTAATGGCGTCACGTGTTCTGGTTTAATAATCTGGCATGGCATAAACTAGAACTATTTACACGGTGCTAAGGAAATTTGTAGCTAAGTATTTCATTAGAAGAGACTAGTCAAATAATTTCACCATCTGAGGATGGTATTTTTACAGGCGTCGCTTCAAAAATCAGCTACTTGGTAAGCTACAGGCATCATCATCGGGTAATGTTAAACTGAGCAATGAGGATTTGACGTTTACACGTTCGGCGGCGGTAAACAGCTATAGCCGTTATAACAATAGAAATTCTATTGTGCCTAGTTTACCGCCGGTGAAGCATTAAACAAAAGATCGCTAGATGCCATTAGTATCAAGAGGTCCGTTCGACATTTCCGCCATGATTGCGACTGGCTTATAATTCAAGTAGCCAATGCCAAACGTGTCAAAAATGTCAAATTAATCCTCTTGTCAAATGATCATCATCAATCATCATCATATCAGCTGAAAAAAGTTCACTGCCGGATATAGGCTTTCTTCACAGGCTCTCCACCGGTCAGGCTTGATGTGATACTAATACCTTCTAGCCTATTCTCTTGGCAGCAGTAATCCTTAGAAATAATACGTGCTAAAGCTTAAATTCGTAACACGATATTTCTTGTAACAACCCCTAAACTACACTCTGAACTTAGCCTCTAACAGATTCAGAATACTCATTGGGTCACATTAACATAGAAGGCGTGGGAGCTTGAGAATAGTTCCTGTATCTTACAGACTATCGCTTGTGAAAACTCGACCGTATAGTACGGACTGTAGAAGCGCTAGTCACCATTCGAAGCTGAAAGAACGATAACACTTCTTCTGCTAACATGCAAATGTCGTGTCTTACAAAAAGTTTAAGAGGATTTCGTGCGGGTTTGGCGTTGTTTGGAAAATTCGTACAAACAGTGGCAAGACTATTCTTGACATTGGGGAGATTAAGTTTCTTTTATAAGTTCCTTGTTCTTGTAGAACTGAGGCGCTCTTTTACATTTCGCCGTGCATGGGTATGAGGTGACTGGCACGGGTCAAATGAGGAGCAGGATATTCCGTGGGGCAGTTTTTATAAATGGTAGGTGTACTTAGTAAGCAGAGAACACGAACGGAACGGATTATAAAAGTTGTACGCATTTGGGACTACTCCCAAAGACTACTCTTTGTTTGTGATTTTCTTTTATCTTAATGTTTATCTTGATGATTCTGTTTAGCCAAGACGGTTTGACAATTTTAAATGCGATTTTTTAAAATAAGTAGTGATAGTTTAATCGCGATGGTTCCTACCTAAGTTCTATCTATTGACATGAAAAGGTCAGGGATTTTACAATTTTTATGTGTGTGTTGTAGTTAAATGGAGTCACGTTACGTTACAACAAGAACAAAAAACAGCTTTTTCATTTTATTTTTTAAACTCATACGTATTATAATAAGGCTTCGTGTTTTGCCTAGGATACCTATTTACCCGAATATTTAAGTGCAGAAAAATTAAGTTTGCCGATATTTTCCTTTCTTTTCAGGTAAAGAAATGCGTCTTTTACCCTGCCAACGTATCCAATAAAACTAAGACGGTATTCTTAAAGGAAGGAGCGTAAAATTCAAGGAATTTCTTCGAGAAGATTATTATATAAATTTGCAGTTTCTTCGTCTACGAGTTTATTTTACACACCGGGAGAAGCTGCGTAGATCGATTCGCCTCAAAACGGGCCGACGAACTATGTTGGATGTTGTTGGCACCAATGGTACAATATTTACGATGCAGTTTGGAGTTCTAAGGACCTGTCAATTCATACAAAACCAAAGACAAAAAGAATGGCTCGGCTAAAAATCGTTTCGATGAAACTAGCTTTCGATTAATAAAGTCGCGTCGCAATCCTTTCATCCGCTTAGCAGCTACGATGATACAGATAGATACACCCATACACAGGTCAAACTTATAACACCCTCTTTTTGCGTCAGGCTTGAACATATGTAGCAGGATTAGATCGGCTTTGTAAGAAAACAGTTAAACTAAAAACAAAAAAGCGGCGGACCAAACACGGGGATTACCGGGCTTACCATTCATTAACGCCGTCCCATTCCGAATGTTTCGAATCAATTTACCTTTAAAACTTAACTTTATAGATCGTTAATGGAAATAGATAGCTGTAACCCTTGAACTTAGTGTTATTGGGGCTAGGAATTTCCGTGCAGGCTCAGGAGTAGAGAGAACAGAATTGTCACTTTGTATTTTTAACGTTAGTAAAGCGTGAACATTCTCCTTCAGAATTGTCATCATCATATCAGCCGATCCACTTCACTCCACTGCTGGACATAGGCCTTCCCAAATGATTTTCTCGTCGATCGGCTCTTGTGCTACCCGCAGCCAATAGCTTTCAGCGATCTTTACCAGATCGTCCGTCTACCTTGCGGGAGGCCTACCAACACATCGCCTTTCGGTACGCGATCGCCACTCTAGAACCTTACATCCCCAACTGCCATATCAGTTCTCTTCTTCTTCAAGTGCCTCTCCATTACTGAAGGTTGGCAGTCAGTTTTCTGAACTTTTTTCCATTAAACTGACCAACAAGGGATGTATAATGACGGTAGTTTCCCGTTGCTTTCCGTCATAGATCTTTTAGCGGGTATTTAGCCCCCTAAGCTTCTACGCCTTTTCCAGCCAATCAGCTGGGTGTATGGTTATACCGCCATTGCTCGGTCGCCAGAGCCTCGTTTGTTTTCCAGCAGGGAGCACCATGGCAGCTTGGAGGCCGCCGCCGCCGGCTATCCGTATTACGAACCACCGACGCGTGCAGGTGAGGTTGACACTAGGGCCGGATAGGATCTTGTTACCGTTCTCCCCTTACTCCCCTTATCATACATATCAGTTCTAGGTATGAGCAATATGCCCCTCCTAACTACTACTACTTAGAAGGGATCAATTATGGCTATAAAAGTTGGAGCGACGACGTAGTAAAGATCACGGGACGGCGGTGGATGCGGAAAGACCGGTCTGAGTGGAGATCCTTCGGGGAGGCCTATGTCCAGCAGTGGACGTCTTTCGGCTGACATGATGATGATGATGATGATAAAAGCCCTAGGCGAGGGAATGGTTGCACAAGATAAGGCTTGGTTTGCCTGCCTGTCCTTTTTATAGCGAGATTTCAGATACCAGCACAAGCGCGTCACTGCCGTGCCGTGGCGACCCGCGTTCCGCCTCTCCACACCCCGCGCGACCGCGCTCACCCCTGCTCGCGTCCCAAAACGCACACAGCCGCGAGGTCGTTTACTGCACACATGCTTCAGTGTCGTTTCTTTTTTACGTTAGTATACATATTCTTTGACATCGCCGTGCAAGATTGGACTTATCAAATATGTGGTACTAGCTGTCGCTCCCGTATCGGCTTCAAGCCACGTACGTTATTTCCGCACCATTAGGGACGCTGCTGAAACTATTTATTTTAAAAGTATGATGACGGGAACCGATTCAGATCAGACACACCTAATTTAATAGAAAGCGACAGTGTGTGCTCAAAAGTTAACATGAATTCTTCAGCGAGTTGAAATAAATGCTTCACGTGTTTTCACAGAAAGGATGCTTGCTCGGACTGTGTTACTCTCGATACCACTAAACCAAATTTTGACCTTATTAGGTGTAGGCATAAATTTGTAATGGTTGTCAAAGTGATGCAAAATTACGAGTGGAGTACCTAATAGAAAATAACGGTCATTTACCCTGTTGGTGTACGCAGTGAGTGGCAGTTTGGATTTATTTGATAGTTTTCGCATCAGGGGGTTTAAATGGCATGATAGGATCCTGGATATAAATAAATAGACGTTGTTTTTCTAACCGGTAAACACATAAATAATGAATCATTGGGAATCTGTAGAAATGAGAATCTGTAGAATTGGGCATCTGTAGAAATGAGAATCTGTAGAATTGGGAATCTGTAGAAATGAGAATCTGTAGAATTGGGTATCTATAAAAATGAGAATCTGTAGAATTGGGAATCTGTAGAAATGAGAATCTGTAGAATTGGGAATCTGTAGACATGCGCCTAAAGGACTAATCTCACTGCAAGAGGGAAACTGTTTGAAGCAGCTGCCTGCACCGATACCATATTATTAACGGAAATTGAAGTGCAATTGGGTCGCCCCATGTCCTGATGGTTTAAGTACCTACTAACTAGTTATTTGAGCTCTGTGTAATACTAACAATAACGTATTATGGATTTTGTTTTTCGATATAAATGCATGTTATTTCGTTTATTTAGATTGAACCTCACACCTTAAGGGTTCATTTTTAACCCCAAACGAAAAAGAGGGGGTAATATAAGTTTGACATGTGTATCTGCGTATTAGTGTGTCTGTGTATCTGTGTATCTGTCTGTGACATCATAGCTTCCAAGCGGATAGACCGATTCCACCGAATCCAGATGGTTCTTAGCTAAGTTCCATTAAAATCGGTTAACCCGTTTTTGAAATATTGAACTTTGAAATGACAATGTCGGGGATTTTTCAACTTTTGTAAGTTGGTTAGGTTAGGTTATTACCATTTTGTTTTCGGAACCCTTGCGGAAGCTCTATAGGAACTGTTTGGGCTGTCCTCCATGCAGTTTAGAGCCGAGTCCAATTAATTCAATACTGTTGGTTGTGTCATTAGATGGCGGTGGAAGTAAGAGGCGATCCCGTGGAGTTACGACTATGCTTTCGCCGAAACACACCTGCGATCCGCCACCGGAGTTTGGGAGTGCCATAGACAATGTCGAGATGACTTAGTTTGCTTCAAGGTGGAGGCGGGAAAACAGTGGCTTGATAGAAAACAGCTAAGCCGAATTAATATTTCAATTTTAATTAAAACATTCTAAAATAAAACTACTTAACAAAACCGGACATGTGAAACATGTGCGAGTCGGACTCGCGCACGAGGGTTCCGTAGAAAGATTTTAACACTTTTCCCCTTGTTTTAAGAAGTCCAGTGTTAGCAGACCCCTGCTCCTAAGCAAAATGTACGCAATGTGGGGTCATCTTATATTGGTCTGCGAAATCTACAGACAGACATATTTTTTTAGATTTTGACACTTTTCCGAGTGGTTGTGCTATAAGAACTACCTTCATACCAAATTTCAAGTTTCTAGGACAACTGGAAGTACCCTTTAGGTTTTCTCAGTACGGCGATTTGTATGGAAACCACCTTTTTAATGACTGTATCTTTTGATTACGTTCACTTGGAAGCTTGATTTTTTTACAGCTTCAAGGGACCGCAGACTTGAGTATTTGATATTAATTTCAGCATGCTACCTCCACGCGTTCTAGAGAAAAAGGGTATTGACAGACAGACAGACAGACAGACGGACAACAAAGTGATCCTATAAGGGTTCCGTTTTTTCCTTTTGAGGTACGGAACCCTAAGAACTAAAATGTTAGTTGGTAGTTGAATTAGGAATCGAAAAAACCCGACTACAAAAACTATTATCTAATAATTTGTTTTAATTAAGTACCTAAAGCCTTTTAGGCGTGCAGACGGGAATTCCTGAAAACAATATAGGTAACCTATGTCACTAAGACAAATCTAATGCCAATAACATCTCATACATTGAAATCCGTCAAACGCTTTAGGTCGTTGAGCGTGTTAAAGAATTAGACAAACACATACAATCGGCAATCGGATAAAAAGAAATCCCCTTGGGTATGGTACCAAAGATGCTGGCGCGTTACCTCTTCGGAGTGCTAGGCTTAACCTTGGTCCCATGTGACATCGACTAACCTCTTGGATGTTTCAATTTTTAACCCCCGACGAAAAAGTTGTACATGACTGTGTGTCTGTGTATCTGTGTATCTGTCTGTGGCATCATAGCTCCCAAACGGATTTACCGATTACCATGCGGTTTTTTAATCGAAAGCTAGTTTAATCGAGATGGTTGTTAGCTAAATTTCAATAAAATCGGTTGACCCGTTGTTGAAATATTGAACTTTGAAATGACAATGTCTTGGGTTTTTCAATTTATCTAATAGTATTTTTGGCAAAAGATGTCAAGTCAAAATAATCATTCACTATGATATGGTATCTATGATTTGATCACACGCGACTACACTCGTAAATAAATTCAGGCTCTACACCTGATTTAATCAATTGTCTTTATGTCAGACAAAGACCGAGAGAGATTACACATCTCTGATAGAAAAATTAGTTCTCTACTACATAGTAGAGAACTAATTGTTCTACTACATATCCCTACTGAGAAATTAGATTAATTTTGTGACTAGACATCGATCGAGTGCGCGAACCTGGCGTCATAGGTATCATATTTGTTAACCGACTTCGCAAAAGGAGGAGGTTTTCAATTCGACTGTATGTTTTTTTTATTCAACTGCTCCAGAAAATAGGCTTCAAGTGTACTATCTGTCTGCTCGTGGATAATGCAGGATATGTAAATTGTTAAAAAACGATCGATCTTAATGTGCCACCTTGTCATCATCATCAAACTTAAGAGTTACACTCTTGGTGGTGAAGTTTAATCCAATCGTCTCTCCTATAAGTCAGGTCAAGACCTTTTGATACGACACGACACCGCGGTCTTCTTTCTGAGCCACCCTGTATAGAGTAATAATAATTCCGCTGCCGCTTTCCACTTGCAGCTACCCCTAATGTCCCGGCTAAGCGCTTGAGGGCGTCTTCCGAAGGTCGAGGGTTATCCAGGTCACGATGAACCGATAATGTATACTTTTCGGTTATTTTTAAACTCTACAAGTACTTAGCTTCATGCTATTACAGTGAGACTCAATCGTAGTGAAATACACGGATCGCTCACGTTTAAAAGTCGAATTAACATGCCAAAGCTTTGCTCTGTAGCTCCGAAAGGAAGGACCAAATTCGTTAATTTTACTAATCTAGACAGGTGTTAAAACAAGATGGAGCGACGACCTAGTAAAGATCGCGGGACCGCGGTGGATGCGGAAAGCACAAGACCGGTCTGAGTGGAGAGCCGCGGGGAGGCCTACGTCCAGCAGTGGACGTCTTTCGGCTGACATGATGATGATGTGATGAGACAGGTAAGTTAATAACTCACAGGTAGTTTAAGGAGACAGGGTTATGGTAAATACGATAGATTTTAACATGAAACTACCGTGAGACTCAATCATAGTAAGTTGTGAGCCGCCGTCAGCTGCGCCGAGCAGCCGCGCGAGCAGAGCCGCGGCGCGCAGTTTACGTCTCGCCACCGGCGTGGCGTGTGCTCGCAGAGGAAGGACTACGGATTAGTCCGAAACATGTCGGGCTCTACTCGACTGACATATACGTGAGCGTTCCGTTTATTTCACTACGATAGATTTTCCCGTAAAAGTAGTTTGTAAACAACTACGAGTACGTTTATGAACTAACGATCAAAAAACGTTTTAGAAACATCAGTAATAAAACCAATTCGATATTTCAACTGTCCCATTTTGATTGCTACATAAGATAAATAATTAACAGTCAAATTCTAAGTTCAGAAATAAATGCAGTTTGTCAATTTCTCGACTCCTTTTCTTCCTGCTAGTTATAAATCATGTGATAAAAATCGTGCTATAAATTTTCAACGTAAATCAGAACACTATTATTGAGACGGATCTGTAACAGGTTCCGTATCTTTAAACATTATTTTACGAGTACGAATATTCCAATCCTGCGTAACGTAATGTTATCGTATCGAGATCGAGAAACTTCATACAAAATTTTAGTTCCCAATACCCTCACGGACGGGCGCTGTTCCAAACGTCATACAAAGTTCTCGATAACGTTGCTACTCGATTACGTTATATAGTCCACCTCATCGTTTTCGACGACAGCGACCCTGACTATAAAAATACTTAATCTAACCATATTTAACTAATCCTACTTAAATCTTAAACCAAATCATTTATATACATCCTTTCTATATATACATAGTTATTATATTTACAAGCAACTTATGTTCCAGATCTAGCATGAGCTCTAATATGGCTCGCCAGCCCGAACTTGGTCTTAAAAGTTCTGTTGCAGGGAACGCAGCAGAGCTGGCCTCGGGAGTTGTATGTGTAGGCGTAGGAGGGCTTTGGTCTCTCCTTTTGGATTTGGCGTTTTAGGTCAAGCGATTTGAGACGACTTATCTCAAAAGATTCAGTTGCATCATAGATCGTGCTACGCCACGAAGACCTCTGTTTAGCGAGCTCCTCCCAACCTGTAGGGTCGATAGCACAAGCGCTAAGATGTCTTTTTAGCACGTCCTTATAGCGCAGATACTGACCGCCATGCTTTCGCTTACCTTCTGCCAACTCCGAATAGAAGACGACTTTGGGTAGACGGCGGTCATCCATACGAAAGACGTGCCCACACCACCCGAGCTGGCGCTGCATGAATCCTCTTGCAGCGCCAGCTCGGGTGGCGTGAGGCTATCCAGCCTACATGCCATGCATTCCGGAGCGACGGAGAACCTCGGGATTGGAAACACGGTCCTGCCACTTAATCTTCAGGATAGATCTCAGACACACACACATGTGTCGAGTTTCTTGATATCCGTTTTATAGAGGCACCATGTCTCCGCGCCATATAAAAGGATCGGTAGTATTAGCGTCTTGTAAACGCTAATTTTAGTCTCCAGCTTGAGGTCATGAGACCTCCAGACACAGTCAGCTAGTCGCCCGAAATTGGCCGAGGCATTAGCGATACGCGATGGTATTTCCGAAGCTAAAGTATTGTCGTGCCGAATAGTGCTACCCAGATATTTAAAGTGCGATACCTCATCAAGTGGTCTCCCATTTAGTTTCAGTGTCCCTTTATCAGCCTCGCAACCCCGGGGTGGCTGTTTAAGAATTTGGGTCTTGGTAGCAGTAATAACCAGGCCGAATCTTTGACAGGATAGATGCAGTGCGTCAATATAGCTTTGGAGATGTGCCACACTGTTGGACATAAAACACACGTACCAAGCATAAAGTACCTCCAATATAGCAAGCTTTTGTACTTTAGAATAGGCTTTGAACCTTGATATGTCGAAGACACCCTTCTCAGTTCGGAAGTTAAGACGGATTTGGTAATTACAACCTCGCAGTGCATCTTTCATCACAACTGCAAAGTATATGGCAAAGAGCGTGGGTGCCATCACGCAACCCTGTTTAACACCACTAGTAATCTGGATCACCTCTGAAAGTTCGTTTTCATGTTGAACCTGCGCTTTCATGCCAACATGAAATTGGCGTACGAGGTTAACGAACTTTTCCGGGTATCCAGATTTTTGGAGAACAAGCCAAAGAGCCTCACGTGGAACTCTATCAAATGCTTTCTCCAGATCGACAAAGCACAAATAGAGAGGCCGTTGTTTTTCAAGGCTTTTTTCCTGGAGTTGCCTTACGACACTAATCGCGTCGATAGTACCCCTGCTGGGACGGAAGCCACATTGGCTCTCCGGCAAGTAATTCTCAGCCAATTCGCTAAGGCGGGGTTAAGAATGTGAGCAAAGACCATGCGGGCACTAGCAAGAAGCGATATACCACGATAAGAGCTGCATTCGGAGACATCTCCCTTCCCTTTGTACAGCTTACAGATCACCGCATCACGCCAGCCCTCCGGTACCTCCTCATTGACCCACACTCTCAGAACTAGGCGATAAAGCTCTGATATGATATTATTGCCACCATATTTGTACACTTCAGCAGGAAGTTGGTCTATACCGGGTATTTTTGAGTTCTTGAGACGCTTGACCGCTCTCACGAACTCTTCGAAGGATGGTTGATCGTCTAGGGCTTGGCAGACTGGTAACTCTTCAAGAGCATGTACATATGATAGATCGGCGCCGACCGCATTAGGATTCAAAACATCGTTAAAATGCTCAGCCCAACGCATCAGTATGTCAGCCTTATCAGTGACTCGATGATGCTTATCCTTCGAGTACAAAGGTGCAGTTTTTCTTACACGGGGACCAAAGAGTGCCTGTATGCCTTCGAAAAAAATTCCGGTCTGGTGAGTATCAGCGTAGTGCTGCAATCCTGCAGCTTTCTCCTTCCACCAGCCGTCCTTCAGTTCGCGTACCTTTGATCTTAATTTTAGCTGGGCTCCTTTTTTACTGCTGGAATCTGCTGTTCGTGAGTTAAGTTCGCGTTTGTGTGCCTCAACTAGAGTTCTGATCTCCTTATCTGATGAATCAAATCAATCCTGGTTTTTCTTTTTAGTTCTTCCTATAGCCTTTAGCGCACATCCATGAAGACGTTCGGCAAGTGATCTCCACTGTTCATCAGCTGATAAAAACTCGGTCTCAAGAGTTCCAGCAGAAAACTCCATATCCAGCTTGTTTCTCAGTTCCGGTGACGTAATTAGCCCTGAGAAGGCTAATTTGGATGGGATTTTGTGTTGTGCTCGTCGTGGTGCTTTAAGCTGTAGGAACATCTTCGATCTGATGAGATGGTGGTCAGTCCATCCCGTCGCTCCGCGCATCGCTCACGTTATAAGAACAACACGGAGATCTTTACAGCGGACAATGACATAATCTAGAAGATGCCAGTGCTTAGATCTAGGGTGCATCCACGAGGTCTTATATTTCTCCTCAAGTTGGAAGAATGAGTTGGTGATGCCAAGGCCAAATTCAGCACACAACGACAAAAGGCGTAGTCCGTTGTCATTAAATTTGCCGATTCCATGCCTGCCAAGGACTCCGTTCCAGAGTTCATATTCGGCGCCAACTCGAGCATTAAAACCACCTAGCAAAACTATTTTGTCATGCTTTGGTATACTTTGGAGGACTCCGCGGAGATTTGGTAGAACAGCTCTTTGCCCTCATCCAGAGAAGGCAGAGTAGGAGCATAGGCACTTATAAGGTGGACGTTTTTGATGTTGTTAATTGGCAGGCGTAGAGTCATAAGGCGGCCATTGACACCCTTAGGCAATTCACTTAGATCCGCAGCCAGGCCGCTACGAACAGCAAAGCCCACGCTACTTCCAGCCCGCTCACCAGCGGGACGTCCACTCCAGTAGTACGTATAGCCACCAAGTTGTTCACACAGTTCTCCACTGTCGCTCAGGTGGGTTTCGCTGATTGCAGCTATGTCGATACTGTAACGGGCCAGCTCTCTTGCTATGAGAGCAGTCTTTCTTTCTGGACATAAGTTACGGTCGTTATCTAACAAAGTTCGTACGTTCCATGTGGCAAAGCAAAGTCGTTTTTTAAAGGAGATCGTTTATTTTTTGTTGTCTTGTGACCGCGTTGACGATGTCTAGACGCCCGCGGTTTGGCGTCTAGATGATGGTTGAGACGGACTATTTTTGGACCACCTTTTTTAGGTCCCTCCTCTGTGCAGAGGAAATAGGGCTGCTTTGTCGCCAGTCGTGCTGCCGAACCCCGAGCGCCGCCTTCATCGACTCCCGGAGCGACCACTCTCTCCTGACCGCCTACGTGCAGGATATTAACTAAGGCCTCGGCACATCGTTGCCCCAACCCCACTGCCAATATCCCATCGCCGCAGGACTTTTTACCATTATCGTAACCTATATACATGAAAAATAGCCAGGGTCATCTGCGCGTGATACTATTTAAAGTGAACAAGCGGTTGCGCTGGTGCAGGTCCACTCTCTCGTCCCGTTCTCTGTTGTCCAATGGACTGGAAAACCGGTACGATTGGCAGAGTCTGGGATGCAGCGAAAGGCCGTATACCACTACATGGATCCTGGTAAACGCCCTTAAGGTATTACGCATAACCTTTTTGCACTGACGGTTAAGAGATAGCGCCATGTCGATGCAGGCTTGATCGCGGATCGTCCAATAGCTACTCCACAGATGTTCGTAGATATAGCCCCCTTCCCTAGGTTTAGCCCACTGACGTGGTTTACCGGAGTGTGGCCGCTGTGACTATAGCTACTTGGAGCCACTAGAGAAGAGATTACGGAGGTTGAATTACCAAGAACACTCCATTACACTCCAAAACACTCGATTACGTTACGCAGGATTCGAATATTCCTACTCGGGCTTCAGTGGTTCTTAACCGGTGGTCCCTGGAAGCATCCAAAATGGTCCACACATCATCATCATCATCATCATCAGCCTATTCACGTCCCACTGCTGGGCACAGGCCTCCTCTCAGAATGAGAGGGCTTGGGCTATAGTTCCCACGCGGGACCAGTGCGGATTGGGAACTTCACACACACCATTGAATTGCTTCGCAGGAGTGTGCAGGTTTCCTCACGATGTTTTCCTGCACTGAAAAGCTCATGATAAATTACAAATGTAATTTATATGTATTAAGAGAAAAACTCAGAAGTGCGAGCGGGGGTTTGAACCCACGACCCTCTGCTTGAGAGGCCAGAGGTCAAACCACTAGGCTATCACGACTTATCCACAAATACAAATCATCCTAATAATTCTAAGCAAGTGACAACACGTCGAAACAACACCGTGTTGCATTTAACCTTCAAATAGCTGGCGGTCCAAGGACAAATTTTTCAAAGAGCGAAATTTCGACAAAATTCGTGTAACTATCAGATTACAAACTAACCAAATTAAATTTAAAAAGTATCCGACGAAAGGAGAATCTCCTCCTTTTTTGAAGTCGGTTAAATAGGAAACGCGACTGCAGTTCTGGAAAATAATCATACCCTTTGTCACTCCCAAAACTGATACGAATCTAATGACACCGCATATTATTATGTTGATATCCGTGAAACGGTTTAGGCTGTAGAGCGTGCCAAAGAATTGGACATACATACATACATAGATAGATACAAACGCTCGAAAAACATGACCCTTTTTCAGCAGTCGGATAAAAACAGGTATGGTAGAATGTAGAAAATAGGCAAAATAAAAGCAATCTCTCAACAGCTAATGCTAGCGAGCTAAATTTATCTCACCATATTCGATGCCATCATGCCATATCATTGTCATAGTCATAACATCACAGTTCAATTTTTCATTACCTATTTTTTCAAAATATAACCTAAATTATATTTTTAATAAACTCACCGAAACATGAATACACAGAAAAAAACCAGAAAAATACCAACCCCGGAACCTCGACACTCGGGGTCGCGTGCCCACCCTTACACCAGAATTGGTAAAAATAAAAAATTGGAAAAAATAAATAAAAAATAAAAAAAGATTTTCCAATTGAGATCATGAAAATATAACCTATCAAATAACTATATTTCACGCCGTTTCAACCCTGTTTTCCGACAATGACGATGATATTGTAAAAAAACAGGTTCTCTCACAGTTAATGCTTAGGAAGCTAAATTTATCTTATCATATTCGATGACATCACGCCAATCTTTGCCATAATCATAACCTCACAGTTACATTTTTAATTATTCTTTCAAAACGTAGTCTATCAAATAACTGTATTTCACGCCGTTTCAACTCTATAAATATTCCGACGCGAAACCCTGAAAAATCTTACCTCTCGGAGCCGGTAGGTCGCCATTAAAAATCTGTCGAAGTTGGCTGCGCAGCGACCGTCAGTCGGGCCAGCAATTACTGTCAATCATCTGGATGCACCGTTTATTTTTTAAGCTTTTTTTCAACGGTAGGTGGCGCTTTGAGTCTGTACATTATGAATCTTGTTTACTTTTTTGCAACATTGCCTTTATTGTAATTTGTAACAAGAAAACGTCTCGTTCGCGTTTGCTTTAATGTTTCAATTAGTTACTAAGTGTAACAGCGTCTAGAGTAATCAACGGCCTAAAATACGTCTCGATCGCATTTGCGTTAAAGTGTCAAATAGCATGAGACTTGCCAAATAGTTATCGATACGTGCCGCTAGTGGCTCTGCTAACGTACCCATAGTAATTCATACGTAAACGCGAAAGCGATCGAGACGTATTTTTGGCCGACGATTCCACTAGACCACTAGAGGCTCTCTGAGAGTCCAGAAATACGTCACGATCGCGATCGCGTTTACGTCTGAATTACTATGAGCAAAACAGCAGCGCCTCAAGCGTTCTCGCTGCCGATTTGCCCATAGTAATTGAGAGGTTAGCGCGAACGCGATCGAGACGTACAGAACCAGACACGCTAATTATTTGCTAGTGGTTTGCCTCACAATAAATAAATACTCAGCGCAGACGCGGCAATTTTGCATGACCAAATTACACTACTTCGCGGAGGAGTTAACTAGTTCAATCCATAGGTACTTTACATTTTCTTTTACAAAATCTAAGATGTCAATGTAAGTCAGGACTTATCACTGTCACGGTATACCTGCAGCTGAAAGACGTAACTTTAATTGCGAAGTTATGAACCGTGTAATATGAAACCGGCCGATCCGTTAACTAAATGTCACCAAGTCTTTCACATAACCCTTGACTACTTGACTACTTAATACTTATGCGCAGTAAGGACTCGCCCTTCTTGTCTTCGCTTTACAAATAAATAAAATAGATAAATACTATGGAACAATTGACACCGATTCGACCTCTAACACATAAGTACGGCATTAGCTCATTATAGAAACTGCGTACAAATAAACGTAGCCATAATGAAGGCGCTAGGTACCACCTGGTCAGAAAATGAACAAGTTAGTGATTAGTTCCAAATAAGGAAAGTTTGTGTTATGGGTAGAATATCAGGCAACTGATAAACATACTTATACACAGGCTGTCCCAAAAGTGGTACCTACACGTCTCAGTGCCATCATAGGTAAGTCTACCTACGTCTTATGTCTTAGTAAAAGTGGCCTGGTTTTCTTAACTTCGGAAAATTTAGCTCAAAATTTTAAGAGTTTTTACACAATTGTTTTAACACAATTTCTGTGGTTTCTACTGTCGCCAAGTGGGGATTTCAGGCACTGTGATGGGTCGAATCACGCTCAGAGGGTCGAGCACGACTTACGAATGCTGCGTAACGTAAAATCGAATAGTAAACGTTGTCGAGTTTGTATGACGTTTGGAACAGCGCCCGCCCGTAAGCGTATTTTGTACGAGGTTTCTCGATCCCGATACGATAACCGTAACGTTACGCAGCATTCGTAAAGTCGTGCTCGACCCTCTGTTCCTCTCAGTGGTCCATTCCGGTCCGTGGCAACGCACCCTTAAGTGCAAAATGCAAACATTACTAAAATTCTCAACCTTGGCGTGGTGTCACCCTACGAAAAAACTTGTTCACTTTAAAGTAAGTTTCTTTTAAGACATTTAATTTACTTTGACAGTAACAAGCCTGTCGCATACTGCTGGCCGAAACCGCATATTGCGTGAAATCGATCGCTTGAAACCAATTACTGGCAATCTTGCGGAGTGACTGCCAACTTCGATTTGCTCTATTCAGGGAGCAGGGGCACCGATTTTGACTCACGAGAACTAGAAGTGACGTCATCGTTTTACTCAAAGCAGACAATTATAGTTGTTGGTTTTAAGTTGACTTAATTTAGGTATACGTGGTGTCAGATGATGAACTGTGAATAATTTCAGTAAGTTTAGGTGAACTCTCGGTATCCTGAGCCAATCCTTCAATTCGAAGTCTAGGTCGTCTCGAAATCCCCACTTGGGCCTGCCTCGCCGCCGCTGACTGTTATTCGGTGCCCACCATGTGGGTGAGTGCGCCCATCTTTTGATTGTATGACAGTCATTTTGTACCCTAGCTCTATTAGCTTCTATAAGTGACAAGGTACAAAAGTGATAATGATAATTTTCTATTGACACAGACTGTACCTACAGTCGTGTGGGGGCAAAATCTTTTTAACGTTCCATCTGTTATTCAAATTAAGTTTAATCCGTTTTAAATCGCAGTCAAATAACAGCCAGCTAATAATTTTGAACATTACAGTTATGGCGGCCGGCGGCCCATGGTTTCGGTGTGATAAGGCGAATAATTGTGGGGAGGCTCGTTCGGCAGATTAACTCAGCGGTCAGTCTACTTTATTATTCGCTGTTTGTCTGTTTTAATTTATAGCGATTACTACGAATCTTTGCTGAGGCACTGTACCTACGCACGGGCTCTGAAATCTCTAAAGTTTTTTCTATGAGTTCATATGTGTTTAACAGAGGTCAAAGTGTCAACCAGCGCCACAAGTGATTGTAGACTGTGATAGGTTTACTCCAATGGTGAACCGGAAAAGCACGGGACCATTGCTGCAGCATCATCCCGTATCCAAGCTGTAGAACCGTTGGTGGACATCTACCTGTTTCGTTTGGACAATAACAAAACGTAAAACCGCATTCAAAAAACCTCAGAAAAAAAACATAAAATAATCCCCAAAAAGTCATGAGTTTTAGGCCTAGCAGAAATATGAAGCTATGTGGTGCTAGCGGAATATTCTTGGAATGAAGGAGTTGTACCTTCCATCATCACCTCATAAACACGAGATGATGACTACCAGACGCAAGTACTTGAATAGCTTTCGAAAATATATGAAACACATGATACGTCCCTATAAAATTGGAGGGTTGCCCTCGATTTCCCTGGGATCCCATCATCAGATCCTGACATGGTGACAATGGGACCAACTAGAAAGTATACCCTTTCGAACAAAAAAAATTTTTTGAAATCTGTCCAGCCGTCTTCGAGTAATCGGGGAACATACATAAAAAAATATATATATGTATTCCGACGAATTGAGAACCTCCTCCTTTTTTTGAAGTCGGTTAAAAAGACAACAAAAAAAAATCTAACAGGGCTATAAACTTTAGCTCCTTTAGACACTAAGTGCCTGCCAAGCACCAGCAGATGTTTCTGCGCTCCGATTTCTAGCCGGAGGGGGAGGTGTCCGTCGCTGCAGAGAAGTGAAAATATTTCGACGCAGCTACATGCATCATGATCACCGAGTTAGACCATTAAAATGTTAAAGTAATCGCGGTCAATATCCTGTTATCATTATGTCTGTTTAGTGTTGTCAGTCTTGTAAAAAAAGATAGTTGGGGCAACCTTATCCTATCATACTTCCTACTAGTCTACTTATTAACTGGAGGTTGGTATTTATTAAAGTAATTCTATTTTATCCTAATTATATTCAAATTAAGTTAACCAAACGAAGAATTTATTCGGGTTGGAAAGTTAAAACCCGTTTACTATTATTGTTAAAGCAAATTTCCCTTCAGTTGTTTTATTCCAAAATTCAAATTTTGGATAACAAAAGGTTTTCCTCAGATATTTAAAAATAGAAGTTTATCTTCGTTCGAAAAGCATGAACTATGGAATTTGAACTAGAGATTGGTACATATTTAGAAAGGATTTACGATCTTGTAGTTCAAGCACAATCACACTGGTATTAAAGGTTCAATTCGAAACTGTCGAACAGTAACATGTTGATCGAACTGTCATAACAAGGTGTCAAATACCTCGCTATATTTATTTAATTTTGTTTAACACAGTTCATTTTAATGATTTCTGTTTTTAAACCCCCGAACCAAAAATGGGATGATATAAGTAGTTTGACATGACTGTGTGTAATGTGTGTTGTTTTGTGTGTATGTCTGTGGCATCATAGCTCTCAAACGGTTGGACCGATTTCAATGCGGTTTTTTATAATCAAAAGCTAGCTTAATCGAAATGGTTCGTAACGACGTTTTATTAAAATCAGTTTAGCAGTTTAACAGTTAAACAATACAGAGTAGGTAACTAAACTGTTTTATGCCAAAAATGTGACAGATATTAAACTAGTGGCTCTGTGACCTGTAGACGTCGTGACCTCATTTTAGAACATGTTCCTTTTTTATTTCAACTTCTAAAATAGAATCGACGAAAAAAATCTTATAATTATGAACTAAAAACAATTACTTTGCTCACCCGCGACCTGACCAGACCTGCTTGACTTTAACGAAAATTGGTTTAGAAAGATTTTTTGTCCAAGCTGAAAGTGAGACGCTTAACTCACTTCGTTCGCTCTGTCAATAAAGTAGCTCACCCTTATTTATCTGGATGTCCACTTGACTAAGATCACCTATTTTGATTACCTCCATACAATATTTTACTGCGGTGATCAAAATTAGGTGATCCTAGTGTAGACATCACGTCATTTAATTATTTCTACTTTTAGGCAGACTTGTACAGTCAGCGTCATAATGGTGGCATCCAAGGTGATCAAATAGTTCGGCACACCATACGATTTGTATGGTGTACCGAAAGTATTTGAGCATTTTGGATGTCACCATATATATGACGCTGACTGTACTAACGTGGGTTACACACTAACCCGAGATTGACTTGACTTATTTAACGTTATGGTTACCTTTACTTAGTATTAACCCCGGTCAGTGCAAGTCGGTTATAAGTTGATTTAACTGTTGGTTTTGTTTTTGCTAGAAAACGCTTCATTCAGCCGTTAGAAAATTTAAATTGGTTTTCAAAGTTTAAACCAGACAGGTGCAAAAACCTATGTTGCGCATTTCCCAACTATTTCTAAACTAGGATACTGTCATCGAGCGCTTGCGTTGAGATTTGTTAGAAAATAGTTGCTACAGGTCGTTTAATTGAGTTTTAAACTTTATAATTAACCGCTTGATTTAAAAGAAATTTGATTTTTTCAAATCCTAGTCATATATTCCAAGCTGACATTTTTACTAAACACAATCGAAATACTTATTACCGAAATAGGGCCAAACTTCCTTACTCGTAAAACTCAACTCCCAAAGTTCCTATTTTTTAAAGCAAATCCATATAGTATTAAAACCAATCTGAATTTCAAATTTGGCCGCAGTTTTACCGAAATACTCGCTCATACTTTTCCAATTCACTATTCCAACTAATTAAAACTTTACTTTAATCCGAAATTCCCATTATACTTTCAGAAATGGCTTAAGGATAACCTAGAAATGTTGCCGGGAAGCGGTTGGAAGGTTCTCACACCGAATTGAATAGAAAATGAAATAAATTAAAACATACCTAATATAACTCTCTTTTTCTTTTTTCGGCATGTATTGTCCACTGTTGGATGTTACGCCTCTGGACGAGCTCTCCAATCCTGCCGGCTAGAAGTTTTCTGGGTGTTACCTGTATCTATTTTTGACGATGTTTTTTTCCTAAAACAGAAACATCTACGAAATTAAAATATGAGAAAAATAATGTAATACCACTTTTTTATAGTCTCAGTCAAATAAAGCGAGCACAGATGCCGAAACGGATCCGCCGTCAAACAACAATATTAACACACACACCAATAAAATCAAAATAAGAAAGAAAGATCTCTTTTGCTGTGGTTTCGTGATGAAATGCACTTAATAAAAATATTCAGAATATTAGCCTGAAAAAGATATTACTTAATCAATAGGTGCAAGTACTGAATTTGGTGTAAGCTCACGAAACAAACTTCAACCTAAGTAGTACGTCGAAAACAGTGACTTAAGAAGCTTCCTTTGTCCTGGATTCCAGCTTATTTCGTCTGTTGACACTGCAATAATGAATTGGCTGAACTCAGCTGATATTATGGAATCAGGCTCTTAATTAGATTTGTTCTGTCTTTATTTCTGAAGTGGAGCTTTAAGTACATGCGAAAGGTGGACAGGTGGTGAATAAATATTCGGTAAAATGGAATGATGGAAGTGGGGTGCCTATCAAATTGAAATAAATGGATCACTTGTTTATATAAGTCGAGTTTTGCCCGATATGTTTCGGAGTAGTAGTCCTCCTGGGAGCGCACGAGTCAGCGGTAGTGAAACGCACGCAATTAATGACTATTAATTCATTAGGATTTAGTTCGGAACATGTAGTCTCATGGTAGTTTCATTTTACAGTGGGGTGCATAAAGTGCATATCCCTGTGCATCGCCAGTAATGTTGCTAACTTTTTTTCTGTACATTTTGGGTTCATCACCACCCTTTTGTACGTCCCACTGCTGGCACAGGCCTCCTTTCAGAATTTACGAATAAAAACATAACACTAATTAATCAGCTACCTATTTCAGCTTTGTTTACAATAATATTCAAAGATCACCAGATTTCTTTGTTTTTTCAATAAGTAACGTCACAAAAATTTGTTTTAATCTCAATTTTGAATCTACTGGCACTGTAATAAATGATAACCTAAGCAACTTACAAAAGTTGAAAAACCCACGACATTATCATTTCCAAGATCGATATTTCAAAAACGGGTGAACCTATTTTAATGAAACTTAACTAAGAGCCATTTCTTTTATACTAGCTTTAGATTAAAAAAAACCGCATCTAAATCGGTCAATCCGCTTGGGAGCTATGATGCCACAGACAGATACACAGATACACAGGACAAATTTATAACACCCCTCTTTTTCGTAGGGGGTTAAAAAAGTTCTAGCTTTAAATAGGTGAGTAATAGCTAAGATCTCAAGTTATACAGTCATTACACGAAATGCCATTAAGAAGAGAGTTTTAAACTATTTGCGCCACTTCCTCAGAACTTCGCTCAGAATTGCAGTCATTTGCATCAGATTCATTATAAGTACGTGAATAAATG
Source organism: Clepsis dumicolana (assembly GCA_963691665.1). NCBI lineage: Eukaryota > Metazoa > Arthropoda > Insecta > Lepidoptera > Tortricidae > Clepsis > Clepsis dumicolana. The sequence continues at coordinate 3,459,486 of OY829520.1, read as the reverse complement.
CATTTTGACCAAGTAATTTTCTAAAGTTTCTTAGAATCTTAGAAACCTTCAATGCTTTTTGCAGGTCTTACTTTTGCCTATAAATGTATTGCTTATATTACTGATAGTTACTATTATATAAACTACTAAACAGAGATCTTTTTTCAGCACAAACAACTTTAGAAAATACCTTAGGTCGTTCTATATTCCATCTACCCAAACGTGAACTCCACTCTTACGCGTTTTAACATTAATCACGGGACGAAATCACGTAAAAATAAATTATTAAAATACCTCGACGTTTCGGACGCGACGGTGCGTCCATGGTCTCGAAGGGATCCCTCCCATCCTTCCTTCCCTTTGAGACCATGGACGCACCGTCACGTCCGAAACGTCGAGGTATTTTAATAATTTATTTATACGTGATTTAGTCCCGTGATTAATGTGAAAACGCGTATATGTATATTTACGCGATCGTTTATTTGATTGTTACTTAAATCAGTCCACTCTTACAGTTTAATGAGGAGTATAAAAAATATGAAGCCACTTTTATGTTAACCATGCACTTGAATTTGTAGGAACGACTAGGAGGTGGAAGTGTCTAGTTGTTTTATCTATTACTGGTGAACGAACATGAATAGAATTATTATTGTAAACGTTCGCATAGCTCCTATTCCATTTGGAATATTAGCAATGTGGCTTAGATTATGACGAATTTCGCTATATGATGTGCTAGATTAATTCCTGGCTCAGTGAATGCGAATACCGAACAAAGGTATGAAGCACTAGTACAGCCTAATATTCTTGTGGTTACAATAAGGGTTCGTAGCATAAGCTGTGGCGACCCGGATTATCGCTATGTGCGTTAAAATACCTTGGCAGGCCATGCGGCCTCTGGGGTATGAAATTGATACTTAATTCATAATTTATTTATTGCGTATCACATTAAAAACATCGATGGAATTATAAATAAACTAGAGAGCACCCGCGGCTTCGCCCGCGTGGAATTTATAAAAACGGAAAGAATCTTTATAGCTATTTGTCCTCTGGGTAAAAAAGTAATATTTGTAATTAGTCCGTCATATCTTTGATTATCGAAAAAAAAAATATTGGACACTGTTTTTTGCTTTATATAATACCAATAAAAATTTACATAGATAAAGCTAAACAAATCCTTAGACTGCAATGCATGATAATGAATGGAATTCTTTATCCCTGAACGGCAAAACTGGCATAGATAATAGATCGCTCGCTTTTGGCTCGAAATTCGAATTAGCGATTTAATTTTGCTTAAAACACAAAATTTACACACCCAATATCATATTTTCACAAGTTTTTCGCGATTCCCAAAATCAAAGAAACGAATTGCTTTAAAAATCCAGAGAAATAATGCGTTGTTTGGGAGAAACGTGTCAAAATCGTGTTGTAGAGCGCCATCTCGCTCTGTCTCGTTTCTTTTATCCTGTTCTGGTTTTTCAACTTTATAAAATAGATAGGTACACATGTGACGCCCTAAGCTTTAGGGCACAGCAACATCGGAAGGCTTAACAAATATTTTGAAATAATATTGTTTATTACATTATTGCAATATTCGTACCCATATTTAAAGTGTCGTTACTTAAGGCTAGCACAAGTTACTACAATAAGTTTTGTCGATACGTGCATACCTGTCTGTAATCGATCCATCTATCAAACTCTTCCGTTACTTAAGTGACTGACAGACAACGCACAGCCGAAACCCTTGTCCCTAGAAGGCTGGAATTTTGCATAGAGGTTGCCTTTATGATGTAGACAAGCACTAAGAACGGATTTGTTGGAATTACCACGTGACGGGATACAGAATAAAGTCGCGGAGAAAAGCTGTAGGTATAATTATAAAAAAAGAAAAACCCTGACCGACTCATCAACTCCCACCCCCAACCATTAGACCTAGAAAGCTTGAATTTTGCATAGAGATTTCGTTTATGACCTAAACAAAGAATGAAGAGGAATTTTGCTGAATTCCCACGGGATAAGGGATCTTGTCACAGGAGCGATGTTACGGGCGAAAACTATCATAAAAAAATGTACAGTCTGTAATTTTGTCGTTTTTCTTCTCACTTGCTACCTTAATTTCAATAATTGTCACCCTGCTTGTCACTTTTATTGCTATGATTTAAGGTTTTAACTACTGGGGCAGTGTCAAGCACGGAAACATTTACCATATGAAAACCGGATAGCCTAGTGGTTAGAGATCCTGACTATGAAGCATGAGGTCCCAGGTTCGATCCCCGGTCGGGGCAGATGTTTGTATGATTAATACGAATGATTGCTCTCGGGTCTTGGATGTCTAATATGTATATAAGTATATACTTATCTATTTCAGTACGTGTATCCGTTGTCTAGTACCCATAGTACAGGCTTTGCCTAGTTTGGGACTAGATCAATTGGTGTCAATTGTCCCATGATATTTATTCATATCCCAACTATCTCAAGACGGTACACTAAAGTACAATTTACTTCACGACGTCTTTAAATAAGATGACTTCGCTAACAGAGCAAGATTAACCCTTGAATGAATAAGTAAATGGGGTAGTCTTTAAATTTAATTATGCCGCTTGTTTGTGATCTCAAGTTTCGAGAGCAAACTTAAGTTGTTAAACGCGTACGTGATACGCCGCCGCAGTGCAAAACCGCGTATGTGACAGTGGTATAGTAACCACATTTTAAGGGGAGTTTGACGGAGAGGGTTTAAAACTATTTACGGTCTGTGAGTATTTAGAATAATATTTGGTACTTGTTCAAAGAAAGAGATGTCAATACGAATTCACCCAAACCAGAATTATTGTAAGTGATGCTCACGTAGAGTCATCTAGAAATCTTGCTTCTCTGCGAGTTCACGTTTAATACATCTAAGTGAATTATGATTACTTATGTTACCACAAATCAACGTTGTTTCATGTGTAGGTGAATTGAAAAAAAAGAACTCTATCATTTCCAATAAAATGATGTGTAAAACTAGAGAGCGCCCGCGGCTCCGCCCGCGTGGAAAATCATACTAACGTAAGGAATCTCCTATAGCAATAGGAATGTGTCCTCTGGGTAAAAAAGTAATATTTAGGTATATATAGACCGTCATATAGATTATCGAATAAAAATATTGGACAAGTATTTTTTGCTTTTTAGGATATCCATAAAAATTTACATAGATAAAATTGATCTATCTATCTAATACATCGCTCACTTTTGGCTCGAAATTCGAACTTGCGATTTTATTTTGCTTAATATACAAAACTTACACACCCAGTACCATTTATTTCCTCAAGTTTTTCGCGATTCCCGATTTCAAAGAATAAAAAAAAGTATTTTAAAATGTCTCGATTAGGTACATGGCTTTAGTCGCTGACAAGAAATACACAACTAGTGCAGTGCAGCAAAAAGTTAGATGTATATCGTTTTCGAAGTCGTTGTAAAACTTCTAGTTTAATCGGAGTTTAATTTTACGCTACTTTTTCTTATATATCCCGAAGGAGCATCTAATATTAAAATTATCCATTAAGAGAATAACAGGGTTTAAATGATTCGCTGTTAATTACCCGTTACTCAGTCTACCCGTGATCATACCCGTAACTGCGTTAAAATATCGGGAGCTCATACAAACCTAGTAAGATAACCTCTGTCAATATCCCGTTTTAAATCACTATCCTAAGTAGTTTTTATTACACACATCATCATTATTATTCATCATTTTGTTAGATACAATGAGTGTTTTCTGTCTGTTACAGCTTATTAAATTTAAATATAAACTACCTACTTAGGATAGTGATGTTTAAAACATCAATATCCTAAGTATTTTTTATCTACATTGAAGTAGCTGTAAAAAGGTAATTTTCGACAGAAAACACTCATTGTGTCTATCAAAATGATGAATGATGTGTGTGTGTGTGCGTAGTAAAACCTACTTAGGATTTTGATGTTTTAACCATCAATATCCTAAGTAGCTTTTGTTTACATTCAGTTAGCTGTAAAAAGGTTAATTTTTGACAGAAAACACCCATTGCGTATAACAAAATGTGATTTTAAAATTGTATTTAGTGGCGTAAGTGGAAGAATGGTATTTATTTATCGATTAATCATTTAATTGCAAAATTTGCAAAGTTAATTTAAAAGAAAGTGCGTGCTATAGTGTCTTTATTTGCTTTTTTATTTGGAGATATGAATTGTGAAAAATAAATTATTTGATCAAAGAATAAACTTGCATAATTGTCTACTTCGTACGGGGAGCTTTTTTGTTCGATCCCGGCGTTCAACATGTTGACCAGTGATATTATTTTTATTTGTTACAATTATGTTGGAATTTTTATTTTCAATTACAGTAAACATATCAAGCATGTTTTGTAAAGTAATTGGAAGATTAATATCTTGGGAAGTTTTTTTTTCACAGCCCGATAAAAATTTATTTTTGGGCGAAACCACTAATGGTGACCTACAAAATCGATAAAAAAAAATGTGTAGCCAGGGGGGGGGCTGATTTTTTTGTGATTGGTTAGTCAATCAATTGCGGTGTTAATTGTATAAAAATAAATTTGATAGTTTGCACAGTTTGTATAAAATTTATTTTTTTATGTTTACTTTTGGTACCAAGTAAAAAAATCAGAAAAACTCGATAAAAAAAAACACTGTCATATATAAGACTAAGGCATATAGGCTTCAAACTATTCTTAATAGTCCTCTGTATCACCTCCTAAAGTTCCTACATAGTTATACCAAACACCCTGTATGTCTAACATTAAGAGAGTAGGTTTTTCATCTGTTCTAATAAGAACTGCAGAGGACTGGAATTCACTCCCGTTGACTGTATTTACAAAATCTATATAGGCTATTCACTGAACCCAGTGCTTTACACCTTTAGCTTCATCTGCACTTGCTACCATGTGAGATAGGGCTCAATAGCTGGTCAATCTTAAGTCGCCACTCATTCTGTGAATTTTACAAAATCAAAGTTAAGACCTAATTTCTTGGATGAATCAGTCGAAATTGTATGTCTTTAATTTTGTTTTATTCTATTTTATTCTGATCAATACGGGTATTTTACTTTATAAAGAATATTCTCTGCATTCTTACGGCTTTCTTAGATACAGTAACTAATTAATTACATTAACCTCTAAGGGAAGGCATTGGTGGTATTCACGAAAAATGATACGTACATGTTACGTTAAAACCAGGTCAGATGTTAAATATAACAGACAAAATGGGTTAGAGACGAGAAAATTAAAATAAGAAACACACAAAGTTAAAAAGCAGTAAATTGACATACAATTTTACACAGGTATTTTGTACTTAATGGGAGGTCCCAACCTTCTCTAGCATGTAAAAGGCTGTTTACCAATAGAATTATTTTTGTTATTTTTTTTTATTTTAAAAATAATCAGGTCAACCGGCACAAAATCATCATCTTCAGCCATTTACGTCCCACTGTGAGAACAGGCCTCCTATCAGAACAATACAATACAATACAAATATACTTTATTGAAAACCACAAAACAGTACAAGGAGATTACAGAAAAACAGGTATGGTAGGTATGGCAGAACCTCAATTTCTGACTAGGATTTTCCTAATAGGTAAGAATTTTTGTAGCGGCGTGATCCAGCTACTGATTTTTCAGTATTCAGACAAATATTGTGATTGTGAGTCAAGTGCAAAGGTATTGATGGAAAAAGTAACAAGACGTTAACTTAAGATACGAAATTTAGATGATTGTTAAAGTGGGTAATTGAGGAAAAATGATAACAAAATCGGTTTGTTTACAAGCTTACAATAATTATGTTCATCAAATTGAATAGGCATAAGGTATGCGTGTAAATATAACCAAAGAATAATAATCACATATTTCAATTTGTACATTTTTAAAAGAGACAACCAGGAAATAGGACCTAGTGTATCACCTGGTGGGAAGTAATCACCGCTTCCTATTATCATCATCTTTTCAGCCGGAAGACGTCCACTGTTGGGCTTGGCTTTCCCCACAGATCACCAGTAAGAGCGATTCTGAGCCACTTGCATCCAGGCTCGTGGTTCAAATTCAAATGTTTATTTGTCGAACATAGGTAAAAATAAATAAATGTGAACAAATATGGTAGGTCACTTTGAGTATCACTATATTGTGCCTTAAGGTAAGGCATACAAATAGCCACAGCTTGGCATGCAGCATGCTTCTTACAACTAAAAAATAAAATTAAAAATTACAAATTATGTCAATAACCAAAACAAAAAAACAAATTATACTGTGTCCCTAATATAGGTACTCATTGACACTATAATAGGCCCTTTCAACCAAAAAAATAAATAATATTTTTTTAAATTCTTTGAAATTGACAATATTTAATATTTCTGAGGGTAGTCTATTAAAAATTCTTGGTGCCATCCCGTAGAAACTTTTTGACATCAAAGCGGTGTTAGAAGGTTTGGTGTTAATTTTACCTTTCTGTCGCACACTGTTAAACTTCGGAAACTGTACCAAATTATTTTTTACATATCAAGCAACCTCATATATGTATAGACACGGTGTGGTTAGAATCTTTAGTCTAACGAAATGAGGTTTGCATGACTCTGTTCGTTGGATTCCACACACCGATCTCACGCATTTCTTTTGACACTTAAATGCCATTTCACGGTTCGTGGAATTCCCCGAAAATATAATACCGTATCTTAAAGCTGTGGTGACATATGCATGGTAGGCTGTGAGTACTGCTGATTGATTTACAATCTTTCTTAAGTTGTATAAAGCATAAGAAAATTGGTTAAGCTTTTTACAGACATTATCGATATGGTATTTCCACGTCAATTTATTATCTACGTTTAAACCTAAAAATTTTGTTACCTCCGTTTCGTCGATTTTATGCTCTCTATAAGAAACTGCTAAATTGGGCATTTTATTTCTTTGTTTAAACTGCATAATTTTCGACTTATCTAGATTAATTTTTAAATTGTTTTTGTTCAGCCATTCAATTATTAATTTCAAAGATTTATTTATATTTGATTCATATGACTGTATATTATTATCTCCTGTGAATACAACTGTGCTGTCATCCGCAAATAAAACCATAGGATAGTCCATCGCTCGAGGTAGGTCATTTATATAGATCAGAAATAAAAGAGGACCCAGAACGCTCCCCTGTGGTACCCCATATTTAACTTCCCTAGACTCAGACGCATAAACAACTTCCTCTTTTGACTTCATGCATATTCTGTTTATTTGGGTACTTTGTTTTCGGCCGCTCAAATATGATTTTAACAAATCATGAACATTTCCACGGGTGTCATAGTGAAATAATTTATTTAATAGAATGCTATGGTCAACAAAGTCAAAAGCTTTTGACATGTCCATGTATAGCGCGCTTACGGGTATTCTTTTATCTACTTTGGTCATAATTGTATGCAAAAGATCGAATATTGCCATGTTAATAGATTTGTTCCGTTTTGCTCTTTGGCAAACATATCTTTCGTTACAAAATATTCATTGAGACGGTTATAAATTACTTTCTCAATAATTTTAGAAAAATTGGAATTAAAGCTATAGGGCGGTAGTTGTTTACATTTTCTTAATCCCCCTTCTTGTGCATGGGCCTAATAAAAGATATCTTCAATTTATCAGGAAATATACCTTTCTCTATGCACAAGTTAACAATATAGCTGATAGGTGGTGATATAATGTTAGCTACTTTTTTAATTATTTTTGTTGCTATTCCATCATATCCTGTGCTATTTGTGTTGTTCAGAGAATTTATAATTGTTAAAATGTCATTGGGACTAGTTGGATTCATAAACAAGGAATTAGGTGAACTGTACGTCAAAGTGGTTCTATTATTATTATTACTATGAACATTATTATTAAGATTAGGTTAGAACCTTCCTTCCTCACCAGGTTGTCAGTTCTTCGAGCTACGCCTGCCCAATGCCACTTTAACTTGCTGATCCACTTAGCTAGCTCCTCATTACTGATTTGACCGCGTAAGGGAACTCCCAAACATAGCTCGTACCATGACACGCTGAGTGACTTTGCGCTTGAGTATAAGGTTAATAGTTAGGGACCACGTCTCAACACCGTAAAATCACTGACACACACTGGTTGAAAGTTATGGTTTTTAAGCACTGAGGAATCTTGGATGTGAAGATATTGCCTAACTTTCCGAACGCTGCCGCTGCTTGCTACGAGTATATCTTATAGGGTTGGCCATACAAGTTCGCAACCGACCGCTCTGTACATGAATTAATAACAGTTCCGTACCTCAAGAGGAAAACGGAACAATTATACGATCACTTTGTTGTCTGTCTGTCTGTCAACCCTAAGTAATAAATCATAACCTATAGGGTACTTCCCGTTGACCTAGAATCATGAAATATGGCACGAAGCAAGGTCTTAAAACTCATACTATTTTCGAGGAAATAATCCCAGAGACATTATATATGGAACCCTTTGCGTTTTCATACAAATCCACGTTAAACGAGATTCGTCGACGAAAGGAGTCAACCCTTCAATATTATCAATATCTCCAATTTTACTTGACATTTCAAATATGCATGCTCTCAATTCAGTTGCATTCGACCTGCGTTGCTGGGTGCTCATTCACGTAGAAAATTCCAGGTTCTTCGGGTCATGTAATTTGTTGGATTTTTGGTATCGAATAGGTACTTACAACTGTATGCCTTTTAGGATGGACGGATCGAGACGGAACTCCCTCTATATTGTGTTTTTTCGTAGTTATAAAATCTGTCAATATTCGAATTAAGGCATGTTATTATTATTGCCTTTAGGTAAATACATACCTGCAGTCAAGTATGAGACAAATCTAGCTAACTAGCGAAAACTGAAATTTTGAAGCTGTAAGAAAAACGATTGTAATACCTACATAGCAATAATTTTTGTGCATTATATTTTACAATTTCTTGGAGGATAATAATTCTGTGTAAAATTTTCACATCACTGTTGTCCGTAAAATATGCTACTCAGCAGCGACGGCTACTGTATAATGCTTTGACCTGATGTTGATTGAATTTTCTTTGCAGTACAGTAACGATGGTAACCTTCTTGTTTACTTTTGTAATATTAAGCGTCCCCGCTATTTTGATATATTGTGTATTTCTTTTTTAATTATTCACTAATTTATTTAGCCTGCCCTCTTATTGTCACTCCTATGTGTTCGCACTTTTATGTGTTCCTTTAATCGTTTAACTCATTTTCCTCTGCAAAAACTTTTTTCCTTCAACCATGAAGTCACGGCAGTTGAACCGTGAAAGATCCTACGAAGAAGCAAAAAACAGGTCTTCACGGCGAGCTCTTTAAAAAGCACTCCAAGTTAATCCGTTGCCTCTAAGATGATTTAGATGCGACATTACTTTAAATACTCCCCGTTTTAGAAGCTTCATTCAACCCGATCACTTGGCAATTGCTAAATGTACCGCGAAGACGATTCGTGTCGTAATCGAGCAAGTCAGTTGTGTTAAGCAGATATAGGTTGCGTTATTGAAGTTTAATGTGGAGCCAAGGAGTTGGGAAAATACTTGGCGTGTGTTGTCTTAAATGACTGTGTAAACATTGTACCAGACCTACTATAATATTGCCTTAATTGGCTATATTTTATAAGAATAGATATGAGAATACAATTTTCGATTCTAAATAATATTAATTGACTTTAATAAAAGCATACATTCTATTCCAAATCACATCTTTCGTCAATTTAATAAATAATTCCAAGATTAAACTAATCAATCATTTTATGCATAGAAACTAGTGACATCTCTGGACAAGTAGTGAAGTTAGTCCCTTAATTAGAAAGAGTTTTCAGTTTATCATACAGCTGTGTTGATTGGGTAAAGAGTTTCCCTACTCAACAATAGATGTCACCATGTAGGAGGTAATTGGATACTTAAGCGACACCTAGAGTGAGTTGACGAACTAAAAGCTTCAGGTTATTGGTTTAAAATTAGGAAATTAGCTACTCGATAATAGATGGCGTTGTAATAGAAAAATCAATAAAACAGGGTATAATATGTGAGGTTTATTTATTCTCCTTTTGTTGTTTTATAAGCATAAGCAATTAATTCTACAACAGGCGATACTATTACTGTGAACTTCTAGCAAAAGCAGGTCTAACTAATGTAAAATAGTTATAAAAATGTTCCATTTATAGGATTCTTCTTATGATGTCCTCCATCAGCTGAAAAGTCCATTGAATCCGTGTCCAATAAAGCATTTCTTTTATTTTCTGTTCATTTCAGCGGCACAGGCAATTTTGATACCAAATAGTTCAACATCCATGGCGTAGTTTAAAAGTTTCTCTGTAATAGGAATTTTTACCGAGTTAATCCAACATCATTTTGAATGTTTCATTCTCATTTTAAATACAAGCTAGATCTAAGCGCTTATGCTAACATCTGTTCCTAATATCGGTTCTAAAATAGAATTAGTTAGTTCATTTCGGATCTATTAGTTAAATGATTCAATATAAGTAATTTATTGTATGGGATATTTTGCTCCGGAGACTGAAATTGTTATGTCATCTAATATTATACAGTATTGTGTGTTTATAGTCAAAATCTTTATAAGCCTTATCCCTACGCCCTAATACACTATATTTATACAATAATTAGTCTTCTAGATCCCATGGATTTTAACCAAGTTATCGAGGTGAATTCTCCATATTAGACCAATTTAGCGGTCTTAATAACTTGTATAATAAAACATGGATTAGTACTGTTATTATAAATCTGTTCTTTGTGCACTACAAATACTATAATTTAGTATACCTTATCTCATTTGGTTATATGAATTAGCTGTAGTTAAAGTTATAAGGATGGCTAATATGAACACGAAAATATTATGAAAATAACAGCATGAGGTTTAAGTTAAGATATGAAATTTCTATTATACTCTTACCTGGGATTTAGGTGGACATGACTAAGAGTAAAAAATTGGCGTTTCATGATATATTTTCAGCGTTTTCAGTAATAGCATGAAACCCAACATAGGATTAAAAATGCTTTTGGTTCATAAATTCTTGAGTTTTACCTGAAACATAAATTAGGTTTAACACATCATTAAAGATCATCGTTTTGTAACATCAAGTGTAGTTCGTTAAAGATACACTTTTATTTTATGAAATAATCATACGAAATCATTCAACTTAGAGTGAGGTTTACCTGTATTTTGAGGCATGGTTGCTGAAGCATTGAGGAGGTCACATGCTGAAGTAGCACTTGTGATTGTTAATTGTGTTATCTACTATAATACACACATTTATGGTAAATCAATATTTAATAGCAAATACCGATCAGACGTCAAGTAACATTTCACTCATTAAAGTCAAACTAGACTGTTTGAGTCAATGATTTCTGTGAGCCTAAAAATGACAGAGTCGATTTGATTAATAATTTTCATCTCAAATTATAATAAAATTCTCTATTTGAATTCCATTGTGGAAAATTTAAATTCAAATAATGTGCATTTGATTTACTTCTAATAAATTTCGGACCTGATAATTGATGTCCTGCAAACTACCAATCAGACCCTTATGTATTTGGCTTGGTTTTAGAGCATTAGCCAATCATGTTTCAGCTGTTGTAATTCCCCAATTAGGAGACGGTTTTGCAAGAAAGTTGGGATGCTAGGGTTGGGAAAATGTTCGCTATTTTCAAAGATCTAGAAGATATTCTAATTGCTGTTTTATGCTTTATTTGAAATTATGACTAAAATACTACACAGTTGTAGTTCAAATTTTGACAAAGTATTTATTTTGACAAAAGGATTGAGAAGGCAATTGTGTAACCTGTTGGAGGTGTTTAATATATTTAAACTACACTTCTTGAAAATATTTCAGAATTGATATCGTAACATCACTAAAGTGGTGGGGCGAAGGGTCCAAGCGAAGAGTGCCTTATATGTTACCATATTAGGGAATCTCGCGATCTCGCATTCGAACGATTCCTGATGGATGACCAAATATGGGCGTGGAGGCTTTTTCGGTTGTAACGCTTCCTTGGACATGACCATATAAGGTAATGTTTGCGATCCTTCGGGAAAGCTATAAATATGAGGCTCCAGGGGAGCTTCGAGACAGTTTTACTCAGTCTTCAGTCGGGTTCGGATCAGCTTTGGAAGAGTCGAGTCTTCGGAACGCCCTTCCTTGTGAGTGCCTTCAGGTAAAGCCAGAAACTTCTTTTAGTGAGCAATCCTGTGTTTCCTTGGTTTATTGCAGTTAATTATACAATAATACTGTGCTACTGAAGTGTTGCTGATTTTCAGCAGGATTTCATTGTTATTTTAGCATATTTATCCTGGATTTAGTTGTTACTGAATAAATCTAGTATTTAACTAGAATTCCTGGATTTGCTCACTGCATGAAGGTTTTCATTTGTTTTTAATACAAATGGAAGTGCTGGGTTTTATCTATGGCGATTCAAACTCCGTAGTCAGATCCGTGACGGTTTGAATTACGCGTATTAGAAGTTTAGCTAGATAGGTAATATTTTAGAGGGTAGTCTAGTTGATGGGTTTTAGACTAAATTTCAGTTCGCAATAGGGAGTGATTCTAGCTAGGGGTGTTTTTAGTGAAATTATGGGCAATTTGTGTTGTGTCTTAGTGTGGTAGTGTGTTCTTGTATGCAGGTTGGATTTTTATATATATTTACCTAATCTTGGTAAATAAAAGGTATGTAAGCATGCTTTTCTGTGGTTAGGGTGTATGTCGGACTTCAATTGAGTCTTTGCCTCATTTTTCATTGTGTTGTAGTAAAATATGTAATGAGTAGTGTATAGTAAGCATAACGTAGTATGGAGGCTAAGGTTCTTTCTAATTCTGACTATACAATGCTAGGGAGTAGGACAATTTGTAGGGAAAAGTTAGGGAATTTATATTTTACTTTGTGTGGTTTGCACTGCGAATGTTTTATTTTCTGTTGAGATATTAATTTGTGTTATTGTATGAATGGATTGGTGGTTTTTCTCAGAAAATGAATCTCTATAATTTTGTAAGCAAAATTAGATCTATTTTAACAAAATAGATTCCATTATGAGAATGACATCACCCGTTCGAACAATACATTTGTGTTATTTATACAAAATATGCCTGCAACATGCAACTAATCTATTAGCTATATGCATTTATGTATTTTTATACATACACACTATTCACACAATATACTATCAGTACACAAACTCCATACAATATTTGTTGTGTAGTTCTGAAGGGATTAGCTGTATAGCGTTCCATGGAAATTCAGAGCGAGGTATTTGTGAGAAGTAGTTTCTATAAAGTAATGTCTAAAGGTCTAATGAGACTATGGACGGCATTATGTTGTAGAAATGAGGTGTAATGCAGAGCTGCCTTAATCTTATAATAATACATTTATGATTAGAAGTGTCTGGATGTATGGTCCAGGAATGATCATAATCAAACTGTGTTTTACTATAGGTTTTCCCCTGAGTGAAGGCCTAGCCAGCAACGTGTTATCTATTCTTCATGGCTAAGTGAGTGAAGTTCTTACTGTAGTTATGTTGAATTTATAACATATCATTCATTATGTCTGTTGAACGACAATCTTTTGATTGCCTGTCAAGAGCTATCTTGCCTGTATGTAATTCGGTTATTAATGACTGGTTAAGTATGAAACATGGATCTTACACTTAAACTGGGTTAGGCGGACCTGCCACCAGTAAGTCTGTGTAAAAGACATATTCATATGCTACTTCAAGTCAGTGTTAACTGAAGGTCTAGACTTTGATATTTCCTCTGGATTATCTTAGTGTCGCAATCACTCAAATCTAAAATTCTGTTTTGGTATACCATTGATCCAGGATTATTGGTAGAACAAAATAGAGTCCAATGTCCTCTTGTGTTACAAAACATATTATGACCATTTATTGGACCAATATATCTGAGACTATTGCATTGTAGGATTTGGGAAGCTCCTGCGATGGTGTTGATTATCTGAATAAATGAATTCTACTTAAGGTGTTTCATTTAACTCAAGACAAATATTTGTCTATCATAATCCTACCATTCCTTGTGAGTGCCTGAATTACAATGTTACTATAATTATTGAATTGTTCAAGTTATTGCAACTCGAACCTTTCATCCGGTTTTACCAGATGCTTTTCGTGTGCTGTTAACCTGTGTTTAATACTCAGTGCCTACACACCACACTCTACAATTCGGTAGTATGTTTACATGCTACCTTTATCTAATTATTTCTTGTTATGAACCTTTGGATACCTGCCGAATCGCCTTTCGATGTAGTTATGTCTATTCCATGAGGCCCACTCAGTGGGAAGAGAAAGCATAATGAAAAGACTGGTGGATTCCGCTCTCCTTACGTTCTAATGAGACCCCACACTACCTTGTCTGCTTGCAGCTTGGTTATACCGAATATTTTGTAATCCATTGGTTATGCTTAGGCATTCCAACTGATTACCCAACTTTACCTGTGTTTTATGCACGGTGACGCAGCAGAATGAACGAGCATTGGTTGGATTGGATGTATTTCCATCTAATTACTAAATCTATCTTGGAATTGGGTTTACTCATTCCTCCTAGCCAGTCTCTTTATTTGAGTTGACTTAGCGCCGTGGTTAGCGCTCTAAATTTAACCTAAACTATTATTATTTTTCTGCTGGTGTGTGAAGGTAGCAAGGAGGGGGTAATGTTGGTGACTGGTGTCACCTCCATTAGTGGTTGGAGCCTTGCCCGGGGCCAATGATGGCCCCGGTATCATCATTCCCATTCCCAGACCCTACCTACTATTCTACTCACTTACTATAGAAATCAGTACACTTACATTATTTATTTTTATTATACTGTGTTATACTAGTTATGTTTTATTTTTATTATACTGTGTGACATTAGTTGTGTTTAATTATAAGTCTTTAGTTTGAATACATGAATACCTCTAAAACTTACACCTTGTTTTAATCCAGACATACCACATCTTAAAGAATTTTGGGATTACTAAAACAAAAAATTACACAACGTAGGGAGTCCTAATCTTTCTAGACGATCACAATCTAATTTGGTCAATTCAATTTATACTCTTCTTATTATGAGTATTTATTTCAATCCATAGTTATTGAAGGATATTCACTTAAGTTGAGCGAAGTATGGAAACCTCCATTGACCAGTAATGAGTAATAACCTGGTTAAAATTTATTAAGATATACCACTGGGTTAGGTACAACATCTTCGCCGCATTCCTTCTTGGCGGGCCTTCGCTGTCAAGCTCAGAAAGAGGCCGAGCAACCAAACATATTGATTGTAACAAAATGTTATCATCCAAGTTAAGTTTAAAATTCAATTTTTTTTTCAGCAAATGGGCAGTTTGAATGCTCTTTTACACGTCTTTTTTTTTGAGTCTACCAACGCTTTCGGAAAGACCATGATTGCCAAGAAGATTGCGCCGCAAGAAACTTGGCACAGAGTCATTTTTTCTAAAAACAAGCTACATTAGCTCTTACAATACGTAACCACATATAAATTACACAAAGAAACCTCACTCTATCATTAAAAAACAAGGAGAGAAAAAAGTACCTTATTTTAGAAACAAGTGTAAAAATAATTTTATCAGAACAGAAAAACCAGAACACTTTACTGGCACGTTTTAATTGAGCAGGAGATGTAGAGGGTCTCTACATATTCATACCAAATTTCAAGCATGACATGTTTGACTTGTAGGACTTGATTACAGACACACAGACAGAGTTCGGAACAGGTGAAACTAAATCATGGTCATCAGCTTATTTACGGCCCACTACTGGACACAGCCAGGCCTCCTCTCATAATGGGAGAACTGGGATAAAGTTCCCACTCATTGCGAAATTGCTTCTCAGGACCTTGCAGTGTGCAGGTTTCATCACGTGTTTAATGCTAATGATAATGCAAATGTAATTTCGCGCATAAATTCAGAAAAACTCAGAGGTGCTAGCCCAGGTTCGAACCCACAATCCTCTGCTTGAGAGGCCACAGGTCAAACCCAGGGTCAAACAACTAGGCTACCACGGCCTAGTAAGGAGCCATTTTGATGCTGTGTATTTTTAAATAGTATTGAGATCTTTGCAACGTTTTCCAGCTGTCCAAATATACAATACGTTATAATAACTGTTTATTGAACACTACATAAGAAACAAAACAGAAAAAAGGTACAACTAAAATGCAAGGTAGCAATGCAAATTATACCTGCTAAATGGTTTTTAACAACTCTCGAATTGGAAAACCTGTCTTTAAAGTTACGCTCGTCTTGCAAAAGTGTATTCCGAAGTTGATTTAAACATAAAATCGCTAAATTCTCGCGAGTCTTTTGTTTGTATAAATTTTGTGTCAGCAGTTTCATTCGGCTGTTCGTAAAGTCTACTTTTCAGTTGTGAAATTGCTTGCAGGCTTATTTTATGAACCGAACTTACGTGTGCCGTCACTTTTGATACCGTCCAGTGTGTACTAAACCTTATATACCATTGTCAATTATTATTTTTATAACATCATCACAAACTGTCCTTACAGGGTACCCCAGTTCGATATCGTGGATTATTTTTATTTTTAATGGTCCTGTTTTTTTATTGTTTTTAATAAGTGCCTAAGCTTAGATATTGCATTTTTTTTTCTATTTCTTTATATAAAGTTAATAAACTTACCTCTATAATTATTGTCTCATTATAATCACCACTGTACATTTAAAAAAATTATACAAACAACAATCATTATGGAAATCCTTTTACCAATTTTTATTTGAATAAACACAATTGAAAAAACATATTTAACAAAAAAAAAAATCTTATCGAAGTAAATTGCCTAAACACCTGTACATTGTCTACTTAATTATTTTTTTTGTCCATTTTAGCTATCTTATCTCCACATAGACTGATTAGCAAATTGTGATAAAAATGCTGGTTGTCATACATTGTTTATTATGTCACGTCTTATCGTTTGGGGTTCGGGCCCCACGAACTTGCGATTAAAACTTTCTAAAGACGACATTTATTCTTTTATTTTACGTCCTCAAAAGCAGAATATTTGCATTAAATTTAAATTATTTCGATAGCACTTGTAAGACACGACTGTCTTTAATTATGGGTTAAAATATCAAACCTTTATGTTCAGAATCTAAAACTAGCATGGATAGCCCAGATCCCATAGCACGGTATATTGTATCGACGACATAAAGCATTCGTCACTTTCTAACAAATATGAAAGTGCGAAAGGGACAAAAGTTTTGTCATTAATAATGATAAGCGTGCTAGAGTGCGTCTGGTAGAGCTTTAACACAGCCCAGAGGCCCGAGTATGAATATTCGAATCTTGCGTAAGGCAACGTTATCGTATCGAAATGGAGAAAGTTCACACAAATTTTTTGTTCCAAATACGCTCACGGGCGGTCACTGTTTCAAACGTCATACACACTCGATAATGTTACTACTAGATTACGTTAAGCAGGATTCGAATATTGGTACTCGGGCCTCAGATAGTAAAACCCACTTTATTTATTCCACTCAGGTTCTCACACTGCTTTCTTAGTCACAGACCTCCATCAATGCACTCTTTATTAGAACTAACGACAAAATAATCGCTGGTCAGTGTAGTTGGAACACGATTTTAAACCGGTTTGGTTCGTATCAATGAATGTTGGGACCAGTATTCACTGTTGTCCCGAAGAGGACACACTGTTATGTCGTCTTTATATTTCTTTTGTTTTTTGTGATTGTTTTGTTGACTTTAAGTTAAGTTAGTTTTTTGTATCGAGTGAGAAGCTTCGCTCTACGGGTAGCTTAAAAAGTAAGTGATCAAATAATTACCTACTGTTCTTGAAATTTTTAAATCGTGTTATTTATGTAGTTTTAAGTAAATTTTGCAAAATTGACATGAACTTTACAGGGAAAAGATAGTGAGGGCTGCACACTCCTGTAAAGCAATTCAGTGGTGTGTGAAGTTCCCAGTTAGTAATACGGTCGCGTGGGAACTATAGCCCAAGCCTTTTCTTGCTGTGAGAAGGCCTTATTATGCCCAATATGGTCATTAATGATGCGTAAGGTAATTACCTAATTAGTAATAATTTAATTATTTTATAAATAGTAACTTTTGCGGCTTAACAACAATATTTTATAACGCTCCTCTTTTGCATCGAAGGTCAATAACCAACTTAGAAAAGTTGAAAACCCCCCGACATTGTCATTCCAAATTACAATATTTCAAAAACGGTTAAACTGATTTTAATAAACTTAGCTAAGAAACATCTTGATTAAACTAGCTTTCTATGAAAAAAACCGTATCGAAATCGGACCATCCATGTGGGAGCCATGATGTCACAGACAGATAGATACATTGATACACAGGCACACAGATACACAGGTCAAACTTATAACACACTTTTCGTCGGGGGTTAAAAACAATCTTGCAAGCTCATGTTCTATGTCCCATCTTCCTAAGCCACTGATGTCAATGTCACACCAATTCAGCCGAATACGAGTCTCATTCCCACACAGTCATCCCTAAATTATGAATATTATGATATTATCTCGCAATTCAAAGGCCTATTCTTGCGCATGCGATATCGTTCACGTTATCAAGTTATCGCGAGACAAATTTTCACCGTTTTCACGTCTACATTGAAGCCCGTTTTAGACGACGTTATGTATTATAAATTAGGTTTGCATTCGTAATGTGCATTGAAATTTGGGTACCTAAGTTTAAAATTATCAAACTGTAGAGAGAAGCGGAGGTAAAAATTGTCTCAGTAACATGTACTTAAAGAACTTAAACCGAATTTAGACCTGCAAGAAAAATCATCCAGGTGTAGGGGAAAAGCACACGACCCGGAGTGTCGAGGATCCGGGTTCGATTCCCGGGGTTGGCATTTTTCTGGTTTTTTTCTGTGTATTCATGTTTCAGTGAGTTTATAAAAAATATAATTGATATTCACGGGAAAACCGTAAAAATAAAAAATTGGGAGAAAAAAATACAAAAAGATACTCCTACTGAGATCATGAATTGATTGCTTTAGTGCGCCATCTCGTTGTTGAGCCTGGGTAAACTGATAAGTTTCGAAAGGGTGCGTTGTTTTCGGTTTACGAAGTAATCGCATAGATGGCGCTAGTCACTGCAAAAAGTGATAAAAACAAGCTAAGATTTGAATACATGGAAAAAATTCGGCCTTTCCTCTATGTCCAATCGTGGTGCAGGGGAAAAGCACACGACCCGGAGTGTCGAGGATCCGGGTTCGATTCCCGGGGTTGGCATTTTTCTGGTTTTTTTCTGTGTATTCATGTTTCAGTGAGTTTATAAAAAATATAATTGATATTCACGGGAAAACCGTAAAAATAAAAAATTGGGAGAAAAAAATACAAAAAGATACTCCTACTGAGATCATGAATTGATTGCTTTAGTGCGCCATCTCGTTGTTGAGCCTGGGTAAACTGATAAGTTTCGAAAGGGTGCGTTGTTTTCGGTTTACGAAGTAATCGCATAGATGGCGCTAGTCACTGCAAAAAGTGATAAAAACAAGCTAAGATTTGAATACATGGAAAAAATTCGGCCTTTCCTCTATGTCCAATCGTGGTGTAGGGGAAAAGCACACGACCCGGAGTGTCGAGGATCCGGGTTCGATTCCCGGGGTTGGCATTTTTCTGGTTTTTTTCTGTGTATTCATGTTTCAGTGAGTTTATAAAAAATATAATTAAAATCATCCAAGTTGCAATACAATGCGGCGTACAATCACTCACTCCAGACTTGTTCGCTTTACGACCCCGCACTGTATTGCAACTTGCATGATTTTTCTTGCAGTGCCCTAAGCACGACTTGTCGAATCCTGCGTTACGTTACGGTTATCGTATCGAGATCGAGAAATCTCATACTAAATTTTAGTTCCAAATACGCTCACGGGCGGGCGCTGTTCCAAACGTCATACAAACTCGTTATAGTTTACTATTCGATTTTACGTGACGCAGGATTCGACAAGTCGTGCTTAGGGCACAGGTCTAAACTTGGTTTTAGTTGAAGCTTATTAATTAGAAATACGCGGCCGAATCAGCCGTTTAGGAGTTGAATGGGAACATTCATGTAAACAAAAAATGGGAACATGTACACTAAAAAAAAACTTCAGCATCTAATGGTGAGATCAGAACATAACATGTATCTAAAACCCGATGCCGTTAAATTACCTATAAACTTGCAGTAAACTGTTCTTGCTCACAAACACACAACCCCATCAGACCAACTATCTACAATAGGATAATAATGCTCTATTATGATTTTTTCTTCCTCAGAAAACTCCAAAATGTCATCAGCTCTATCAAGAAGCGCCAGACGACTACTAAGCAGCAGTCTCATGCGCAACGCAAGACACCAATCAGTATGGACACCGGATAACGTTGTAAAGTCGCCGTATGATGATGTGGATATACCCAACCGAACAGTCATTGATCATGTCTGGGAGAATTTGGATAGATGGCCGGATAAGACAGCTACGGTGTGTTATGACAATTATTATTCTTTTTGTTTTTTTCTACTGCTAAATATAAGTCTCCCTCAGAGACGACACAACAAATCGCATTTCTTCTTTATTTACCGATGTCCGGTTATCCTCACTAAGTTGTTGGTCAGTGGTCTCCACTCGGGAACCTTGACGCCCCACCGTTACAATTATTACAAAGAATAAATTCCAGTGCTCTTTTGTTTGTGCTGCCTTTCCAACTAATGAAGGTTGGCAGTCAGCTCAGCGTAAGTTCTTTTAAACCTTAGCAAGGCGAAAGAGCTCGACGTCATTCAGGATGTGTGAACCAATTTGTAAAGTAGGTACTAGCAATTTACAATACAAGCATTATATTTGTACACTGGCATATTTTGAGTAAGACAACTTTAGTACTTACTCCTTTCTCACTATTTTAATTGTGTGTGCAAAAATTGTACTCTTTAGGTTTTATGATAATGCGACGGTCAATTTTCATTCTTTCCCATCGCGCCATCCCAATTCAAAGCAAAATATTTTAATCCTTCGTAACCCCACCACTAACAAATTAATGTTCGTGATTTCTTACAGATCTGCGGCTTGACAAATCGCTCCTACACTTACCATCAATTATACAAATACTCCCGTAACTTAGCCTCGCAGTTGCGGTCCAAGTTCGGAGTAACAGACGGGGACATAATCTGCACTATGATGCCCAATTCACCGGATTACGTAATGGCTGTGCTGGGAATTCTCTCATCGGGAGCCGAAGTCACTACTGTTAATCCCATTTACACAGCTCGTGAGTGATTTTAGTACAATCATGCCGTCGGTTTATAACACGTTCTGAAGCCAAAATTAATTTTCATCAAATTACACGTTAGCCAAAATTAACTAATCGCCAAATTATACGTTAGCGAAATTAATTAATCATCAAATTGCAGTAAAGCCTGATAATGCATTAAATACATTATTCAATAGTTTCTAAATTCAAATCCACAGATACTTATAATGTTTATACAAAAAAATAAAAATAAAGTGAGTGTCGCCTAGGCAAGTCGCCTTTGAATTGAAAATTTCTAACATTAAATAAAAGTGATTTATTGATTTTCTTTTCCGTTTCAGACGAAGTCCACAGACAGCTCTTACTATCTAGGCCCAAAATTATGATCGGCAATACAGATACAATTAACGTTATTAAGGAATCATTAAGGATGGCCAATATTGATATTCCAATCATATGTGTGGCTGCCAGTGAAACCCTGCCAGCGGACACTATATCATTTCAAGAACTTACCACTGATGCAGATCACAGTGTCCTTAAAGAAGTTAGGAAGACTGCTGATGATGTAGCTATTCTCCCATATTCAAGTGGCACCACTGGTCTGCCCAAAGGTGTTGAATTAACCAATAGGAACGTTGTTGTCAACTGTGTCCAGTCCGATGTTGAAGGTGTCAAACAATATCGAGAAACAACTAGTTAGTATTCTTAGTAAATTAAAAGTTTCGCTTTGTAATGGCTAGGTTTCCTTATCTATTTTATGACTCAATTTTAGAATATCTTTGTTGCTTATACTGAAAATAATTAACATTTTGCTTGCTGTTTCTATAACCACTTGTATCTCATCGTATTCTCTACAAATGAAACAAAAAGTACTTAGTTCTTTACCTTTATAATTTGAAGTAGGTACATTTTAATATATTTTTTTCTAATTATTTATTTCAGGTTCACACCAAGAATCTATGATTGCCGTATTACCGTTTTATCATATCTATGGCTTATCAATAATAATGCTGCATAAATTATCAGTTGGAGCAAAAATAGTGACATTGCCAAAATTTCAACCGAATACATTTTTGTCTACATTGAAAGATCACAAAATTAGTTTACTTTATGTGGTGCCACCTATGGGTAAGGATAAACATTACATTTAAAACTTAATTTGATTAACAATTATAATATTAAAACTGAAAACTAAATAATCCCTTTTAAATTCTTTCATTACTGGGATGTTACTGTCTAAGGTTATCCATAGCTGTCTTCATTTAGTGGCAAAAAATTGGTCTTTTGTTCAAGAGTGACACCATTTTTTTTTGTTCCAGTATTATTTCTAGGTTCACATCCTGAATCCAAGAAGGATCATTTAGCTTACGTTGACCAAATTATTTGTGGGGCAGCACCGTTGCCGAAGTTAGACATTGATAGGATCCTAGATAAGAGTAAGGTAAATAGAAAAACACTATGGCCCGCTATCCCGCGGGAAATTTACAGTTTTCGGGAATAAAAGGGAGTCTATGTTTTAATCTACGGTGTAAGCTATCTCTACCTAAATTTCCTCCAAATCTGCACAGTCGCTTAAAAGCGTGTAGAAGTAACAAACACATGTACATAATCATGAACTTTCGCAATTGTGATATTAGTATAATTTTACTCGGCATCAATAAACTGACAAAAGTTATTCAAAGTTAATATAAGAGGGTGTAAATATAGTATATTACTTACTAAAATAATATGTATAACAAACAATGATTTTCTACGTATGTTGTACTTTTATTGCAACAATACTTTAACTCAATAGCCATTGAAGTTACACTAAGTATTAGCCCTTTCAAAATGCTCCATAATTACAATGCGTTATTATTATTGGTTTAAGTTAATTGTCACGTCACAATCTCCGCAAGTAACGTTATATTATAATTAAAGAAAAATACGACTAACCTAGAGTAACTAATTTATGATTAAAGCGCGCGATTGATTTGTGCGGAAATCGCAGCGTTAGACGCACGCGATCAAATTTTACCTTGTATGTCAATGTCCAATGCTGCGTTCACCGCGAAAATCAATGTTTGGTAATTAGATTATCTGATGTAAAAATGACGTGCGTCCAACGCATCTCGTTTAAAAGGTATCATTTATTGCATAACACAACCGTGCGCTTTACAGTTTAGTAAGAGACTAACGGAAAAACCGTAAAAATAAAATAAATAGAAAAAATCTCTTGAGATCCTAAATATATTTGGTCTATTTCAGCCTGACGTCAATTTTATCCAGTTATATGGGTTAACAGAGACTTCTCCGTTGGTGACGACTATGGTACCGGGAATGAAGAATTATTTGACAGCTGGCGTGGCAATACCCAACACTGAACTACGGATAGTTGATTCAGAAATGAAGAATCTTGGGCCTAATGAGGTATCTGTCATAAAATAAAATGATCTCTTCTTATGAACTAAAAACCATTGATTGGCCCATCCGCGACCACACTTCATGTTTCTTATGAACTAAAAACCATTGAGTGGTCCATAAGCGACCACACTTGAAATTTCATGTTTTTGTGCTTTTTTAAATATCAGTTCGATAAAGTTAATTGTAAGAACAATGCAATTTTCTGAAAAAGATTATACTTTAATACGGTGAAATCAAAATGTAAAATGCTATTACGATACAAGCTAAATGGTTTTCGATCAATAGGAAATAAAAGTTATCGACATTTCGTGTTAGTCAATGAACCGTTTTATCAGCTTGTTATCTTTTGTCAATTTCAGTACGTATTATGGCTGCTATTAGTTTATCTTATCAGTTATGATACTTTTTAATCTACCTAATTATTAACCTTGACTACTTACTTAATACAATAAGACAATACAATGACATTTGTTTTACACTACAAAAAAAACAAAACAGAAAAATGTTCAAAGGGATAAACAAAATACCTGACTGAGACGAATCTCTTCCAGTCAACTTTTACAGTAGAAAGAGAAAAGAAATAGATAAAAGCAATCTAATATTGGGGAAAACGTGTCAATTATTTCCAGGTTGGTGAACTAGTAATCAGAGGACCCCAGGTTATGAAAGGTTACAGAAACAATGTAGCAGCTACAAAAAATGCAATAGACGAAGATGGATGGTTCAGGTCTGGCGATTTGGCTTCTCTAGGCCATGATGGAGCTGTCACTATATCTGATAGAATTAAAGAACTTATTAAGGTTAGTATAGTGGCTTAATTTAACCTCAATATTAATACATATTACGATACTCGATAGAGATACTGGGATCAGTTGGATTTATTTTTGAAGGACAAGCCACTCAGTGTGATAAAATGGAGGCTGCATCACAAATAGCTCAAAATAATGATAATAATTCATATCGATACTAAAGGAGCTCCCTCTTTCAATGGTCATTATGTGATTTTTCAGGTTAAAGGCTATCAAGTTCCACCAGCAGAATTAGAAAGCGTTCTGAAAGAACACCCATCGGTACTTGATGCAGGTGTTGTAGGAGTACCAGATGCAAGAACAGGCGAAGCGCCTAAAGCTTTCATAGTACTAAATGACGGGCATAAGGCCGATGTCAAAGCTATCAAGGAATTTGTTGCCACACGAGTGGCAGAGTTCAAGAGACTAAAAGACGTAGTGTTCATAGACAGTCTGCCGAAAAATACATCTGGTAAATTATTGAGAAGAGTGCTGAAAGAAAAGTATGCATGATGAAATTCAAGAGGTGAATTAGGTACCCAGCTCAGGGAAGAGAAAGGTGGATTAAAAAAGTTAAGTTGTCTTTAATCTTATTAAAGTTTAGGTAAATAAAAAGTGAGTAAGTACTCCTAAAATGAAGATAAAATACAGTTTTTTTTTGCAATTAAGTTGTACATTTCAATGTAACGCAAATTATAAACGTAACAAAACTACACCTTTTGTACAACATAATGTTATTTCCAATAAAATTGAAATCAATAACCTAAAACGTATTTCATTAACCCGAAATCCTGAACTAAAGCTATCTTACATTTTTTTCTAAGAAACCAAACCTAAGCACACAAAATTGAATCAACTGCCAACATTACCAGATCAAGCGGATCGTTCAGCAACTGACACGACAAGTGGGACATATTTTCCGCTCCCAAATAATCGGATGAGCTAAAAAAGAACCGTCCATGCCGTTATACTGTCATCCCATAAGGTGGGCGACACACTGACTCTTAAACCACCAAGCACAAGTCAATAAACTTATTTGGCGCTTCTAAATTCCACGTGCACGGGCATGTCACAGGGTGATTGCCATTCCGTTGGGAAGAAAATGCATAACCTCGGAGCGGCTTCCATGAAAACTGTGCATTTCACTGTGAATTCTGTGGAGAAGTGTGTTTTCCAGTAGGTAGACTGAGAGAGGCTGCCATTTTGCCGTGGAAAGCCATACATAAAATCGCCCTGTGGATATTTTCCGCATTCTGGATACATTTTTTGAGAGACATCCTACGCTCCCCTCTGTGGTTCGTCGTCACTGAAAACCTTTTTTCCTTAAAGATTATTTATGTCTGAGAGATACCAATATCAACCGGTTAATGTTTTCTCGTATAGCACCCATATAACTCGAAGAAATGATAAACGATATCGATGGGGAAGAAAGGTTCTGGGGTGCGGACCTTGAGCCGAAAGACAGATGCACAGACAACTTGGTCAAGGCCATAGGTCTTACTGGAGATCGGTGAGGTAGGCCCATGATCAACAGTAGACATAATATCTGGACGTCTTCGGGCTGAAATGATGATGAATGTCTTCCAATGGAATAACCTGTTGCTGCATTTCCTAAATAAAATTTACGTATTATCCATGTTATTTTATTTATCCATAAATCGATGAGTTGACTTGACAAAGTTTGACATTAATCCTGTATATTTATTTTTATCTTAGGTTATTATTATTATTGTGTCAAATTGTAATGTTGTGTATTGTAACCATAATTCATAAAATTGTTGTTGTCATTGTAATCATAATTTTAATTTATTTGAATGGGATTGGTGCCTGAATAAATAGGTAAATTGATTATTTGATTATTATTATTATTATAAAAAATCCTCCCCGAATATCCTCACGGGCGGTGTGTACTCATTTCCAGAGATACTGCTTTCAAGTAATTTTCCACTTGATCAGTCAGCCGCGTTTTTTTCCTTCCCTGTTCCCCCATCGCAAGTCGAGTGTGAGGTTATTGGACTGCTAAGAATTCTAATAAAAGTTAGATACATCGAGTTAGTAGCTCTAAGTGGCTCTTTGCCTTTATGGACGGTGAGATTGGCGCTGGGCTCATGCGTCGGCGTTCGGTCGAGGTTCGGAGTTTATGTTACAAAATAAAGTCGTCATTTGTCTCGAATTTTTATGTGTGCATCATCTAGTTGAATACCACTGTCACTATTCAGTTCTTCTAACCTCGCCCTTAGAAAGTAGAAAATAAAAAGAAGTTGTTTGAAATCTTTACTGTGGAATTAAAAGGACAATGTTGGTACTGAATTTTTTCTGCTAAATATTTGCTTTCTTGTCTTATGTTAATGCACCACTAACTACATTATTTTATGTTAATTATTATTAATTATACCAACTACTGATGATCCGAATGCATGATCTTGACCCTAATATTTAAGATTTACTGGTTCCCTGCAAGATGGCGTAATTACTTTGTTATGATCCTAGAAACTGTTGGACGCAGAACGCGCACTACCGCTTGTCGTGACAACGTTTCGTTTGTTAGAAAACCATGTTCATTACTGGACGTAACTGGGTTTAATTGAACAAAGAAGAACTAAAGTTTCTATCAAATTATCGTCCTTAAACAGACGATTACCGTCATTAACAACAAGCCTTTTTCAGAACAATAACAATGCTTTTCATCGAAATGTATAATCCATTCGAAGACGGCAATCCTGAGAGGTCTCAACTTACATTAAATTGGTAAGAAATTAAGTTGCCCTCGTTATTATCAGCCGTTTTCAATTACAGCCCTTTCTGAAACTTCGTTATTTGGCACCCTCTGGTTGTTATTTCGGCCTGAAATATTTGTTACAAGCCAATGCGACGGAGAGAGTTATTTTACTATAGCTTTTATTTACGCCGTCTGGAAAGCTTCCGGGAACTGTATGGGAAATGTATGTAAACAAAGACAGTTTCGATTTTATTCCAAGAAATAAGTTAGGATTACCTATAATCTGGTCTGTTTGTGGTCTAGTGTCACTTCTAGAATTCGATGATATCTATTTCATCGGTGCCATAGTGTTGTGTAAACAGAAAAACATCAAAGCAACTCAATACGTCGTATTAGGTATGTGAAAGCTGAGTTTTTTCTGTGCTTCAGTCACGTAGATAACTTCTCTAGGTATGCAAGAGGCTTATTAATAGCAACAGCCAAACATGGATTAAAATGCATTATAATCATCATAATACGGTTAAATAAAGTAAGACTTACCTAACATTCACAAAACCTCAAAACAATTATTAGTGCCCCAAAAAAATATTGTGAATCACATCAACTATTCTACGTAAGTCTAATTCTTAATATATGTTACCACTGACGCAGAGCTAGGCGGAGCGGAGAGGAACATAATCATGATTTGACCAATCACAGTACCCAAAATCTCCCCTCCATGTCAGTGGAAACACTTGCGACTTTTCACTAACGTTCACACCCTTATTCTAAAATATAGAAACAGTCCATTCCATTTTAAACTCACACGGCACGTAAATTGTTAAAAATTCTCTCCCGCACGAGAAATTCTTAAAACTTAAACCCATTTCATTGCAGTGCAGTAGTTTTTGGCTTCCAACTTTTTCATTACTCCCTGTGGCCAGAAACGCTGAGCGGGATGTCCACGACTATTGGGGTATCTTACGAGGATTTTATATTGCGCCAGTAAAAACCTTTTTAACTCTAATGACAAAATTTTAAGCGAACAAAAGGAACAGAGCAGCAAATTGTTAAGGTTTCGACTATATTTTCTAACTGTTGGAATATACATTTTTGAGCAAAGTTTTGCCGGAAAAATAGCCCACAATGGAGAAAGGATGAGCGAATCGGAAGCCTAGCCTTGAGACATCCCGGAAGGCCGTTGAGAGTATTTCCTGTTTTTCTTAAGGGCATTACGACGGAATAAATAAAAAAGTTAGTAACACAGAGTCGCTGTGTTTGGAGATGGGTTTAAAATCTTCAGCCATCACTAAAGTAACGTCGTGTAGTTGCATTTTACTATGAAATGTGAATGTCAATAAATATAAGTAATTAGGTACTAAGGTCAAAAAAAAGCCATGATAGCCTAGTGGTTTTTCCTATGGCCTCTCAAGCAGACAGAGGGTCGTTGGTTCAAACCCCGGCTCGCACCGCTGAGTTTTTTGGAATTTATGCGCGGAATTACGTTTATAATTAATCGTGAGCTTTTCGGTGAAAGAAAAAATCTTGAGAAAACCTGCACATTCTTGCGAAGCAATTCAATTATGTGTGTGAAGTTCCCAATCCGCACTGGGCCCGCGTGGGAACTATAGCCCAAGCCCTCTCATTCTGAGAGGAGGCCTGTCCCCAGCAGTGGGATGTAAAAAAGACTGATGATGATGATAAATTAGGTATTCCTCTCGTCCTTATTTTGCGATACCCGTTATCTCCTTTCTAATCAACCTGAAGCCATTAACTGCCAATCCTATAAATTATTCCAAATATAATTATAGAAAGAACCTTGTGTGCCATTCTACGCATCATCATCAAAAATGTTCACTTGGACAACTCGATTTTTAGCTTTGAGCACCAAATCACGACAAGACACCATCTTTAAGATCCATTGTTGTCCCAATAACAAGAGGTTGTTCACAGACATTAAACGAAATTATAGAAGGGCATTTTTAATCAAATAACCTATCTATAATTTTATTAGTATCTTGTTTAAAGTGAATACATTAGTTTTTATTAATGATCCATTTAGTGGTGTAAAAAAAGAACATAAAACCAAGACAGCAGGTGCCAATCGGACAGCATATTACAATTGTGATGGAAACTTTAGACTTAGTATGACTTAGTGAAAGTGAAATAAACGGATCACTCACGTATGTCAGTCGAGTATAGCCCGACATGTTGCGGACTAATCCGTACTCCTTCCTCTAGGAGCACACGCCACGCCGGTGGCGAGACATAAAGACGTTACGACGACGTAAAGACGAGACGTTAGTATGACTTACTAGATGATTAAAGCAGCTTTAAAACGTAAGGCAGAGCTGATATTACAAAATCGATCTCAATCAAAGAAGTTCTAAAGGAACCTCGATTTAATGGATCCCATAAGCCCGTAAAAGGTCCGAAGACAAGAAATTTAAGAGTTCCTCTTGATTGGTTGTTAAGTAGCGTATTAATTAGTTAGCATGAATGAACCGTTTTTTGCTCGGGTTTTCCACGTGGAACATTTTTAAATGTTATTATTTTTAATGAATTGCTCTTTGCAAATTGAATTCTTAATTTTTTGGAAACTCGCTTCGCTTTTAATTTGTGTTTATTGACGATACGGGGTTTGGGTTTGGCAGGATTTACACGACAAGAATTTCGTTAAAGATTTCTGTTCAAGGGTTGATTTCTAAAATAAAGTCAAGCTAGTTTTCTTAGATTATGGAATCCTAGAAAATATTGTTTCCATCATCATAGATATTAAAAAAATCGTTTACTACATCACATCAAACTGATATTTCAAGAAATTTTACGGGTATTTTTTAAGACTATTTCGAACTGGAAATGCCATTGAGAAACTTTCAACTGTTTGCGAAAACAAATGGTTGGAAATAGTAAAATCCAATTGAATTTTTAAACAATGCAAGCTCGTAAATTTTATAAAACAATTTGAAACTGGTTAGCAACAAACCCCTAACCGTGAGAGCAGTTAATACCGGCAATAGTGTCATCTGTTACGGGTAAATCCCCCATTTTTCGAGGTGTGAACTTTTCCTGTTTTTCTTTTCCCCCACGGGACGTTTCCACTGAAACTTATCGAGTTCAACTTATTTGATAAGACAACCCCAAGAGTATTCCTGAACAGTATGAAAATATTTTTATTAGACAAAATTTGATTTGGTATTTTCGAGGTCCTATTCGTTAGGTGTTCCGAGTTGGGTTTATTTCGTTTTCTTGTTTATGTTTTCGTTGTTTTTAACCAAAAACTTGAACGGATCCGGTGTGGGTTTGTGTGTTGGGAATTTTGGAATATCATGCTTAGTTTGTTTATTGCTTCCTAAAATTAATTCCGGAAGATTTATTGCTAACAAACGGAAAAAGTATTTACTGCTACGTAAAGTTATTACTGCTTATGTCAGATTTGTTTTTTTCAAAGATCATTATGTGCCTCAAAGAGCCGTGGATCAGTTTGGTTGAAAACATCGATAAGAAAAAACGTACCTTCAAGCAGCAATTGATGATGAAAACTAAGGTAGTCGCAAGCCGCTGTTAGCCTTTTTGCCGCGGGGGAGGCCTATGTCTAGCAGTGGACGTCTTTCGGCTGACATGATAATGAGGATGACTAATTGGTTGAAGGATCTTTTGCCATCATTATTGAATGTATTGAAAAAGAATGTGGGTGGCCACTTGATTTACAAAATATAATATATTCTGGGGACTTTTACTGAAAGGTCAAGTTAAAATTTGTTTAGGGATTGGTTAAAGAAACTGTGGCTTGGTAAATACTTCTGATAATTTATTGAATCACGCGTTACTTTGCGGAGGTCTATTTATTTTCTTTGATTACCCGCGGCCACAGCAAAGTAATTAATTTTAGTTCATAAATAAATACTCATGAATCGTCAGTTTTACTACCTTTTCAATAATAAGAAGTAAGTATTGTATATTTATTTATGTTGATATTTGCATTATATTATTGTTAAGTGTTATGTTTGAGTGTACAGAATAATATTAATGTCTGTGTTGTTTTATTTTGATACTTATTTATCAGTTTATTTACTAGATTATCTTTGTTGTCTTTTTTTTTCTTATGCATATCAGAATATTTACACATCCTTGCCGAGTTTTCCTATCTTAAACCAGGTTAGTTAGAACTTTAGGCATAAACTGGTCTCTCTACTACTTTCTATTTTTATTACGTGCGATAAAGGTGTTACGCACACACAATATTATTATATTTCCAATACATTACTTAAATTAAAAACTGTAATCTTCATGCATTTCAATAAGTAATATTAACTTATTATTAAAGCCTGCGGATTTCAGATATCTTTAAGTTTTTTCCCCGTTTCATGCTTCGAGAATTCCGCAAAGATTTAGGAGTTGGCCTTTCGCTGTAAATACGAAGTTTCCGGGATTTTCTTTTAACTCACTGATAAAAGTTAAAAGTTAGTTTACTTAGACAGATTTGGGTATGTTTTATTTGGGTATGTTTTATTTGGCAACTGTATGCAGTGGGTCTATGGCGCTGTAAAGGTCCAGAAAACATAGCAGTAATGAAGTACCAACGCAATTTATTTTGACTGCTGACAAGTACGTTGGGCAAGTCTTTGTTGAGGAAAATTAGTAGGTGCCTGGGGGAACGGGGAAAATTATCGTCAGTTTTTTTGCGGTTCCGAATCAAAATGGTAAAAAGGAACTCTTATCTGGTTAGGTTTGCCTGTCGTCACAGCTGTTTATCTTAAGAACTAGGAATGACATCAATTTGAAATTTGGAATAGTTTCAGATGATGCTTACAAGAAATACCAAGAAATAATATTTTTACTAGATAAAGTGAAGTATCGTATTGTAAGGGCTCTATTTACACGTTATAAAACATTTTTCTTTTTTTTGTGGCCCCATGGTTTTCGAATTATAATGAGTTAAAAAAACCCGCTCCTTCTTTTTCGGAAGTTAGACAAAAATCTGAAATTATAAACAAAAGATACTGATGTAAAGGATAGGTACTGGAAAAATGAGACTTTTTGAAATCATCAAAACATATTTTAGTGTCCACTGTTGGACAATAGATCGCGCTGTCCGCCTGTCCTTCTATTTTAAATTACACGAACTGTACGTGTGTGCACAAATATGGCGAAACCCTCGTCGTGCTAATACGACTCGCTCATGGCCAGTTTTTTTACTTTATTTTTACCTAAGTGACAAAAAAGAAATGACCAACGATGATAGTATTCGACAAGAGTATACTCGTTATGACTTTTCGATTTTTTACTTTAAAATAATACATAACTCTTAATTTTTAACTCTGTACCAAAATTTTCAATATTAATGCTCGCACTAAACAAACTCACCTTTCGCAAGCCCCCATGTCAGAAGTCGGAAACATTTTAACCTCATAAACGTTAGTAACTCGTAAACTACACGAGCACATTATCCATAACTAAATTTCGTCCGGAGCAGGGATTGTAAATCATAGGCGCGTTTCAAATTAATTCACTGCTGTACCTGAGTCTAATCCCGCGCAATCAGGTTGGCTTTTGTGACGGCGTTAGGGTTGACGACCTCAGGGGTACTAAATAATTTTGTATCGGGCCTTCATTAGGTTTCATTGACATGGACGTTGTTTATTGCATGCTTAAGTGACAATTGAATGGGTGAGACCGGAATTAGATTGTGGTGATATTGACCGTTTTGGTTGCTTAGTGAAGTTTGGTTTGATTTAATCGCTCGTTCGTTAATGAAATATCATCTTTTTGTTTTCACTAACTTATTTGGCTTTTTACCCGACTGCCGAAGGAGGGTTATGTTTTTCGAGCGTATGTATGTGTGTCTAATTCTTCGGCAGTCTCTACGGCATACCGTTTGACAGATTTGATTTCAATGTATGAGGTGTCATTAGAAATCTACCTATGAGATGTCATTAGATTCGTCTCAGCATGCAGAAGTAAAGCAAAGTGAGGTAAAGTATTCAACATTTAGAGACAGTCAATATTTTCACCCGGGGATTGCCATTAGAAATAAATACGGATTTTATACTATTTATTTTTAATCCAAATTTTCAGTCGACCGAGCAATTAATTCAGTAAAGGTCATTTGAAAACTTTATACTCAGCCGTTTATAAAGTTAGCCGTTTATTTTTGTTAAGCTATTGCTAAGTTTGCGTATAAAAATAACATTTCGTAAATTTTTAGTAGGTATATATTTGGCTTCGAAAGAATTTGGTCGATAAAAAACGAGTTGATGTTTCTATTATGATTTCAATAATCCTAAAGGTTAGAAGGTCATGAAACTGAAGTCAAAAAGAAAAATATCCGTAAAAGAACGTGAGGTTATGTATTATTATTGTACGTAAATTAATATCACAAAAAAAGAAACGTGCGTAGGTACGTATAATCCAAGTAACACGTAGATTATACAGTAATGAACAGAATCGTAGTTGACATAAATTATGTTCAATGGGTCAATCAAATTTTTATTGCCATTCGTTGCCATGGAGATGTCCCCTGGGTAACTCTTCTAAAATATATTATTTTCTAAATGACCACTCCCCCGAAAGTCAAAATTTTCATGCTTATAGGAGATGAAGCATGAAGGAATTGGCATATATAACTGTTGAAAATCCTAACTTTTGATGGAGTGGGGCCTTAGAAAATCTTATTTTAGACAAGTTACCCAGGGGAACATCTCCATGGCAACGAGTGGCAATAAAAAGTTAATTGACCCCAACATGTTTAGTAGTCTCCGCTTATTTGTCTTTTCAATAACGTTGAAGATTAGTTATTTTTTGACACGAATTCAACCAAACAAAGTTTTTATTAAAATGTCGCTTAAGCATCAAATACGCACAATGGACACACTACGTTTTTTTATCTCAACGTTTTTCAATAAAACTTTCATTAGTATTTTCAACTCATTACTCACTAGTGGAAAACATTCTGCGAATTGCACAACTTTCATACTGATTATGAAAACCTTTCATAATGTTATAAAATGAATTACTTCAGAAACAAGATACATTAAAAGTCTTTTGGTGGAATCTGAACGAGAGGTCACATTTCATTGAGGACGTCGTACTTAAAGTTTATGCTTTTAACTAAATGGCATATAAGTACACGTGTAAGATATTTTTATTCAAACGGGCACGAGTAGATTTTATGAAGCTAAAAACATTCTGCTTTTATATTTGACCAGTTTTACTTGAGTTCGTAGTGTAATTTTTTATCATGAAAATCACTACACCTAATGATTATTAACACCTAACTACATTATTTTTCATTACAGGTATTTCTCGCTTTCAAAATCTAATAAGCTTTTTAGACTTACCATCTTTTCCGTTCACAACTTAATTTTTGAAGTTTCAAGAAAATTATTGTTTTATAAACTATGTGTTCCAAGATAATTATTTCCTACCACATTCAATTGTTGTGAACTACGTTTTCATATATTAATACATACCTACTCATAATAGATTAATCTCAATATTTTACGATAGCCTTTCTAATTACGAACCGGATAGTCCCGGACCAAGAGTTTACGATCCGTGAAATATAGCTGTCGCTGAATCACTACACTGCATAATTCGAAATTCCCATTAATTATTACGGCCTACCTGATTTCCATCGGGTTCCCGAGGCTTTGAAATAGTATGGCTAAGTGTCTCCGACTGGAGCCAGTGGCGCTTGGAGGTGAATCGATCATTATCTATGCACGTTAAGTGCTCGAACGGTTTAGGTAATTGAGTTATTTACTGGTATTAGGCTCTGGCGTTTTGAGCTAATGTAATAAGCAGCTATTTTAAATTCGTTAGAACATTGAGGATAGGATAGACTTATATTGAGTTCACTTTTAATAAAATGTGGTAAATTCGACCTTCCCGAAAAAGCTTAATAGCTCTCTTACTTCAAATCATTCGCGAAACACGAGGGACTGTTGTAGTCGTGAACCGAAATATCGTCCAAAATCGTGAATGTGGAGAGAACTGTAGATTACGGGCCAACAAAGCTTCAAGCAAAAGCTATTAATATATTTATAATGTTAAATTCAACAACATATTTAATACAGTGTAGACCTTCCGCATTCTATTCTACTTTTTTGCAACTGAATTTTACAATATCTTACACAAAGCCTTTTGAATATAACACATACGTTTTGTAAAACTATACCGTTTTTCTTCATTTTTAGCGTTGACACGGCGCGCTCGCAAACTGGGACTTACTAGCTTAAATTTTTAAAAATTGGCATCTTTATGTTGTTCACGTAGTGCGCCGGTAGCTTATTAAAGTCTTTGTAATATACTGGGGTTATAAGTTTTTAACGACTTGCCTTTTTTCAGCCCGAAAGGTTTTTAGAAGCATTTTTGCTTCGATGGAAAATGCAATTTTAGGAAAGAATTTGGCATTGGCGCCCAATTTTAGTGTGTTACATACTCATTGCTTCTTTTAACCTACCTCGAGGAAAAATTTAAACACAAATATTACGAATTATAATTAGTTAATTAAGTTGCGTCAAAGTGTTGTTATTAATGTTAAGTGTGATATTTTTTTTTAATAGCAAAGTTTAGGGTTAACGCGTGTTAGGCAACCCTTTGTCCGGAGATGCAGTCCAAATTTATAAATTTGTAGAGTGCTCCTTCATTGCTAAGGAATCTGGCACTGGAGGCAGTGCTCCGTAAATTACTATCTAGATCATGTCGGTCACACCAGGTGTACCAAAGCCTCAATAAACTACAAAATAAATTTTTTTTAGGGTACCTAAGTAAAAATATTCTCATTCTAACAAGGCGTCTCACTTGCTACTTTCCCATCTTGCTAATAGTGTTCGTTCGCAGAATAACATTAACGAAAATGTCCCTTCTTCAAGTTTCAAATCGCGCCCTACCCGAGCCCCGTTGGAAACTCTTTAAGGTGCAAGCCAATTAGCTGAATTATTGAAGAGCCCAACTTTTAGGTAAGTACAAGTAACCTCGTTAAAGATTAAGATCGGACTACTTATAGCACCTGATAAGTGTACCACGTGCTGTGCTGCGTTAGGAAGAGGCAAGTAGTCCAGCGAGTACACTAAATACCTACATTTAATTACAATAATTAACAATCAGCACTAGCTTCGTCAATAGAATCGATGTCAAAAATGAATAACATAATTAACATAAAAAGTGGTATCCGCAACATGGTTCCTCAATAAGTAATACTAACTATAAATCCCCTCCCTGTATCGTGCCTGGCTCAAAGGTCCCCATTATACTGGCTGCATTGCCTCGCTGGACAGCAATGGAAACCTGAATTACAGTTGTTAGATGTATAAGTTGGTTATCATAGTCATGGTTGGAGACTGAAAACCAGCGAGCTCGCTGAGTATAATTTCTTGGTTGCCTCATACCAACGGTGTTTTCTATTCCGTAATATCTTTTTTCTGGATCTGCGTTGGTAAATAAAAATCGCCTTTATTTTTATTATTTTTTTAAATACAGCTTTATGACGTTTTCCTCGTAATAATTCTGAACACAAATTAATACTTAAACATGCATTAAATTGGAGAACCAAGGTTTCAAGAGTCCGTGCTTTGACCTTATGTTGCAACGGTTCATTTTTGTACATGTATGTTAGTGCAATTTGCATTAAGGGGTTTGCGCCTAGTACATAGTCGCGTGAGCGAAGCTTTGGCGTAGTGTACGTTGTTAGTACAGTATAAAAATAACTTTATCATTCTTCATGTCCTTGTAATACTTGCCTACATTTCATTCTGAATTTACGTACCATATAAGACAGTGTCCAGGTAATAGATATAAAATAATTTAAATTTGACACTCATAGATAAACTGCATCAACCTTCACACGTTATCATCTTTAATTATGTTTGCTTCACTGTACTTGTAATTGCTTTACCACGTTATTCATAAACCTATTTTAATTAAAATGCCGTTAAAGTTCGTTTGTCCTTTTTTGTCACATTCACATTTCCGTTAGTAAGAAGAAGACAAAACCTATTTTAGCTAATGGAGGCTTAAGTGACGTTTATGCATAAGGCCCTTAGTCATTGGGACGTTATCACAAGGCAAGCGTGCCAAGTTACTTGCTCGAGTGGAACTTACCAACGCAAAAAAAACTAATTATGAAGTCAAGTAAACGAGGCACAATGCAAAATACATCGAACAAGGAATATTCAGACGAAGGTTCTCGAGAAAATTAGTATAAACGCCATTCCGCGGGCCTTCAAATTTTATTTAGATTAGTACTAACCATTAATTCGCACTTTGTTACGCAATCAACTGTTTTAGGACTTAGCTACGGGTAGGATTTTGTAATTCAATTTGGGCGATTGGCATTTATTGGCAGAGTTTTGGTAGAACTCGTGATGTTGTGTTGCAGTTTATGAGTGACGTGACGTAACTTAAATCATAATGTTAATAGACAGTTTAAAAATGAAGGGCAAATCAACACCATTTTATTTTTTTACCCGACTGCGCCACACATGGAGGGTAATGTGTTTAGCAGGCTATCTATAGGTAGATACATACCTATGTATGCATGTTTGCTTGTTCCTCATCACGTATACATAGTTGAGTTCAGCCCGACATATTGTAGTCACATGACTTGAGTGATCCATTATATTTCATTGTGTTTGAGTCTCACGGTAGTTTCACGATTTGTAATAATCTTGCGAGTATCACCAGAGACATGACAGTAATCAAAATCCAACATGGCGGCCACCAGACGCCATAATTGTAAAAACAAAGTTATCACGAACTAAGATGTGAATTCTCGTACACAGATGTTACATAGATGGCGCTAGCGAGTCAGAATTCGCTAAGTAATTTGAAATAAACTGAAACGTAATTAAAGAGGGGATTTTTGCTGCTACCAATGATTGTTATGATGGCGCAGTTGGTGGCACGACGCCTCGGTATGGTGAAGGTCTTTGGTTCGAATCCTAGTTCCAGAAATTATTTTTCTGGTCTTTCCGTAATATTTACGTTTCAGATTGAAATTTGACAAATAAAAAAGTTGAAACTATGCTAAGTGGGGTATCATTGAATAGGTATTTGACAATCAACAATGAAATAACAGTGTAAATATTTCACTCCCACAGATGCAGATATAGTCTAACCGCTACAAACATCTCTATGTCAATCCTCACTAATCTAATTAACATAAGTTCAAAGTAAATCAACGACTAATTACCTTGAATTAAACATATAGTGACAAGATGGAGCGATACGAGCGGTATATTACGTACGATACCTAGTATGCATTATTAACAATAAGTAGGTACCTACGTATACGTACGTAGATACATGTTATTTGTACGTGAAATACTTACAGAAATTAACATTGTTGATTAGTATCGATTTACAAGCTTAGGTACTTCTGGCACAGATCGACAAGAATGAGCAGAAAATGTTACCATTTTCTGCTCATTCTTGTCGATCTGTGCCAGAAGTACAAACGAAGAGAAGAGAAAAATTACAACTTTTTAACCGACTTCGAAAAAGGAGGAAGACATTCCGATATTTTTTTCTATTCCCAGTCCTAGCTTTATTTACGTGGTGCTTTTTTCTCGTTTCAGTAGAATTTGTAAAAAACAAAAAAAAAAGTTTTTTAAAACAATTTTATTTATTTACTTTTTATTGCACAGTACATAAAATTAACTTAAGTTAACCTGGGTACTACCCTGTAAGGGCGTAGCAATATAATTATACATAAGTATTAGACCTTTGCAGGTAATAATTAAAATCTAAACAAACTAACACTGTTTAATTAAATTAGTAACACATCAGCTATTAGTTAGGTAATTAGGTAAGTATAATTTTCATTTCACAATGTATGTAACAACATTTAAAATTTATAATTATTTACAACCTGTGTCTACAATAATAAGAAAGATAAGGAATATTGTAGAGACAGACTATGTATCTGTTACCTAATACCTACATAGTCGTCCATACATTTTATGTTGGCTATTTGCTCTCAGCCATGGACTAGTATTTGTTACCCTAGATGGAAGTCCATACATTTTATGTTGGCTATTTGCTCTCAGCCATGGACTAGTATTTGTTACCCTAGATGGAAGTCCATACATTTTATGTTGACTATTTGCTCTCAGCCATGGACTAGTATTTGTTACCCTAGATGGAAGTCCATACATTTTATGTTGGCTATTTGCTCTCAGCCATGGACTAGTATTTGTTACCCTAGATGGAAGTCCATACATTTTATGTTGGCTATTTGCTCTCAGCCATGGACTAGTATTTGTTACCCTAGATGGAAGTCCATACATTTTATGTTGGCTATTTGCTCTCAGCCATGGACTAGTATTTGTTACCCTAGATGGAAGTCCATACATTTTATGTTGGCTATTTGCTCTCAGCCATGGACTAGTATTTGTTACCCTAGATGGAAGTCCATACATTTTATGTTGGCTATTTGCTCTCAGCCATGGACTAGTATTTGTTACCCTAGATGGAAGTCCATACATTTTATGTTGGCTATTTGCTATCAGCCATGGACTAGTATTTGTTACCCTAGATGGAAGTCCATACATTTTATGTTGGCTATTTGCTATCAGCCATGGACTAGTATTTGTTATCCTAGATGGAAGTCCATACATTTTATGTTGGCTATTTGCTCTCAGCCATGGACTAGTATTTGTTACCCTAGATGGAAGTCCATACATTTTATGTTGGCTATTTGCTCTCAGCCATGGCGTGGCTATACAGTCAGTCTCTAGAGAACCTAATGGTCTGCTTTCCTCTGTTTACGTTGGACGTCGATACACTGAATAATGTCAGCCCCATCTATTGTTCCCCGTAACGCCAACTAATTAGCTTAACCAGGTTACAATATCTCGGTGTACGTACGTCGTTTTAAAGGCGTTACCTACTTGAAAACCATGGAACTAATAAAAAGAGAACAGAAATGCGATCGTTCGTATTTGGGTCAAATCAACTTTTTATTGCCACTCGTTGCCATAAAGATGTCCCCTGGGTAACTCGTCTGACATGAGTTTAGCCAAGGCACCACTGCACTCCCCGAAAGTAAGAATTTCCATGCTTTGGAAATGAAGACATAATAACTGTTGAAATTTCTAACATTTGATGGAGTGGTGCCGTAGAAAATCTTATTTTGGGGTTACCCAGGGGACATCTCAATGGCAACGAGTAGCAATAAAAATGTGATTGACCCGTTTCCATCCAGAACCAATGTAGCCACTTTTTGCCCTCCACATGCTAATAATGCACTCATGAAAAAGCACTACTTACGCAATTTACGTAAACAATTATTAGTGTAGTTTAATTATTATAAGTTTGACATGAGTTGCAGTTGTGATTCCGGCGCGGTCGGACGCCTCTAGTAGCGACCGTCGCCGGCTTAGGTACATACAGTATTTATTTACACGTGTGTCCTAGTTCGAGTGATACCTAGTGACTATGGCGAAGCGCTTCGAAATCATGGTGCTTAACAATATCCTGGCGTTTGTCCAGGGGCACTGTGGTATCATAGAAGAGTCCGTCTTGGCGGAGATCTGCGCCTCCAATTACACGGAGGCCGAGGTGGCCGCCGCCAAGGGACTGCTCAGCAACACCACCGGCCTGACCTCTGTGCGAAAAGTCAAAAGGCATGTCCAGGACATCTATCGGGTGTTTTCCGAAACGGATGCGGATGACATCCCAACCTACGTGCCGAAGGACCCTAGTAAGATGCCGGCAGTGACGTTTGAGCACATTGACGTCATGCGGCTTCTTAAGGACATCGCGCTACTGCGTGCGGATATTACCGTCATCCTGAAGAGGTTGGAGACGTCGGAACGAGTTAATGCTGATCTGCGAGTTGAGTTGACGTCATTGCGCGATGCATCGGCTGAGGCGGCTCGGGCACGTTCGCGTCCGCGAAATGTGACACAGTGTCGTCGCGACCCAGTTATTGCGCAAAATGATGACTCGTCGATCGGCACTAAGGCAACTAACCCCGTCTTGTTGCGGGTTAATGACCCCGTCTCTACCTCGGCGCGCATCGTCAACGTGCCGCCCCGCCCCGTGTCGCCTGCGTCAGCTCCAGCTGCTCCCGCTCCACCTCGGGTGCAAAAGGATTCCTACGCGCAGGCGTCCCGCCGCCCGCCGCGCCGCCCGCGCCCCTTTAACTCTGCCGCTGCTGCAAGAGGGACGCAAGAGCGACCTGTGGCCGCCGATCAACCAGCGTCGAGTTTCTTCGTTAAATTTAATTACTGGACTTGTAAATTATTTTTTTTACTTTTCCAAGTTGTAATTACTAATTATTGTCCAATGTTTTTTTCTTGTTCCTAATTGGGTTGGCAACTGGATGTCAAAATAAAAGTACCTAGTTTATGAAACTATACAGAGGGTTTTATAAAACGAGGCGAAGCCGAGTTTCCGTTAAAGTGTCAAATAGTATGAGAATTGTTTGTTGTCGATACATGGCATTAGTGGCGCTGCCAATTTGTCCAGTTTCAGACGTAAACATTTGCTTTACTAGTCACATCCCCATTCCTGACTAATATTGAGGTGATTATTGTCCTCCCGACCATCTAGATTGGCTCACAACGCGCCCTACTAACGCGGGCGCTGTTTCAAACGTCATACAAATTTCTCGATAACGTTACTACTCGGGTCCCTGAGCCTCTTGTAATCGTCGGCCAAAAAAACTTCATGAACGCGTTTGCGTTAAAGTGTCAAATACAACAACAACAA
The DNA here is from genome assembly GCA_963691665.1 of Clepsis dumicolana. Classification (NCBI taxonomy): domain Eukaryota; kingdom Metazoa; phylum Arthropoda; class Insecta; order Lepidoptera; family Tortricidae; genus Clepsis; species Clepsis dumicolana. Next base: position 3,417,656 of record OY829520.1, on the reverse strand, counting down.
TTGACAACATTTCATAATCTTCACACCTGGAAATTAATATAGGTATCGAAAGGGCTTTGCCTCCTGAACACACCACTACGTTTATGAAAAATTTATATTACTTTTTTTTTAAATACAAGAGAATAAAATAACATTACCAATTCTACCAAAACTACGCAAGAATGGATGTAATACCTTTGCCTTTTTAAAAAAAAACCACAAGCGCAACAATAATTTGACATGACACATATTATGTTTGACAATGTCAGATTTGACATCTTGGGTTTTGTTTTTTTGATCGTGACAAGACAAAGGCAATTGAACCATCCTAGCGTAGTTTCGGAAATACGTCCTTTTGGAATAAGTACCTTTTAACAAATTAATGATAAATTTATTATACATAAATCCTAATGAAAATTTAAAATCGTAGGTTTGCTCCTCTTTCAAAGTAGATTGCAGACAATTAATCAAATTGTAGCGTCAAAAATATGAAATGTTGTCAATTGTTTGTTGTCGATACGTGCCGCTAGTGGCGCTGCCGATTTGCCCAGTTTCAGACTTAAACGTTTGACCAGCTAGTCACATCCCATTCCTTAGTAATATTGAGGTGATAATTGTCTAGATTGGCTCACAACGCGCCCTACTGACGCCTTAAGTACGAAAATTCTCTCGCTTTTGTAGCTGACCGACAAAATGCTCATACCAAAAAACACTCGCTTATCGCTACTCGCCGGAGGTGGGACTACAGAAACATGTCTCGAACGCATTCGGGTTAACGTTTCAATTACTATGGGCAAATTGGGAGCGCCTCTAGCGGCACGTGTGGACAAAAAACTAATTTGATAGTATTTGACACTAACGCAATCGCGGTCGGGACGTTGGTTGCGACCTGACATTTTACACTAAGGGCTCAGAGTACCAAGCACGAATATTCGATTCAAACGTCATACAAATATTTGTCGATTACGTTACTACCTACTCAGGCCCCTGAATTGTAATCGTCTTCCAAAAACACGTCTCGAACGCGTTTGCGTTAAAGTGTCAAATAGTAAGTATGACAATTGTTGTAAACCATTTTCTCTGTACCATGTTTGAGCAAATAAATGACTGATTACTGATTGTTTGTTGTCGATACGTGCCGCTAGTGGCGCTGCCAATTTGCCCAGTTTCAGACTTAAACGTTTGACCAACTAGTCACATCCCATTCCTTAGTAATATTGAGGTGATTATGGTCGTCCCGAACGTCTAGATTGGCTCACAACGCGCCCTACTAACGGCTTGTTTGTGTTGGCTGCTGAGATGCGGGGCCTTTATTATTTACACGCCGCTGTTGACAGTGCGGAGGTACCGTTCCGATAGGAATGATTAATGGCGCGTTTATCTATTAATAGTTAGGACGTTGTAACCCCTCTTACACTCTTGCGCGACAAAGGCGCACGGATCAAGAATCACATTCAACCTTTACCCAGTACAAACTGAAATAAAAACAGTTAATTTTCCCACCCGCGGCCACACGCGTAAGATTTTTTTTTATACGACAAGGAAGCCAAACGAGCATGTGGGTCACCTGATGGTAAGTGATCACCACTGCCCACAGACACCCGCAACTCCGGGGTTTGCAAATGCGTTGCCACCTAGAGAGCTAACATGAAATGCCTCTTGTGCCCGTAATTATACCGACTGTCTTACTCTCCACACCGGAACACAAAAGTGCAAGCACTGCTGCTTAGCGGCAGGATTGGCAAGTAAGTAAGATGGTGGTAGCGATCGGGACGGACCCCACGCAAGGTCCTACCACCCGCAAAAGCTACGAATGCGAATTCTAGTTGGAAAATGGGCTCGTAGAGAGTTCCGCAACGCGTTAGCGTACAGGGCCGTGTTTTATAAAGCTACAAGTTATAATTTACAAGCGGAAGTCTCTTTCTAACAAAAGGTGATAGAATGAGACTTCCACTTGTAAATTGTAACTTGTAGCTTTATAAAACACGGTCCAGGCAGTGGTGCTGGTAATAGTTGATTCTTGTCTGGACCCCTTAACCCCTCTCCATCGTGTATACACCCATGGCCATACAGTTTGCATCATTATTGCCACAAAAAAGTCACATCTCTTATATTTTCCTCAACTTTTCCTCCATTCTTCAGTCAAACGTGTTAGCGGAACGCCGGCCTTACTTCAAAATATGAAAGGTGCCCGATGAAGTACCGCCGTATGAATATGAGCCCGCGTCTGAACGCAGTAAACCGCGGTTTTATCCCCTTGCCACCTCTTAGCTTCAACCATTTATTATCTGTGCCCTAAGCACGACTTGTCGAATCCTGCGTTACGTTACGGTAATCGTATCCAGATAGAGAAATCTCATAATAAATTTTAGTTCCAAATACGCTCACGGGCGGGCGCTGTTCCAAACGTCATACAAACTCGTTATAGTTTACTATTCGATTTTAAGTGACGCAGGATTCGACAAGTCGTGCTTAGGGCACTGTTTGCCACATTCGTACCTACTTGGGTTTGCCTCGCACTCCCGCGTGCTCGTTTTTTTATCTTAAGTTAGGCGAGATTATAGTGAAATAAACGGATCACTTACTTATATAAGTCAAGTTTAGCCTGGCATCATCATGTCAGCCAATTGCTGGACATAGAGGCCTCCCCCAAGGCTCTCTACTCAGACTGGTACCGGTCAAAGGAACAAGATCAAAATAGCCTGACATGATTCGGTCTAATTCGTAGTCCCGATGCACACTGCGCGCCAAGGCTACAACGCCCAAGACTACTTTGCGCAGAGGGTCGAGCACGACTTTTCGAATCCTGCGTCACGTAAAATCGAATAGTAAACGTTATCAAGTTTGTATGACGTTTGGAACAGCGCCCGCCCTTGAGCGTATTTGGAACTAAAATTTAGTATGAGGTTTCTCGATCTCGATACAATAGCCGTAACGTTACGCAGAATTCGACAAGTCGTGCTTGACCCACAGCTGATAGGGAAGCAGAACTACCCTCGTTTTCATCGTCATTTTATGGTTTTTGTCATGATTCTGTGTCAGTGTTACAGAAGCTAAAGTGAATCTAAGTATTTATTTTATAGTATTTATTTTTAATTCACTTAACTTGACATTGTACAATTTATGATGTAATTATATATTGAAGGAATAAATAATCTAATCTAATCTATTCCATTCTTATTGTTTCGCTAAATTAGGAAACAATGTAAGACTCTCTACAACATTGGAATTGTATTAACCTATGATCAGCAGTCCGTCTTGCGGGGTGCCAATCGTGACAGCCGCTGTCTCACGGGGGGTATCAGCTTTATCTTATCTTAAAGCCAGAGGGTTCCTTGCCGAACACTTTGACCCAGTGGGATCTTTTGCGCAATACTCTTACTTTGCACTCCTAATTCATCGCTTTCACCACTTCTTCAATTTAATGTGTACATCGGTATATTTTGGCGAAACGATATTGCCTAGAAATCTCCTGGTTCGGGGTATAGCCGTTGCCGAAGAGTTTCATTCTCATTCTGGCGAGGGCCTAACATTCGCACATAACGTTTTCAATTGTTTCGACCTTTTTGTCGCATGTTCTACACTCTTCGTTGTCATATAACGTAATAGTCCCATCTTTGCCAAGTCTCAGTTGGTGTACACTCTGCTCGCGTCAAATCCTTATTCCGTATTGTGCCATTTTCAGAGACTGACCAAACATTCAGAGCTTTAACAGATACTTTTATCGGGGTTACTTTTACTCATATTTATCCTTTGACGGGCGAGCTTTACCTTGGTAAAAAATTACCGCCAGCCGGATTGCCCTCTCACAAAACCGCCATTTTGGGGTTATCCACGTGCTAGATTTATCTGCGTGTTTCAATTCGTAGCTTCAATCATGCCGGTTAGGTACCCTAAAATCTGCGCTTCGCTTCCACCAAAACCTTCCGCAAAACCACTCTTATTTAAAGGGAAAGGTGCTAAGCAGAGCACAGCCAAGTCTCTGAGCGAATGCACGTGCGCGTTTTACGGGGATTGCTTTCAACAAAGACTGCTTTTCGCCTAAAACACAATAATGGAACTGGAAAATATTTACTCAAGCTTTACCGCAAAAGTGGATCTGATGCTCTTGGATCTTATAATCCGATACTTTTAAAAATTCTGCTGCGTCGTTACTTAATATATTTTCTCGCGATATAGGCAGGGCATGGAGCGAAACTTGTGGTGAGAGTGAGAGTTGAAAGCGGAAAGAATAGGGGGTATGTCACGTATTTTTAACCCCCGAAGTAAAAAGAGTTGTGTTAAGTATAAAATTTAATCTGTCTATGGACGGGTGTATCTGTGAATCTGTCTGTGGCATAGTAGCTCCAACACGGATGAGGGATTTGGAAGCAGCTTTTTTATTTTAATTGAAAGCTAGTTTAAGGCTGGTTCTGAGCCCTAATCAGAACTATTCCACCAATCCTGCGTAACGTAGTCGTTGTCGTATCGCTGTCGAGAAACTTCATATTTAGCGGGTGGTAGGACCTTGTGCAAGGTCCGTCCGGATCGCTACCACCATCTTACTCGCTAATCTTGCCGCTAAGCAGCAGTGTTTGCACTGTTGTGTTCTGGTGTGGAGAGTAAGACAACCGGTGTAATTACGGGCACAAGAGGCATTTCATCTTAGCTCTCTAGGTTGGCAACGCATCCGCAAACCCTCCGGGGTTGCGGGTGTCTATGGGCAGTGGTGATCACTTACCATCAGGTGACCCACTTGCTCGTTTGCCTTCCTTGTCGTATAAAAAAAACGCTCACGGGGCGCTGTTCAAAACCTCATACAAATTTTCTCGATAACGCTCCACTCGATTACATTACATAGCATTCGGATACTCGTGCTTGGCACTCTGCGCTTAAGTAACGGCAGTACGGGTGAAAATGGGGGAGAGTGGTAGGAAATTAGCATGAAATAAGGTAAATAAAATGTCATATTTTGACAATGCCAATTTGGTGTGAATTGCTGACTTGAGTAGCTTTTTTAGCGCGCTTCATAATATTATAGTTTATTTCACTATTATTGAATCTCACGGTAGTTTCATGTCAAAACCGCTTCATATTACCAATGAAATGTAGATGGAATTGTCCACTAAGCTGCCATGTGCCGACAATTATTTTGAACGAGGTATTGTCTACCCATGATCACGATGCATGTAACTGCGTCGAAATATCGGGAGCTCATCAAACCTATAAGGTAATCGCGGTCAATATCCCGTTCGAATTTATGTCTAATGTAATTAACCGCGAATTATTTAAAACAGGTGAATCAAGTACTATAAAACCGGGCAAAAGCGTGTCGGACAGACCCAGGATAGGGTTCCTAAGCCGTTACGAAAAAGCCTTGGCATAGATACCTAATTTAAAGGTATTTTCATCACACCTATTCGAAACCAGTGTTAGCAGAGCCCTACTCCAGAGCAAACTGTAAGCAGTGTGGGATCAATTTATATCGGTTTCTGACATAGACACACATAATTAACTATTACTCCCAAACCCGTAAAGCCTGCTTATCTCTGGTCTCTACCAGAGATAAGCAGGGGGGGGGGGACACTGGACTCGAATAAAAATTAGCACTTCAAAGCTAAATATTTCGCAAACGAATTACTTTATCGACAGACAGACAGACGGACAGACGGACGGACGGACGGACAGACGGACGGACGGACGGACGGACGGACGGACGCACGGACACGACGAAACCATAAGGGTTCCTTTTTGCCATTTTGGCTTTGGAACCCTAAAAAAGCTTAAATAGTACAATAGATGGCTTTGCTTTTTCCTTTGCGCATTTGTTGTCCTCAAAGGTGCTTGTTTATATCAGAGGGTTAGTAATATTCAGATTTGTTTTCAATTCAGCTATCAGTACTCCACAATCCGTTGTATTTAAAATACAAACTACACGCTTAAACGAATTTAATAATTTACATGAAATTTCAGTGTTTAATAATTCCTACTGTATATTGAGATATGAAATATAAATCCAACTGATTCAGGGGTTGAACTATATGTTTTGGAATTTTGGCATTCGGGGAATCTCCGTTGGATTATCGGTTTTAATGCTTCAGTATTAAGGTTGACAGGTTTGTGTGATGCGGACGGTATATATTACGGATCGGCCAAGCGCGCGGGGCGCAGATTTTCAATATCCGCTGCCAAGGTTTATGTTCAAATCCCGGCTTATTTAAGGGTAAAAAGTTCTGATGTGTGAACTGGTTGGTATTAATAAACTATGTTTTTTCGTATACACAACCTTTTACCCATCAGCTCTGATGTCAGATTATTTTTCCCCTCACTACTTCGGAAAGCCGTCTTTTACCCATTAAAACAAGCGGGTGAAAACGCATTTTGAAATTGCGTAGGTGGGCATTTTCAAAAAACTGTGTACCCTTTTTTCCAAAAATGTCCAAAATTTTTCCATAGAAAATTTATTTGTCAGTTTTGTGACGGTCCATATAAAATGTATGTAAAAACGCGTCACAAAACTGACAAAAAAATTAGGAACACTTTTTTTAATTATTTAAATAGATAGTCCTCGTGATTCTGAGCAGAAATAATCCAAAATTTGTTAGGTTATTCAAAAAAAGTTAAGGGTACACAGTTTTCTGAAACTGCCCAGGTATTGAAATTGCATCGACTCAAATTGTGCCTTCAGAATTACACTCAACATCATTATAAAAAAAGCAAACTTTTTTTATGGGATTTTAAGGTTTGTGACTAAAAATAATTAAATAAAGCTACATTTTGTATTTCTTATTAAATTCTGATACCATTTATTTAATGATAATTACCTAATATCGAACGAATAATAAAGGTTTATTATGAGCGTTATACGTTTTGTTATCTAACTGTCAAAAGCTACTTGAATACGCTCCAAGGTCAAATTACTTTCCCCACTAGTGGATAACATGCGTTTTTATCAGCTTGTTTTAAAGGATAAAAGACGGCTTTCCGAGGTAGTAAGGGGAAAATAACTATTCATCTCTATAATCCTTCGGAATCTTGGGTCGACGATAACCACAACTTAGGAATGTCTCTTGGTTAAGAACCATCTCTCTTAATGAGCTACGATGCTACAGACAGACATAAGTAAGAATACATAGAATGCATAGGTAACGTGTCAAATTAAACATCTTATTTTGTATTGGGAGTTAAAAATGTAACAGAACAAAATGTTGAGCATTTTAAATGAAATCGTTCGCATGCAAGGATTTTTAGATACCTGACTATTAAGGAAAAATTGTGCGCACTTGGGTTAAATCCTATCAAAATATAAACTGGGCATTGATGACCACGGTCTCAGACATGAGGGAGCGATTATTATAATACATAGAAACTTAGTAGCAGTACAGTTTTGTTAATAATATTATACCGTATTTTATTTTTTATTGCTCTTGCCGTTCTGAAAGCATAGGCCGCGTTCAATATCATAGGAATTCAATAATATTTAGTCTGACGGTTTACTACAAAACATATTAATCGCAATAATGGATTACGAGACAGTTGCTAAAATATTAGAAAAAAAAGTTCAAGAACGCGAGTCATATAATACCTACCAAAAAGGCTACCATATGTACCATTTTGGCACGAAACAAGTGATAAGATAACCGATAGGCATTGCATTGTTTCCATCTAATCTGACGGGTAAATTTCATCCAAAAAATAATACCGGATTAGACAGAACCTTGACAATTTAAAAAGATTATAACTTTTGTTTAATTAAAATTAAATTATATCAATACTAGATTATGCCCTGCGCTGCTTAATCCATCTTTTTTAATCCGTCGTTTTATTGTTACCAACAAAACTGTAAATTTGAATTTTGTGTAAAACGCCAATAATAAAATTGTGTATTATTATTTGCATTGGGTTATCCTGTAATGATAAACTTATGTGAATAAATGTTCCACAAAGAAAAACTTCCACAGATGAAAACAGGTCATTGATGGCGATGACTACGAAATATGTTTTCCCCATCATCAAATCGTTGACTACGTAACTTTCCATGTAAATTTACCGCCTCCATAAGTATTTATCCTGCTGAATAAAATCTCACTGTGCTGTTAAAAGCAACGCTATATTTTTCTACCTCCCTTAATTCTGATAACAAGATACGCGTATTCCAAAAGGCAGTTATAAAATACGAGTCTTCACATACTTCCGTGCAAGTACTCCCACCCTATTATGTTAAAGAAACGTTTTTGGCTCAACAGATCACATAAAAGAAAATAGTACTAAAGGAATCACAAAGTTACGTATCGAATTGCGTTCTAAAATCATTGCTTAACGTTCGCAATAAGGTCTACGGATGTGCTCAGAGTAAGTTTGCGTAATCGTAATTGCGTATTACCTTTGGAAAAGATAAATGACATCATTAGTGATCGGAATAAATGAAATAGCTGTCGCTGCGTTCAGGAAGTGGGATCGCTTGCCTTTGACGTCCGGAAACGAGTTGGTGAAACAATTTGAAGGCCTTTATTGGGAACTACGTAGTTTTGTGTGAGTCATAGTACAAGCTGCACGCACTCGGTGCGCTAATTGGGTTGTGATTCGGTGCATGCAATTTTCTTCTTTTTAACTTCCTACGCAAAAAAAGGGTGTTGTAAGTTTGACCGCTATGTGTGTGTGTCTGAGTGTAACTCTTAAGCCTGGTAATTTGGAAACCAGGTTTTCTAGCGGTGGTTCTTAGCTAAGTTTCATAAAAAAGATTTCAGACGTTTTTGAGATATTGAACTTTAAAATGAAAATGTTGGAAGTTTCACAGCTTTTCTAAGTTAGTTAGGTCATGTGATACTTTGCACGATGTCTCTACTTTTAACATGAAACTAGACTAGACTCGATCACAGTTAAAATAAGCAGATCATCTAATGTACTCGTATATAAAACACAAATCCTGACTGACTGACTGACTGATCAACGCCCAGCCCAAACCCTTTGGAACTAGAAAGCTGAAATTAGGCATAGAGGCTCCTTTTATAATGTACACCCGGGATAAGGCGGGATTTTACCAAATTCCCGCGGGGTAGACTTCTACCACGGGAGCGAAGCCGCGAGCGAAACTTAGTTCTCGTGTATTAGTTGAGTTTAGCCTGATGGTGTGGGATATATAAGATAATTATGTAAACTGTTGTATATAAAAATACTTGTGTTTAAAAGATATCATCAGACCGTTTTTGTGATGTGCCCTTTCACATAAGAATAAATAATAACATAGTAGAACGGAATCTCCTTTGACAGAGTCCAAAACGCCGCCATTTATATACCTACTTCCCCCTTCAAGTCGTTACACCCCTCTGTAATCCAGGCGTGTTGCTAGGGTTGCTTGCTGTTAAATATTAGGTACTTACGTCTAAAGATAATATCACTAAGACATAAGTTTTTCTTTGCTTCGAAATCATTACTTTATTCCAGTTTTATTTATAAATCATTACGTACCTAAATAATTATAGACACTTCTAAATAAGAAGTTATTATGAGTGCCATACCAAATGAAGCCATTTAACGTGATTTAAGTAAGTATTACTTACCTACAAATATAAAATAAAATACGTACAGGCTTACGTAAAACTATTAAGTACAACCAAATTATAAACAACAAAACGCGCGTGCGGCGACGCCGGCCGTGACAGCCTGACTGAGTAGTCTGTTTAACGAACACTCTAATATCGTGACCTTGAGCCCGTCCGGAGCGGGAGTTTCCGTTCTACTATGTTATTATTTATTATTCTGCCTTTCATAACGTAAATAGTAAATAAGCAACAAACCTCTAACACTAAATATTTATATTTTATGTATTTTCTCACTTCAAGCAATCAGTTTAGGGCTAAACAATTTTTATGGTTGGGGTTCCGTCCGTCATAAAAAGGAATAGTATTAGCCTAGTGCAGGGGTTCCCAAACTTTTTCACTTTGCGGCGCACTTTACATTTCTGGATTTCGTCCCGGCGCCCTGTGTCAAGTTTGTAGCTGTGTGTGTATACAGTAAATACAATGACATCAATACGTTACCTAAGAGAAGAGAAAACAGAAATGCTTTACGGCACCTCTGGGACTCTTCACGGCGTCCCAGGGTGCCGCGGCGCACAGTTTGGGAACCCCTGGCCTAGTGTGATCGACGGGATCTATAAAACCACTGAAGCGATGGATAGTATTAGAATATAGCAAATTGGAGTTGGAACGGGTTAAGTTGTAAAAGCTTGATGCGTTGACGCAATTCTGCGACATAAGTGTGAAAATACTCTTCTCAGAATAAGAGGGTTTTTATTTATTTATTTTTAATGTAAGTAGTAGATACAAACAAAATACCTACATTAATAAGCCACTATAAAAAAACTTTCTAGAAGTTTATGTAATAGTTGGCGAGAATTAATTGGCTAAAGAACATACACGGGCACAGTGCTAATCGGGAACTTCACAAACACCAATGCATTGTTTCCTTTGTTTCCCTTTTCTGAGAAGGTCATAATCAATCACAAATCTGATTTCGTCCTAGAAACCGTACATCGCCCATAAAAACATAAATACTTGGAGGTACGGATCAGGGCTCGAACCCACGACTCTCTGCTTGAGAATTCATAGGTCAAACCACGCTACCACGGTTCTTAGTCCTGGCTGATAAAATACTCAAACATAATTAGCTCTAGGTATTAAAGAAAAATACACTGGTTATGGTTAGCAACGAAATTTCCTTTTTATCACGAAACTACCATGAGACTCAATCATAGTGAAATAAAACGGAGCACTCACGTACATAAGTCTAGTTTAGCCTGACATGTTTGGGACTAATTCGTAGTCCTTCCTCTGGGAGCGCCCGACCCAGCGGCAGCGAGACGCACACTAGGCGTCCGCTCTGCTCGCGCGACTACCTTAAGACTTATAATACGTTAAAATTAACATCTCTCATAATTTGCATCTATTAGAAAAAGACACTGCTTAACAACGAAATTTCTTTTGTGTTTTTGTTAACACAAATAATACCTTAACATCTGCCAAAAGTTAACATCATACATTTTATTTAGAGACGCGAAGTTACTTCCATTACGAAAATTAAATTAGTAAGCACTTGGCATATTAAAGGGGAGGGAGAAAAGTTACTGAGTAAAGAAGTTTGCGAGTTTTGTCTCATGCTCCGCCAATTAGAAATTACTGATACACTTAACGGCCTTGGGACAACTTTTTGTTTTCTTGGTACATTACTTTTGATTATTTTTGGGGTTCCGTACCTCAAAAGGAAAAAACGGAACCCTTATAGGATCACTTTGTTGTCCGTCTGTCTGTCTGTCTGTCAAGACCCTTTTTCTCTGGAACGCGTGGAGGTAGCATGCTGAAATTAATATCAAATAGTCAAGCCTGCAGTCCCTTGAAGCTGTGAAAAAATCAACCTTCTAAATCAACGCAATCAAAAGATACAGCCATTAAAAAGGCTATTTCCATACAAATCGCGGAAATCCAAAAACCTAAAGGGTACTTCCAGCTGTCCTAGAAACTTGAAATTTGGTATGAAGGTAGCTCTTATAGCACAATCACTCAAAAAAAGTCTCAAAATCTTAAATTTTTATGTCTGTCTGTAGATTTCGCAGACCAGTATAAGTCGACCCCACACTGCGTACATTTTGCTTAGGAGCAGGGCTCTGCTAACACTGGACTTCTTATAACACTGGGGAAAAGCGTTAAAATCTTTCTACGGAACCCTCGTGCGCGAGTCCGACTCGCACATGGCCGGTTTTTTGGGTAAAACTGTTAGGCTTTACCTGAAAAGGTTAAAAAGGCATCTTATCCGCAAAATTGAGAAAATGGCTTTATTTTTACACGACTGCCCAAATAAAAAGAGTGTATTGTTATCGACACTTAATGTCACAAGAATAAAAAAAAAAACAAATTCTTGCAAAACAAATTATCATGTTCTTTGGAATAAATATTGACATACTTCGAACATAAAAAAAAAAACTTGCATTTTCTTGGTGAGTTGCATGCATGTCAGCAAATTGCACACCTTTAAGTGACAGTGGGCGGGGCACATAGCTTGCAGAACTTTGATGGCCGTTGGGGCCGTAATAACCGTCAGTTGAGATCCCCTGATTTTTAATCCCCGACGAAAAAGAGGGGAGTTATAAGTTTGACCTGTGTATTTGTGTATCTGTCTGTGGCATCATAGCTCCCAGAAGGATGGACCGATTTCGATGAGGTTTTTTTCGATCGAAAGCTAGTTTAATCGAAACGGTTCTTAGCTAAGTTTAATCAAAATCCGTTAACCCGTTTTTGAAATGACAATGTCGGGGGCTTTTCAACTTTTCTAAGTTGGTTAGGTTAGTTTATGTTAGAATCAATAATGGACACTGTAAAAATCGTACATAGAAAACAAGGTAAGTTTTAGCAGCCCAATTGATTTTATCAAATAGTGTTGAATATTATAACTGCCCACATGTTTGATAGCAATTAAGTCATAACTTGATCCAATCAACAACTTATCAAATGATAAGCCCACGCCCGCCCACTACTGGGCAGTTGTTCCGATGTTCATTTGTACAATGTAATGTTATTAAGGATTTATTTTGGACCTCGTAAACAAACCATATAAACTGTTTATTCAATCTAATTACGAATCGACGGCACTCTGAGTCATTCTCGTATATTAATTTTGACGAAATCGGAGTAACCACCCTAGACGAACCTAGAGTGGTTATTCCGAAACCAGCAGTCCACGCAGTGCGTCACGAAAAATCGAATAGTAAACGTTGTCGAGTTTGTATGACGTTTGTAACAGCGCCCGCCTGTGAGCGTATTTGGAACTAAAATTTAGTATGAGGTTTCTCGATCTCGATACGATAACCGTAACGTAACGCAGCATTCGTAAAGTCGTGCTCGACCCTCAGATCGAGTTGAGACTGACTGTTTATTTCTATTTCAATATCTACACCAATGTGATTTTATTAAAAACGTACAACAGTTATTCCAATTTCGTCATGGTTTATATACGAGGTTGAGTCAGAATACCGTCGAAATGTTTTTTTATTTATGTATTTAAAAATACTAATAACGGAGATTCGATACCCGGTCCAGGACTACTAACCACTAAGTAACAAGGAAGAGACTAGAAGACTTTCATTGTCGCTTAACTCAATTATTATTTTACTTTAATAGCGAAATCTCGATTCTACGCGTATAGGCACTATTGCTTAGGTTAAGTGATAGGTTATTAAAACTTAATTCGTGGTGACAGTAGGGTCTGTGTGACATGTGCTGATATGAATCAGGTGATGGATATTTTGCATTGAAAAATATATTTTTCGCATAGACGTAGCTATGTATTTTACGTGTAAAAGCAATTAATTTTAATTGCCTTTAGTTTATGAATATTGACCTACGCAAAATAACGCCTGATTCCATCAATTATTTATTTTTATGTGCTAACTCAATTGTTTGACACTTTTAAGAAGCCACTGGCGCTCAGTTGTTGAGTACCTTGTTCGCTCCAATATTTTTGATGCACCCTGTATAATCGAACATCCTTGACATGATTTATTAGAAAGCGGATTTGTGAATACTTAGGGCCGCACCCTAATGGTGGGAAATGGACTGCTCTTAACCCACTTGATTTGTTGCTTTAAAAAAAACGAGTAAGTCGAGAGCATTTTTGACCTGTTAAATAACTATCTATGAGTGTTTATATGAACCAGCAGGGTATAGACATAGTAGAATAGCTTTCCCACGGGCCAGGCAAAAATCAATCTTATGACATTGTCATAAACATTTTGACAGGGGAAAGCTTTTATCACTTTAACTATAATTGCGTAGCTATTTTGACACTCGTCATCGGATTGAAATGTCAATTTTTGTATGGTCGTGACAGCTACCGTTCCCGGTGCCAATTGTCAGTCCATACAAATACTGTCAAAACGAGCACGATGGAGATTTTACGAGCGAGTTAGACAATAACCCCCTTATTCATAAACGCTTGTCAAGCTTCTGTTAACTTAGCAATCTCTTGTCTTTATCTGTTACTTTGATATTTGCCTTTGCCAAACAAAGACAAACGAATGCTAAGTTAACAGAAGCTTGACAGGAGTTTATGAATAAGGTGGTTAGCCTGCAGCTTAAGGCCTTCTTGACGAGAAACCGGGAATAGTGGATAGCGTCAATTAGTTTTAATTTTAGTTTGTGTGCTTAATGTTTTTTTTGATAATTAATAAAGATAGATAAATAGACACAAGATGGAGCGACGACCCATGGACGACGACGAAAGGATTGCGGGACCGCGGGGGATGAGGAAAGCACAAGACCGGTCTGAGTGGAGAGCCTTAGGGGAGGCTTATGTCCAACAGCGGACGTCTCTGAGCCGACATGATGAATAAAGATACTGAATTATACAAAAAAATTACTTGATCATCACAAGCCTTTTCTTACATCCCACTGCTGGGCACAAGCCTCCTCTAAGGATAGTGACGATTGGGAACTATACCCACACCATTAAATTGCATCGCAGTAGTGTGCAGGTCACCGAAAAGCTCGTGATAAATTACAAAATGTAATTTCGCACATAGCAAATTATAAAAAAACTCAGAAGGGCGAGCCGGGGCTTGAACGCACGACCCTCTGCTTGAGAGGCCATAGATCAAACAACTAAGCCAACTCCTCGCCTAAGCTCACCATAAAATACACTAATGCTTTACGAAAGCGTGAACAGCTGACAGGAGATAACTAGGACAGACTGATAACTGTAACTGTGACAGGAGTTTTTCAGAAAGAAAACAAGGACTTCTGAACGACGACGATATCATGAGACTGGAGGGAACAAAGTGATTGCAAACTGCTCAGAACCGGGAGAAATGGCATAAGCTGAAGGAGGCCTACACCTTGCAGATTGAGAATGGCTGAAGAAGAAGAGAAAGAGAGAAACAACAGACATGGCTGCATGGACTTGGTTCCCACTTATTTTCAAGCCTATGATATTTTATATGGCACTGGATCGGACACGTGTTGCGGAGACCCGATGCTCATCTTGCTAAGCAAGTGCTAAAGCGGCAAGCTGTTGGTAGTAAGTGACCATGACCAACCCCGAACCACTTGGAGACGGTCGGCTGAGAAAGAGATCTCCCAAGTCGGGTATCACTGGCAGGACCTTGAAGCTACAGAACAGGACCGTGATGCATTGAAGTCTCTACTGCGAGCCCTTTGTCCCTGCCGAGGGATTACAGGAACACATCATCATATTTTAAGTAAGCCAGTAAACACTTTATTGTATTAAAAAAAAACAGGATACAAACACAATTTACCAAAAGATCTAATTTCAGTACAAAGGCAAACAAAGAAAGAAGAACAAACTGGAGGGGGGGGGGGGGTATAAGGGATCTCTACCAGCCAACCTTAGAGTGGTGGAGAGGAATAGCTTACTAGGGACCGACAATAAGTGACTTCATTTCATATCGAAAATAATTCGAAGGGCCCCCAAAAACTCCCCTCGTTGAAGCTTAACATTTTAACATCATTTAGGCTTTCCCAAATCCATATTGAGATGTAACACAATAGTAACCAGAACAGGAAGATCGAACAATACATGGGGTGAGAGCCATGCGTATTGACAGACGATGTAATGCTGTGTGCTTTTCATTGTGGATGTGATAAGTTTGATTAAAAAAATATTAGTGAATTTATTTTGAAGATTGATGTTACTAGTACAACAAAAGTTGGTGTTTTGAGGCAGCGGGTGGTCACTTATTATCAAGACGGAATATTATGTATTATGTTCTATAGTTATTTTCTCGTTTCTAGTGGAATATGTATTAGTTAAAGCGTATTTTACAAGCTTTTATTTAACTTGTACTATTCGTATGTAGTAACTAAGTGTAAGTAGGTACAGTTAAAGTGAGAAAAGCTTTCCCATGTCAAAACGTTTATGACATTGTCATAAGACTGATTTTTGCCTGGCCAGTGCTAAGTATTAAGATGACTGTGTTATCCGTTTCAAAATTTGCATACCATTCTTCGATCACTTGTTGATCTAGGATTGAGCTGAAATTTGGTATACATTTGCTAGTCCGGTGCAGTCACTGGTAGGTAGTGAAATCCTGGTGGTCGGGCCAGGATCGTCTCCACAGGAGGGGATTCTTCAACGTAGTGTTCTCTTCTTCCTGTTTTGTCTGTTGAGAGTATGCGTTAGTTCAAACGAAATGCATTCCCACCACCTCCTAAAGAAATTTGAAATACGAATGGAAACATCGAAGCGCATAATTTTGGTAAACAGCTCGACAATTTGAAATGCGTTCAGACTAACTCAGGTAATAAAATACTACTTGCAAACTTTTGACGACCGGATGGCCTAGTGGTTAGCGACCCTGGCTATGAAGCTTGAGGTCCCGGGTTCGAATCCCGGTCGGGGCAGATTTTTGTATGATGAATACGAATGTTTGTTCTCGGGTCTTGGATGTTTAATATGTATATAAGTATGTTTATCCGTTGTCTAGTACCCATGGTACAGGCTTTGCCTAGTTTGGGACTAGGTCAATTGGTGTCAATTTGTCCAATGATATTTATTTATTAAAA
The DNA here is from genome assembly GCA_963691665.1 of Clepsis dumicolana. Lineage (NCBI taxonomy): Eukaryota > Metazoa > Arthropoda > Insecta > Lepidoptera > Tortricidae > Clepsis > Clepsis dumicolana. The sequence goes on along the minus strand of OY829520.1, from coordinate 3,401,127 downwards.
CTGCGTCTGACTAAAACATAGATTTCCATTATTTAAAGTAGGAAAAAGTTTGTAGGTACATTGGTTGACACGCTTCTTCGCGATCGCCTGGATCTATAAATTACTTTTCACTTACCATTAAATACTTTTTCCAAGCAATTGAAACCTAGTTAACGTTAACAAGGAAGCACTTACTATAAATAGGTACCTTTAACAATAACTACTTGGAAGTTATTGCAAACGTAACTGGAGTTCTAATGAACGGAAGCGTAATACCTCGTTAATTATAGGCTAATGCGATATTCCTTAGTCCTGGCAGCTGACATTTCTCGTCCATCTATTTATTATAAATTGAGGTCTAAGTTAAAAGCGTTTTAGGATTGCCAGTAGTTCACCCAGGGGGGCTAGCACGCGCGCTATTTTGTCGCTTGTCGCTCAGTGCGTCCTTCACTGATACCATCACTATGAAAGGGACACACTGCGCGACAAGCGACAAAATGGCGTGCATGCTACATGTGCAGAACTAAGCAGCAACTCACTCTCAGCAACTTTTAGTACTGAGAGCGCGAAAGTTCACCGAAAACCTGTATCATTCCTATGGAAGTATCTGTATGAGATTTGTATAACTAAAAGTAAATTAAAAAAAGGAAACTTTGTTAACACTAGCAACACTCCCTTTTTACTCTCTCCCTTTTTATTCTCTCCTCCTCTCATTCAATTGAAACCACATTTCTAAAACATACAAATAAATGCCTAGATAGCCTAGAAGCCGTGATAGCCTAGTGGTTTGACCTATGGCCTCTCAAGCAGAGTGTCGTGGGTTCAAATCCCGGCTCGCACCTCTGAGTTTTTCGGCATTTATGTGTGGAATTACATTTTCGGTGAAGGAAAACATCGTGACGAAACCTGTACACATCTGCGAAGCAATTCAATGATGTGTGAAGTTCCCAATCCGCACTGGGCCCGCGTGGGAACTATAGCCCAAACCCTCTCATTCTGAGAGGAGGCTTGTGTCCAGCAGTGGAACGTAAAAAAGGATGGTGATGATGATGAAATGCCTAGACATAAACACCTCCTTCAAGCTTTTAATCAATCTCCAATACAGTACCATGATCCCAAGAATCATTTTTACGGAAGCTAACATTAAATCGCAATAGTCTTACAACTTGCTTCGTAACCAACAACCTGTACTTAATTATTAAATGCTTGGAACAATTCCGCATACCTACTAGCTTGTTGCAGAAATTGTATTTGTGTCGACATCGATCTCCAGTCGATTGGTTATCAAAAACTCAACAATGCCTTTACGAATCATCTATCTGCCAATATTTTTCGTTTTGAAAGGCGAAATAAATAAACAAGATTTATTTATGAATAAAAATGAGGTTTAAACGTGGCTAGAAGCAAAAAAAAATCAAGACATAGACGCCAAAACAAATTTCATTGTTAGACTAAGTATTTTTTTCTATTCACTGAATAATATATTTGATATAGGTACGCAACATTTTAGATACAAACCATTCCAATATCCAACAGATAGGTATTATCCGAACCATTCGCGGCGTACGCTATTATAGACGGACAGACCAACGGACATCGAAAGAAAGATCTCCAAAGTTCTTCACCAGCCCTTTTTATCTATAAAGTTCTCCAAAGTTAACCAGGTCTAAAACGCTGAATTGTTTTCAAAAGCGAGCACTAAAATTTAATTGCTCCAGAAATTCAAATTATTTCTTCTCTGCTCATTAACGAATATTATTAATGCTTTATTTACCTTCGTTCTAGAGTTTTCAGCTACGTTTACTGAAAATTATGAAAATTCATAGCTTTCATCCCAAATAAACGTCGCACTTGCAGAGTTAAAATAAACCCATCTATTTACCAACAGTTTGTTTATGAACCTTGGAAATTAAGAAGGGAATAAATTATGTTGTAAATACACACCATCAGCCTTATTTTACGTCCCATTGCAGGGCACAGGTCTCCTATTAGAATGAGAGGGCTTGGGGACAGTTCCCACGCGGGCTTAGTGACAATAGGCTATTAAATACCTAACAAAGTAAGGAAAAACTTATCTGTTGAGACCTCGATATCAATTACCTACTATAGTTTGAAAAAGTCATACTTATAAACGTTTCGTTTCTTTTAAAAATCATTTCCAAAATTACTAGTAAAAGTAGGAGTATACAAAAAAACCGGCCAAGTGCGAGTCAGACTCGCGCACGAGGGTTCCGTAGAATGATTTTAACGCTTTTCCCAAGTGTTTTAAGAAGTCCAGTGATAGCAGAGCCCTGCTCCTAAGCAAAATGTATGTGTGGGGTCAATTTATATTGGTCTTGAAATCTACAGACAGACATACAAATTTAAGATTTTGGGTTTTTTTGGAGTGGTCGTGCTATAAGAGCTACCTTCATACCAAATTTCAAGTTTCTAGGACAACTGGAAGTACCCTTTAGGTTTTCCCAGTACGGTGATTTGTACGGAAATCACCATTTTAATGACTGTATCTTTTGATTGCGTTGACTTAGAAGGTTGATTTTTTCACAGCTTTAAGGGACCGTAAGCTTGAGTATTCGTTATTAATTTCAGCATGCTAACTCTACGCGTTCCAGAGAAAAAGGGTCTTGGCAGACAGACATACAGACGGACAACAAAGTGATCCTATAAGGGTTCCGTTTTTCCCTTTTGAGGTACTGAACCCTAAAAATATGAATAGGTTTTATGGGTAAGTAATAAAGGCGGTATTTATACCTATCACTACCTATATCTCATAGTTTTATTTCAAATCTTACGGTTAAATTAACCAACTTAATAGTTTTCTTTTATAATTGTGTACAGAGAGTTTGTATCAAAATAATAAGCTAAGCCTGATTTTGTTTAATGAAAACAGGTCGTAACTTTTTACTGCCTCAATACGAGCTATAATTTTTTTTTTACTTAAATAGAAAAAGGAAGAAAAACGAACATGGTGTGTTATGTCACCTGAATAACCCACAGGGAGTGCAAATGCGTTGCCGACTCTCGAGCCCGAAAACAGTGCCCTAAGCACGACTTGTCGAATTCTGCGTCACGTAAAATCGAATAGTAACTATAACGAGTTTGTATGACGTTTGGAACAGCGCCCGCCCGTGGGCGTATTTCGAACTAAAATTTAGTATGAGATTTCTCAATCTCGATACGATAACCGTAACGTAACGCAGGATTCGACAAGTCGTGCTTAGGGCTCAGTATACCTAGTTTATTACACTCGAAACAGTCATTACACAAAGAAAAGCGCGAGAAAAAAACTTTGTATAAAAATAAAACACTTTCAGCGGCCACGGCAGTGCTCTCTGACATTTTAATTGCCTACACTAAACCGCGAAATTACACATTAACTGCAAGACGCCAAAATGAGAACGCAAAAAACCGTCCGACTATATTGTAGTTAGTCTAGAAATAGTATATTATGTTAAATTAGTAATAGTATATTGTATTAGTTTGAGTCGGAGTGGGTATTGTCCCCAGTTCTTATTATTGTTCTCAGTTAGACTATTTTCTAGGTACACATTCAACAATATTTTTTAAATATATGCCAATACAAAGTATTAAATCTTCGCAAAATGTCCCGTGTTAGCATCTAAAGATTTTTGTATTTGCCGATGCCTTAATTCTAAATAACGCTGTGATAATTCAACTAATTTTCATTCACCATTACCATCGCCGGCCTTTTCTTTACGTCCCACTGCTCGGCACAAGCCTCCTCTCAGAGTGAGAGGGCTAGGGCTGGCCCAGTGCAGATTGGGAACTGCTTGCATGCTTGAATTGCTTCTCAGGAGTGTAGAGAGTGGAGGAGCGCGGTGTGCAGGTTCCCTCGCGTATTTAATGCTCATGATCAATTAAAAATGTAATATCGCACATAAATTGCCAAAAACTCAGAGGTGCGAGCCGGAGCCAGAACTTACGCATCTCTGCTTGAGAGCATAGGTCAAAACACTAAGCTACCACGACTTGACTGCATTTTCATTATCCCGGACCAAATTGTCTTAGACGTTAAAACACGTCCCATTTTTTCAATCAACCTGCAAAATAAATTACGTTCTCGTCTCCGAGCCCCAAACGAGTGGCGCCGCATAAAAACTCTGTTTAAAAACCGCCGAAAGGTGACAAAATAAGTTATTTCAGAACTCATTTCTGCGTGCCGATAGAGATCCCTGAAGAAAGCGTAATAACGGCAAATGGTGCCCATCTCCAAACGACGCATTAACATCGGCTGAGATGACTCGTCATTTGTCCTTTACCTTTGCTACTCACTCTCTTGTCGTCCTAACGTGGAATAACTACAGGGGGCTAGCACGCGCGCCATTTTGTCGCTTGTCGCTCAGTACGTCCTTCACTGATTCCATCACTTTGAAAGGGACGCACCGCGCGACAAGCGACAAATTGGCGCGCCGTGCTACATGTGCAGTTTAGATAAGTTATACTTACTACCAAGTGAAGGAAAACATCGTGAGGAAACCCGCACACACCTGCGAATAAGCAATTCAATGATGTGTGTGATGTTCCCAATCTGCACTGGGCCCGCGTGGGAACTATAGCCCAAGCCCTCTCGTTCTGAGAGGAGGCCTGTGCCCAGCAGTGGGACGTGAAAAAGGCTGGTGATGATGATGATGATACTTACTACCAAGGACGATAATACCAAGAGGACTACCAATGGCTATACAAAGTCGCATTCCTGTAAAATAATGAGCCTGCTGTAGCTAATTTCACTATAGAGAGGTCTCTGTACTATGTATATATTAGTATTGTATGACACTTAGACCTCTGGCTAACACAATAGCGCCATCTATGAACTGAAAGAAAACTCCTTGCTTACTACATAGGTACGAGCCAGAGTAAGGTCCTTATTGTCTTTATATCTCAAATACTAAATGATTTTCCCAGGGCTTCTCCTTAAATTTAAGAGCTATGCTCTTGTCGGTGTAGTAACCGCCACTCCGCGCGGTCTTCGGCCAGCAGTTTGACTTCCTGATACGACACGACACCCACTTTCTCCTTCACCTGGTTAAAATAAGTCAATCTTGGCCATCCTCTGCCTCGTCTTCCTTCTATTTTTCCTTCCATCAGGTTTAAAAAGAAATCGTCGTGTCGTATCAAGTGTCCCATCATATGCCGCCTTCTACAATTTATGGTCTCCAGTAATATTATTTTTTCCTTTTTTCCAGGGCTATAATTGTTAAAATAACTAGTAATTCTAAGTCCACAAAAAACACTATTAAGACACTACTTATCAAACGCAACTCATAGCCTAGCACTTAAAATCTTTGATAAGTAAAGATTAGCTAGGTTATAATTGTAAAATTGACATGTGATTATGAAATAAACAGACACATATTTTTTTTTACCTATGAGTCAGCATAAATAACCCCATTCATCATCATCATGTCAGCCGAAAGACGTCCACTGCTGGACATATATGTAAATAAATAAAATAAACGATCAAGCCAAGGCTCTCCACTCAGACCAGTCTAGTGCTTTCTTATTCCACCGCGGACCCCAAATAACCCCATTGATTGCAAGTTATTATAACCACTGGCAACACTTAAAACCGTATTTTTTATGTTCCTTATCCTTATTTTGATAAATATAAACATAAAAATCATTCAACCGATCTTTTTATTGCTAAGAGTATTGGCGATTCATGGCTTCCTCGCGTGCTCGAAGAGGGTGTGAGCTTACAGTTAATTAGCAAAGCTATTAAATAACGGCGATTAATAATTAACTTTCACTTGATTGGCACACTAATCGATGTTGGATAAGTGCTTATAGTTTTTCAAGGACAAAAAGTATACTTATAGAGCTTTTGAAACGGTTTTTGGCTTTTGTTAAGGCTATTGATAATGTTAACAACATTTTTGGAAAGTACGGATTAATATTATTTGTTATGCAATGATGTTTCATCGTGAAAAGTTTTATCCTTATAGTTATTTATGCAACGGTTTCATAATAAAAGCTTCTTTCACAAATGGTGCTACCTTTCGTCTCCGGAATTAAAAAATAGACTTCAGTGACGTTAGTTACCTACAAATAAGATAAATAAATATCTTGGGACAATTGACACCAATTGACCTAGTGCCAAACAATGCAAAGCCTGTACTATGGGTACTAGACAACGGATACACATACTTATATAGATAAATACATACTTAAATACATATTAAACATCCAAGACCCGAGAACAAACGTTCGTATTCATCATACAAACACCTCAATCTTCATAGTTAGGGTCTCTAACACGGATCAACCACCCGAATGTCAGGACGAACGTTTCCAAAACGCATATTCTCATTTGCACCTATAAATCTCTCTAAATCGCGGCTCACTTTCTACCAGATGACAAGCGAGATGATAAGCTATGAACCAATTACGATGCATTCCCGCGGCCCGCTTATCGCGGCTTTTTTCGTAATGACTTTCCAAGTAAATTATAGAAGATGCGGTGTCCAGAGGGTGGTTGGTCCGTGGTCTTTAACCACTAGGCTAACCGGTCGACGAATTGTTCTTTTTTAAAACGTTATCTTTTTTTGTTAAATTATTACAAAAATGTACCCAAGTTTCCAATAGTACGGCCTACTACGTGACATAGAGCGGAGTTAAAAATACTCTTACTTATTACCTGGAGGAATGTTTAAGGTACGAAGTAACGTCTTCTTCCATTTTTTTCCAACGTTTATCCGGGGCTGTGGGTTTTACCTTTTAATACACGTTTTTGCCCGGCTTGTTTCAACTCGGGCAATTTTGGTGTGGAAAAGTTGAAACAGCTTCGTAGTTTTTTTTGGTGAATTTTTAAAATGAGTCGTTGTTAGTAAGGGTAGAATTAAAAGTTACTATTGTGAAGCTTATTTATGAGGGAAACTTGTTTTTGTAATGGTACAGTCAAAGTCAAAGACATGGATTCGCGCAAAGTTGTAAAAGTATGTATACATCAACCTTACCGTCGCAGTAACAGGGTCTGTTTTATACATATTTTTGGGACTCTGTGGTGTAAACATTTGGTGACCTCGACTGTACGTGTTTTGCTGCTGCTGGTTGCTGCGTCATCACTGTTCTGTATCGCGCTAACGAAGACTACAGATAAGTCCGAAACATGTCAGGCTATACTGGACTGAAATATGCGAGTAATGTGTTTGTACAGTCGGTAGTTGGTGCTTTAACTTAAAGCATCCTCTTTTATGTAGGTACATCCAGTTAATTTGGAAAAATGGATTCGCGAATGTTAGGGAACCAACACTATCTAATGGATGAATGATTGAATTTCACGGTAGTTTCATGTTAAAATTATGTTAAATGCATGGAAAAAGTTTAACAGTTACATGTATAACTACTGTGTAGATGTAGGTACCTTGCTCCAGTTTCATTTTAAGGTCAAATAGGCCTCTTGTTCGGTCTAAATGTGCTTTAAGGACCAGTAATAATAGTACCTACCTAATAATAAAAAGATTAACACAAAACACAATAGAAAATCCCATCAAAATTAAAGATACCTAGATTGTATCTGTTCGGAAACACACACATTTTGTAATCAATTCCCTTCAACTGTTTCTTAGGCGTGACTATGTTCGTTTGTTTCTACCAAAACTCCAATTAAGTGTCATCCCAATCCTTCACTACATATAGCTACGTCTCTCGCCCTGACCCCTCTCAAAGTTGATTACATAACTCAATTCTACAAAAACTGTCGCTTATTCCTTCCCTGTAACCGGTTGGAGACTTACACGTACAAAACTTCGTTCCCAAAGGTATCGAAACTCCATTATAATTCGGCGTCATTAGCAAACTTTGCTAAATCAGCTTCCAATAGTTAAGACAGTTTTGGGGAATGTTCGTTGGTTAAAAATGGGAGGGAAGTACGTGTCTCACTTAACTTATTGCTTCAGTTCAAATTGGGGCAATCTATAAGTAGTAACATAACCTGGTAAAGATATCGCGGTGGATGCGAAAAGCACAAGACAGTCTGACTAGCACGACTGGCCGCGACTTAATTTGTTTGTCGCGCGAGATTATTACCCGTCCCGTTGCATTCTAATTCTGAGTGACAGAAAAGGACGGGCAGTTGTTCTCGCGCGAGATTGAAGTCATACTGTGAGTTCAGGTCTGAGTGGAAAGCCTTTGAGGAGGCCTATGTCTAGCAGTGGACATTTTTCGGCTGACATGAAGATGATAATGATGACGGTCATGTATTATATGGTACTGCTTCCACATCTTTGTCTGTTCGTGGGCTTCTTGTGGGTACCATTTTTTTTTAATAGGTACAAACCTGCACTATCCTGATGCATAATGCTTTGCATTTGGCCGGTCCTTGGCTTCCTAGCAACCCTACGTTTTTAAAATTTAAAGGCCCTACTCACCGTAAAAACATTTCTTCCGTCTTTCAACAATTCAAATGGACTTGTAACGTTTGTTTGCTTTACGCTATGGAGCACGCGGGCAACAAATTGGAGTCAGTCCGACGGGCAGCGTCACGTGAATGGTTTAGTGGGAAGGAGGGGTGTAGTTAATGTACGGCCAGTTATTATACGACCTAATAATGCACGACCTGATAATCCGTGTACATTTATCACCCCGTACCTAACAAGTACGAGCAAATATTGCTCGACCTGTTATTGTACAACATGATAATAGGAATCTACTTTTGACAGCGAGTAGGTAACCGATTCTCGTAGTCAATGATCAGAAGAGTGAAAACCTAGGGAATGCCTATGATGAAAAATAGTAAATTTGAATAACTATGAGACGAAGTCGACGGAGGCGGAGCACCTATTCGCCTAGGCTCAATACTAGCCTAATCTAACCTTAGGTAGATATTTATGTTGTTGAGTTGTTACCTAAAATAATTAAACTCAACCGATTGTATTCCGATTATCAGGTAGTAGGTACATTATTTATTAGGTCGGACATTATCACATTGGTACATTACCTTGTACGCCCTAAAAATGCACGACCATGATATTGTACGACTTGATAATAGGAAGCCAAAATGGATTCCGACTAACAGGTCGTACATTATTTGCCGTACATTCCGGGTCGTACATTATTGACTCTCGGAAGGAGTTCTTTACTGCAGGCTGTGTTGTTTAGTTACTACTGAAATCATATAAATTTGTGCTAAAGACAGACTTTTGATGTTGTCGTACCTACCTACCTAAAAAATGTATCTTGAAAAGCACTGGAAGCTCGAGAAAATTAAAGTTTGTTTGTGATGAAAACATCGTCGAATGTAAATTAGTTAGTCGCAGTTAATTAGCATATGATAGAAAACGTATTTCTTTTAATTTTGAGTTGGGCAGGTATTTTAATTTAGGTAAGTATTTAATGAACATAGTTTTGAGCTAAAATCAGTTGCAACATAAAATTGTTTGACATTAAATTTTCATTATGAGTGTAGTGAAATAAGAAAACATGATTTTATAATTGAGCTTTATTTTTCATTTAAAACTTAATTATTATGTTAAATCTAATTTAAATCTAATATTTACAGCACTGACATTTAGTAAATGAGTTGGCAAAGCACAATTGTCCAGATATAAAATAAAACAGAATGTTCCTAAAATTATCGAATGAATTCAAGATTAGTTTTACAATGGCACCGTTATTACAAAATTAGTACAAGTTACTTTATTTAAATAATTAATTTATCTTACTAATCAAAATCATACTACGGGTAATCACAATAAAATAAATACAATCATAATTATTATACTAAAACGCAATCACCGAAGAAAAAAAAACAACATGGATCTTTCACTAAGTATCATCTTACTCCGACATAAATGGTTATGGGATATTTTCGATTCACTTTATCATAATCAAAATAAATACAAAATGAAGTCACAAAGTTAATACAATGGAGTTAAAAAAATAGTAACTAGGTATTAAAACTATTAAATACTTACATAAATAAACATGTACTAACGTAAACTAATATCAAATTGTTTTTACATTACAGTAATAATTAAATGACTAGGGCTACCTAATATTTTAAAATCTGGGGAAAAAAACACAAATTTATTCGTAGTGGTAACTAACCCAGAAACGAGCCGTTCTTTTGCACTGAAAAACCCTCTTCAATACAAAATTACAATGACACTCACAATATTGGAACGCAAATTAACGTCCACTTCTCGTTTAACTATCCGTTTGAGCTCACGTTGAAAACTTGTCGGGCACATCTCAACTACAAATACGCGATTTACTCGTTTATTTTTGCTTCGATGTGTCTGAAAGTCATATTAGGCTCATATTTTCAAAACAATAATATTAACGTTAAGAATTCTAAAACAGTTGCTGTTGGACCTATCATAGCAAACCAAGGATACAAAAGTGTCCTAAACATGTTTTAACTTCCTTTACAGTAAGATTAATATCCACATATTTTGAACGTTTTGTTTATTTCAATGCACTTAATTAATTGCATTTGCACAAGAAAATAACATCCGTTCCTAGGTACTTGTTTGGATTTTGTTAATATGCACAAAGGATGGTGAAACATAAATAAAATTTACAGAAGACTCTCATTTTGAGTACTTAATTATTTATGACTAATGACCTTCCAATTCCAACGACTACAGCCAAGCACATTTGCGTAAGCGTTAATATTTCCAATTATTTCAAAGACATTTTCTTAACGAGCCGTATCACATAACCGACTCACAACCGCCAAAGTTAACGCTACGAAATAATTCAATTCAATATAAATTACCAGTCTTGTTCCTTACGAACTACAGAAGAAAACGGCCGAAGTATAAAAGTACTTTTACAAAACATGTCGCTTTAAAGTTCGATTGAGAAACTTATTGTAACCAAGGTGAGCACTAACGATAGATTCGAAAGGATCCGGAAACTAGAACTAGGTCGCCAGTAGCTCTCGTCTTTTGAAGATAGCATTAATGAGTCCTCGCCGTTTTGGGAAAGTTCGCTTCTACAGGACAGTGCTTCAATTGGCATATTAAGTAATACTACTTGGTCGAGAGTAACGGGAGACACGGTAGCTTCATAATTATAAGTAGGGCTTGCCTCTTCGTAGGATTCGTCGTTCGCGTCTTGTTGGAAAACTTCACCAGTCGCTGCTATGTCCAGCAGGTTTTCTTTCTCCGTGTTCGATTGTGTGTTGATGTCGTTTGCGGGGATATCGCTGGGTTTGTTCGGTACACAGGTCACGTCGTCCAAAGCAAGTCTAAGCGGCTCGCTCTTTGTTTCGTTCCGCAAAACGTGTATCCAGGACAAGCGACAATCGCAGGTTAATTGGTTACCTGGCAAAAGAAAAATGCGGTTTAAAACTGTGTACGAGAGGAAAGTTAAATACCGTTTTCTGATAATTTAAACTGAAACGCGTAGTGGTGCCACAAGGGACTATTGTAGATTTAATAAAATACAGAATGATATAGAATTAATTACAACGAAGCATAATTAATAGAAAACATAACTTTCAATTAGACTACTAAAATATCCTGGGGTATTTCTATTTGCCCTAGAAAATGGCGCGTGGCAAAAAATGACGAAGTTGTCGTTTTTATCAAATTTTGTTTGTTGATTCTGAATTAAGCACATTTCATTGTGTACACGGAGTTATTACGGCATTGTTGGCTCGCTAAAGGGAGCTGTTACACTCATTAATTGTCTTTAATATGGAGGGTGCTTTGGAAGGGGATTAAAGCTCTACGGGGACTGGCCCATTGTTTGGGAGAAATAATAGTTGTTTATCTTCCGATGAGCGCGCGCTAAGCGTACGTGTGTGCGTAATTTTGTCCTAAATAACATGTCTGCGCCAAAATAAGATTCGTATGATTTGATTACAAAAAAAGTATTGTTGCACGCTTCATTGTGCTTTGTGTTAGAAAACGTTTATTTCATTGTTACGAGGAGAAACGTTTTCCGTTTTTATTGAAACGACAACGCTAAAACTGCCACAATAGCTGTTTATTCATCAAACGAAATAGACGAAGTTGTATACGGGTGAGGAAAATAAATTGCTACGAATTTAATGGTATTGCTTTAACGATTTCGCAATGTGATCGGATCAAATTATTAATGCTATTCGGTATAAAGTTATTCGAGAAAGGAATGAAATTAAGTCAATAACACTCACCGCTCAGATAAAGGACTGACGTCTTCAATTTCAAATTGTCGAGTATTGGTTTAACCGTCTCGTACGTAAAGAACTCGAGCTCATTGTTCCTCAAATCTAATAACTCAAGTCCCCTAACGCCTTCTAAAAGCCGTTCATTTATGGACCTCAATTTATTCCCGGTCATAGACAATTTCTGAAGCAAAGCGAGCCCGTCGAACGCCCTTTCAGATAAATATCTCAATTCATTATTATCCAGGAGGAGTTCATTCAAATTCCACAATTCGGTGAACGTCAAATCTCCGATCATTGACAACTTGTTAGACCTGAGATCCAATCTCGTCAAATTAGCGAGCCCTCGGAAAGTGTCTCTAGTTAGGATGGTAATCGAGTTGTACTCGAGTATCAGCTCGCTGAGCAGCGTGAGGTGTTCAAAACAGCCTTCGTGCGCCAGATTAATGACGTTAAACGATAAATCAAGGTATCGGAGAGCAGGCAGGTCCACGAACACGTCCCGCTGCACCTCGGACACTTTGTTTTCTTTAATCGTGAGATTGACCAGCGCCGGCAGGTTTGTAAACGACGAGAAGTCGAGCTCGGTGATTTTGTTGTTCATCAGTGTTATTTCTTTCAACGTCGTCATGTTGGAGAATGTTTTCTTTTCTATTTTGCTGATTGTTGCGTAATGGATGAACAGTTTTTGGAGGCGTTTGAGGCGGTGTATCACGTGGAGCGGTATGAATTTCAAAGCACCGTCTGATCGTACGTTGAATGTTAACCTTTCTAGGCGTGGTTGTGAGTTGAAGCTTGCCCAAATCGGGTCAGATTCATCGATGCCACCATTAAAGACCCAGCAATCTGCTCTGGTGGCGGTGCGCACTTCAGTATTTTCGCAGTAGCAGTGCACTTTGCTCTCGCGGTCGGTTATCTCGCATATGTTATCTTTGACTTGTGCGGTGTGATGCCTCCTTTCCGTTTTATCTCGCCGTTTTTCATTTAGCCGGCTCTCAGTGTGGGATATTTGCACGGAGGCCAGCGCCAGAGCTAGGAGCAAATATTGGACGACGGACTCCATAACCCTCGCCTTTCACGAACCTGAAACAAACGGAAAAAGTACGGTTAGAAGAAAAGTTTGCGTCGATGATTACTTTTTTCCGGACGACATTAAAGACACAAAATTAATATGCTTAAAGTAAAGATATGACGCATACGCATGAAGCGAAATTAAAACTATTCTCAAACATTTGCAGAATGAATAAAACAAAAAAGCCACATCATGCAATCTTGGAAAAGTTTGATTCTATGTTTAATTATTTCTAAGCCCGTATGCCTTGAAATTACAATATCGATTCACCTAAATAAACAACGATTCATATTAAAACGCCATGAGCCAATTACAATTACGGTAATTTCATCCGTCATTACGAGTCATTAGAATGAAATTACAGTTTTTACATTGCATGCAAGAAGCTATAAGGGTAGGAATCCACTGGTTCAGAATGTATTGCACTTAGTAAAATTTTGTGGGGTCCGAATGCGTCACGGTGCTCTGACTAATATTGTATATTAGTGTTTTACACCCTAATTTACTGACGTGGTAAATTGTAGACGTAGGCGGCATGTGTGGCTAGCCTGCATGTGTTGGTCAGTTAGACAGATTTGGAAGTTATTTAGATTCTGGCTACATAATATTTAGTACTGGTTTCAACGTATCATTTGAGACCAGTTAGCTTGGGAACATGGAAGTATGGGTTTACAAAATACTTAAGGTTGTCGAGTAATAACTTTTTAAATGAGTATGTTTCTACTGTTCGGAATGTCTTCATGAAAACAAAAGGTTTTTTTCGTTAGTGTACGTAATCAAGCTTCAACGTCAACGGCGAAATTACTCTCCCAACACATTGACTGCAAGCAGATTTTTTTAATTAAGAATATTTCACGACTGAAACAAAATCACAAAGTAACCAAATGTTTATTAACAAAAACGCAACACTCCGACTATAACGTCCGTCCACTCTTAATTAAACATCGGTCCCATTCTTTCGTTTAAACGAGCTCCTTAATCAGACAGAGACAAAAAAGGTAACGCGTTTTTGCCTTGTCCAAATGATTATTAGGGATTGAATTTGTGATCCCCTGACGTTGTGTCGTTTAATTAAAAAAGAAAAGGCATCGAGGATTGCGAAACACACTTTATAAACAACTAGGTTAAATAAGATTAAATTGGTTTTAGGGAGAATGTTCTTTGATCCTTATTAATTTTGTACCTACACAGTGCTGTGTATTTGTCCAGTAAGTACTATTAAAACTCCTTTCGGGCGGATTATGACAAGAAAGAGGTGAATGTTAATGGAACTTAACTTTGACATAAAATTAGGTTAGGTGTATTGTTATTTACTAAATGTAACGAAAATAGCTATCTCAATTGGTCAAGGTCTTTCTGTTTTGTTGTCTTTTGTTGTCCTTTATAAATAATTGGATAAGAAAATATAATCTTTAACAATTTCATAGACTTTTTCAACTCAAATCTCATGTCGTGGTCTCTGTCCCAAAACAGGAGACCCCTGAAAACTTCCGTCAAATGCGCGAAGAAAACAGAGGGAGATTAGCGAATTGTATTCGTCTTTTGTTTTTAAATTTAATTTCGCCACCGGGATCGTGCCCGCAATTTCAATTCGGAGTTGTAAAGAGACAATGTTTAAAAGTAGCTCGACTCATTTCGGACGGAGTTTTTGTTGGTATTGTCCCGTTTTGACATTTTTATTCAAGAAACTCTACTTAGGAGGCACATTCTGCTGGCGACTTTTGTTTTAATGTGCTGTAGGATTTTTTTCAGTTAGGATGCTGCTGTGTTTGGTTTGTTTATTTTGCGAGTGTTTTGACCTAGGAGCGATTCAATGATGAATGAAAATTTTGTCAGAAGTTAAATTGTGTTTACTTAACTACCCTCCATATTACTATCTCTACATATTTTGTACACAAAGTGTGCTTTGTACTTTCGCTATTAACATATTAATCGCATGTAAATCGCTTTCTTTGGTTGAGTCTGCATCGTTACATATACCTATCTATAAACTAAAAAACAATTACTTTGCTCACCCGCGACCACTAATGACAAATAGTAGTAGTAGTGTAGTGGAAGTGGTGGCATGTTGAGCGGTTGTTGTTGTGCTTCGTAAATGGCCTCGTGGAGAGTGCCGAAACGAAACGAAGCTTAGTATAGTGGTGGTGGTGATAGTTGGGTCTGTGTGGCATGTGTTGATTCGTGTAGCAGTGGAGGCGGAGGTGTTGCATGGAAACATACATTTGCCGCACAGTTATAACTATTTGTCATTAGTGGTCGCGGGTGAGCAAAGTAATTGTTTTTTAGTTCATAAATATGGACCTCCGCAAAGTAACGCCTGATTCAATAAATTACCTATCTATAAATAAAAATAAATTTAATTCATAACTTTCTAAGCACTACAAAGACCAGACCTTTGGTTTGAATTTCTATTGTGTTAAATGTTAAATATAACTGAAAAGAGACAGACAATGCTTAAGTTTTCAAAGACGTCCGATGACCTCGTGAAAATGAATTAAACCGTTATAAATTTTAATTTATTACTGATAAATTACGTGGTTTTTGTTTATATCTCTTAACTAATTCAAATTCAGATCTAATCAGTATTTAAAAAATTGTATTTTATTAGAAAGCATGTTTTATCTGTTTTAATTCTATTACTCTTTTTTTTGTCACTTGTTATTGTATCCAGGCTCAACAGTGGGCTTTTTAAATAAGCTTGGAGTTATTAAATGTACAATAACTATGCAAAGAGAAAAATGTTAAGCACCTGGATCAGTTAAGTATGGCTTAATCGGTGGACCATATTACGGATTACGATTTGCGTTATCATTCTATGTTGAATTTCATGCAACGTTTCATAAAAATTAAAACTAGAATAATCATTAAATTCGATTGTTTTCGTTTATTACCTATTTAATGTGCGATGTGTGATAGAATAAAAAATTAGATACTCCGTAGCAGAACCAAAGTCACCTAGCACAGAATCGCATAGCTCTTCAAGTATTCGTTTTAGCAGCTATCTGGGCATCCTGGGTAATAAATTCAGCTCAAACAATCAATGTAGTACATTACGAGTACGTACCAGCACCTACTGGTTGGTAAATAAGTAAGAAAATAAACACTTTATTGTAAAAAACAGGATAAAACACAAGTTACAACAATAACATTTGAGTACAAAGGCGTAAATTACGTTTTTCCCACCCTGGCCTAATACTACGAAGTGCAAAATTCGAACTTCGTATCGTGCCGTCCCGCTTACGCTAATATTATTTAATACGAGAGTGAGCGGGACGATACGACACTAACATCGATTTTAGAATTTCGTAGTAGTCCCTCCGAACAATAAGTGTATTGTCCGCAAGCGATTGACTCATCATGCCCCGTTTTCGCGAACGCTAATTAAACCTTTTAAAAGACACCTTTAATTAATGGATTATTTTCGCGGAACCCGTTTTGTTTTTCGCGGGATAAAGCGAGAAAATGCCAATTAAGGCCCGCCTTAGCCTGAAGTGAAAACATGTTTACAGACTCTTTCGTAATTTGGGATGATTCGTTCTCATTATTGCAAATTTAAGACATCGACGCAGTTGCTGATGATTTTAATGAAATTTCAGTGATTTTATTTAAGAAGCCGGAAAAGACAGTGCGAATCGGACTCGCGCACGTGGATTCCGTAGAAAGACTTTAACGTTTTTCCCCAGTGTTTTAAGTTGTTCAGTGTTAGCAGAGCCCTGCTCTTAAGCAAAATGTATGCAGTGTGGGGTCATCTTATATTGGTCTGCGAAATCTACAGACATACATAAAAAAATTAAATTGTGCTGATCTACCTTCATACTAAATTTAGGTTTGCAGGATACGGCAATTCGTACAGAAACAACCATTTTAAATACTGTATCTTTTGATTGGGTTGACTTAGAAATTTGATTTTTTCACAGCTTCAAGGGACTACAGGCTTGAATATTTGATATTAATTTCAGCATGCCACCTCCACGCGTTCTAGAGAAAAAGGGTCTTGACAGACAGACAGACAGATGGACAACAAAGTGATCCTATAAGGGTTCCGATTTTTCCTTTTGAGGTACGGAATCCTAAAAATAGTGAAACTAGTTTCTTATAATTGACTATTATAACCCTAATTAAGTATGGACACGTTTCTCGTACGTCAAACGCAAGCCAGCAAAACGGCACGTCACTCACCAAATATGACAGCGGGTACTTAGTGTGCGGGGCGCAAAATGAATGCTTTTCTACCTGCCCGTTATTGTCGTATTACCTGCGGACCCGGAGTGGGCTTAAGAGATTTTTTCCGCCAAATACTTCGAACTCACGGTACGCCTTTGCTTTAGTCTGTCTTAACTTTATAAGCACGTTTACTTAGAATTTACTTTATAAGCACGTTTACTTAGAATTTACTTTTCTATGGCGTTGCGACAAACTGCTTTCTGAGAAGTTTATTGTTGCTTGTGAAATAATATTTGGTTACGCTGAGTTT
Source organism: Clepsis dumicolana (assembly GCA_963691665.1). Taxonomy (NCBI): domain Eukaryota; kingdom Metazoa; phylum Arthropoda; class Insecta; order Lepidoptera; family Tortricidae; genus Clepsis; species Clepsis dumicolana. Next base: position 3,383,487 of record OY829520.1, on the reverse strand, counting down.
TGGATTGTGAGCATTTTGTGTGAGTATTTCTTTGCGAGTCTAATTTGTTCAGGTAGACCTTTGGTTGGGTTGGCGACAGTTTGAATAAGGATAATTATTTACCACAAAAAATTAGATACATCATATATTAAAGAGAAATCAGATCCACAATACATGCTTCGTCAAGAGGGTACAAAAAACAAAATTCTTGCACAACAAGCTTCGCTACTTAACCTATAATCAAACTAATAAAAAAAAAAAAATTGAATTGATGTTTAAGTGAAGCGATGAATTGAGGTTTTTTTTGGAATTTGAATACATGCTACATAAATAATAAGCTAATTTCGAAATCCTTCTCAATTTTATAGAATTAGTCAATTTAGCCTAAGACCTCCTCAATCCAACCTCTCAACCTCCTCCTAAGACAACCTCAATCCAGCTAAAATTACGTATTCAATTCCTATATAAACGAAGTCTGGGTACGTCCATTATTATTATTTGGACTCTATTACTAAGACCCCTCTGTCCGTCTGTCCGTCCGTTCGTCTGTCTGTCTGTCTGTCTGTCCATCTGTCACCAGGCTGTATCTTATGAACTGTGATAGTTAGACAGTTGAATTTTTTACAGACGATGTATTTCTGTTGCCGCTATGTATAATAACCATACCCCGTTATCAGTGTTGCGGATCTATTGAAAACGCTAGGGATGGCACTGCACATTTTCTTGACATGTACTCGATGCACCTGGTCTATTTGATGTGAATTTCACATTTATAATAGGTGATTGTGTCATTTATTTGTCATTAATGATTAATGTCGTAGGTACATCATTATAATTTGTTTACTTTTTATTCAGTTAAAACCATGAATTTTCCCAGTTTAAAACAGAGCTGATGGCGAAATTGGCAAATTCTAAAAACTCTTAATAATTTCTTTAGAAAACGAATGAAATTATGCAAATCTGTTGTTTTATCTGTAGAAACATTATTGTAACAAAAACGTTTTGTATACAAATACGTCACATTGACAACGAAATAACGAGAGACAACCCTATGACTAAGTTTCAATGGATCCGCAACACTGATAACGGGGTATGATAATAACGAATACTAAAAACAGAATAAAATAAATATTTAAGTGGGGCTCCCATACAACAGACATGATTTTTTTTGCCGTTTTTATAGATAATGGAACGGAACCCTTTGTGTGGCAGGTTTTTACGTCCCACTGCTGGGTACAGGGCTCCTCTAAGGGTGAGAGGGCTTGGGCTATAGTTCCCACGCAGGACCAGTGCAAATTAGGAATTTCACACACACCATTGAATTGGGTTTCTTCGCTATGTTTTCCTTCATGCTTCAAGAAAAGCTCATGATAAATTACAAATGTAATTTCGCACATATGTTTTGAAAAAATCAGAGGGTGAGCTGGGGCTCGAACTCACGACCCTCTGCTTGAGGGATCATAGTAGAAAATGAAGAAAAAGTAGTTTAATTATGATAAACTTGCAGTGGGTTATTAAAGTTCTATCTAGACAAAGGAAACTTTTAAGCAAAGCCGCAGGGCGCTACGAGGCTCACTCAATTAGCAGGAAAGCTTAATTGGTTTTCATTCTAATAGGAGCTAAGTAAGTTTATTTTCTGTATAAATAGAGATTTTGCAGTTTTATTTGACTTCTCAGTTCCCAGCGGGCTGCTAGTTGCAGAGGGAACTAATGGCGGATGCTACAATGAGAGGCGAAGCGACATGCAAAACTATAGTATCAGAATTGTAATAAAAACCGAGCAAGAGCATGTCGGACCGCCCAGGATAGGGTCCCTAAGCCATTACGAAAAAGCCATAGCATAGATTCCTAATTTAAAGGTATTTTCATCACACAAGAGGGAACGCTGCCAGCATCTTTGGTACCTGCCATGCTATCTTTTTTAGACATGTTTTAGTTTTAATTTAGGATAAGTATTCATTTTTATTTTTGAAGGTTCTCGAAATTGAATGGCGTTCACGGACCGAGAGACGACTTGTTGTCCGTAGGCCTCCAACAAGATGGAGCGACGACCTGGTAAAGATCGCGGGATCGCTGTGGATGCGGAAAGCACAAGACCGTTCTGAGCCTTGGGGGAGGCCGCCGGCCAGCATGCAGTGTACCTACGTCTTTCGGTTGACATGATGATGATGATTTTGTTAATTGTTTATTTTATTTTAGTTTATGTTTATAAAAAAATGCTTAAAAATTAACACCCCTTCGTCGTCTCCGATGTTTACAGAGAGAAAAAAAAACTGAAATTGGTACATGACATAATAGACGTTAATGAGGAAAATGAGAAGATGTCTAAAAACATAATATTGATAAATCTAAGGTAAGTCCAATAATTGTCACCCTGCTTTGTCACCTTCATTGCTTTGTATTAAGATTGAAGATGTAAACTATTAAAACAGCGTCGGGCGCAGGGATGTTTTTCTTAGTGTTTCATTGTTTCAACTTTTAGCTTGCGTTCTGCGTGCTCCATTCCCATCTCTTTGACAAGTTAAATATAGGATTATCTTTTTCGCTCGCAGAAGCTAGACGTCCTTTACGTTATATTAAGACTTTGCGGTATCTTATCTTTGATATAAGATACAAAATAATTTACTAAGTAAATTTAGGTCTAGTCTGAGGAGTGTACTGAAAACGAAGCGAAGGTCAGGGTCAAGTAAGCTTAAACCCATTTGTTAGCTCTTGTCAATCAGCAAAACATGGCCTCTCAAGCAGAGGGTCGTAGGTTCAAACCCCGGCTCGCACCTCTGAGGTTTTCGGAATTTATGTGCGGAATTACATTTGTAATTTATCATGAGCTTTTCTGTGAAGGAAGACGTCGCGAAGAAACCTGCACATGCATACTCCTGCGAAGCAATTCAATGGTGTGCGTGAAATTCCCAATCAGCACTGGGCCCGCGTGAGAACTTAAAGCCCAAGCCCTCTCATTCTGCGAGGAAGCCTGTGCCCAGCAGTGGGACGTAAAAAGGCTGGTGATGATGACTTATCTATTTGTGATAGTAAATAAACGGATAATCATATAAACGATACGGTAATCAATTACCAGACAAACTGTTATATAATTGAAATAAATCGTTCAACCTTCACAAATGAAACTTGTAAGTTCTGGAGTTAGAAAACAATACATAGGTATATTATACTGAAGTAAAGATTCATAACTCTAATTCTATACAAGTTGTTATGTCCCTAAAGGTAGGTAGTTACCTAGTTCAAATGCACTGAGTTCTTTTATAACAGTAGGTACACCGGATAGGCTTTAGATCAAGTCAGCTCAAATGCAGTAGTAAAAGCAAGCCTTAACTCTAGGGTTGCCAAATCGAATGACCCTAATATCGGGAGAAAACTTTTTTTTTGTGATTCTGGGACTTTGGTCGGGATAAACAAAAATAAAATCAAATAATATTAAAAACAACAACATACAACATTATTGTTAGAGCGTCGGAGCAGCAACGTTTCGCTTGACGAAAATTCGGAACTTAGAATTATTGTTTTATAAAAATGATGTTGTTTTTCGGGAGATTTTTTACTGCGCCGGGAGTCGGGAGAACACTCGAAAATTCGGGAGAATCCCGTTAAATCTCGACCATCTGGCAACCCTACTTACCTCCCACTGGGTGGAACAGGCGAGCCACCATCAGAAGTGGAGGTTTCTTGTTAGAGGCGGTATGAGTCTGACTTGTACGCTAGAGTTAAACCATCCGCAACTATCCAGTATTATTATTACAAACTTTTACTTAACTTGCACCGTTCGTAATAAGTAGGTAAGTATGTATGTTGACCGTCAAATATTGCAACTTAATTTTAAAGCAATTGTCTCAACAGATTAAGATATTATTTGGCATACTTTGGTATGTAAATCCGGTGACACAATAATCTGCTAGTGAAATTCTGGTGGTGCGGCCAGGATCGTCTCCACAGAAGGGAACTCATCAACGGTTAATGGCATCGACTTGAAAGTTGGTATGGATGTGTTAATTGAAAGGCAATACACGTACAGATAACAAAAGTACAGTTTGCAAAAAAAACCTCTTTTAAAAATGAAGTTTTCATGGTTAGATTATTATTTTTCATGTGTATTCCGGCCGTTGTAAGTGCTGGAAGTACGCTACAATCCACTTGTTCACACTTTAAGCAATTATGTGAAGTTAAACCAAATCTCGTAAAAACATTCCATGTAGAATTTAAAATAAGACAGCTAACTAGCAAGGCCTTTTTGTCGTTTCCACTCATGTATTGTTTTGTCTTATAATGTATTTTTTATTCATGTACTATATTTATTTATGTCGTTATTTATTTTATTTTATTGTTATGTTCATTTTACGCTTCTCCTTTCTGTAAATTTCTGGCACGTAGGATAGCATCTTCATATTGGTTTCTTTATTTTGGTTGTCTGTAAGAGATCGCTTTTAATCGCTATTGTCTACCTGTTTTTTTTGTACCTAATCTTCTTGTACTGTTTTGTGGTGTTTAATATTACGTTCAATATTTGTACTGTATCTGTATTTGTACCACACGAGCCAATCAATTACGCTCACAAACTTAAACACACGAGATACTATACTAGAGTATTAGTATCTCGTCGCTCAAATCTGGAGTCTCCATAATTCAAAACTTATTGCCTTAAGTGAAAACTTCAGTTCGAGGACCACTCGTCAAATTTAACTTGAAGTTACTTTGGCAGGTCTCGGAGCCTTTAGCTGCGCTGATGGAGTCAGTTTACATTAATTTCGTAAACGATAATTTTCAGGGTAGATATTTGTGAGATGTTCTGTACCTACATAATTAAGTTGGTTTGAGATTGGGGGACATTATTAAGTTGCGTAAAAGTATGCGCTTTTTTTTTACCCGACTGCGAAACGCAAAGGAGGGTAATGTGTTTAACAACCTATGTATGTATGTATGTATGTATCTAAGTTTATTCCTTTGTGGCACTCTAGAGACCACACGCGTAGGCCGATTTTAATGATTCTTATTATTTATGAAGTAGGCACTAGCTTTCAACATGAAACTACCGTGAGACTCAATCATAGTGAAATATATCCCCGTGTTTGCTGCTGTCAGTTGTGCTTAGTAGTCGCGCGAGCAGAGCCGCGGCGCGTAGTGTGCGTCTCGCTGCCGCTGGGTCGTGCGCTCCCGGAGGAAGGACTACGAATTAGTCCGAAACATGTCCAGCTAAACGCGGCTTATATACGTGAGTGATCAGTTTTATTTTACAAAAAAAAAACGGAACCCTTATAGAATCACTTTGTTGTCCGTCTGACTGTCTGTCTGTCTGTCAAGACCCTTCTTCTCTGGAACGCTTGGAGGTAATATCAAATATTCAAGCCTGCAAGTCCCTTGAAGCTGTGAAAAAATCAAAATTCTAACTAAGTCAACGCAATCAAAAGATAAAGTCATTAAAAAGGTTGTTTCGATACAAATTGCCGTACCCTGAAAACCTAAAGGGTACTTCCAGTTGTCTTAGAAGCTTGAAATTTGGTATTAAGGTAGCTCTTATAACACAACCACTAGGAAAATTCTCAAAATCTTAAATTTTAATGTCTCTGTAGATATCACTGCGTACATTTTGCTTAGGAGCAGAGCTCGGCTAACACTGGACAACTTAAAACATTGGGGAAAAGCATTAAAAAATTTGTACGGAACCCTCGTGCGCGAGTCCGACTCGCACTTGGCCGGTTTTTTTAAAACATAGTCAAACATACCGAGCTGGCGTTTTGTACAGACATTTTTTTTTATTGAGTCCTGTTTTTGAATTGTATTGCTTTTTGAAGATGAAAACTGACTGTTGTAAAGGTGGTCATTACCTACGGTTTCTGAACGATAAAGTCTAGAGGGTCGAGCACGACTTGTCGAATCCTGCGTAACGTTACGGTTATCGTATCGGGATCGAGAAACCTCATACTAAATTTTAGTTCCAAATACGCTCGGGCGGGCACTGTTCCAAACGTCATACAAACTCAGCAACGTTTACTATTCGATTTTACGTGACGCAGGATTCGAAAAGTCGTGCTCGACCCTCTGTAACAGTTCGCAGGTGTAGGTATTTATGTTCAGCATGAACTAGGCGAAGTTATAACAAGACTACAAGTTTGCGCCGTAAGTTATGCCTGAACAATAATTTAGCAAGTTTTATTGAATTCATATTAAATATTTTCTCCTATTACCCTTTAAAGTTGATGCATATTAAGTAAGAACGCTATTACAGCTATTAAATTGCAGGTTTCAGTGAATTTGTTTTGAAGTTTTGATTTCAAGCGTTTAACTGAAAATTAAACCAATTAAAACTGTATCATTGGTGATGTCGACTATATTATTAAATTACCTCTATTTTTAGGAACTCACTTATTGGATCAATTCGTTGTCTAGCTATCAGAGTGTTAGTCTGTCAATCATTATCATCATCATCATCATGTCAGCCGAAAGACGTCCACTGCTGAACATAGGCCTCCCATGAGGCTCTCCACTCTGACCGGTCTTGTGCTTTCCGCATCCACCGCGGTCCCGCGATCTTTACTAGCTCGTCGCTCCATCTTGTTGGAGGCCTACCGACAGCTCGTCTCCCGGTCCGCGGACGCCATTCGAGAACCTTCTTACCCCATCGGCCATCAGTTCGGCGAGCTGTGTGCCCCGCCCACGGCCACTTAAGTTTCGCAATTCTTCAATCACAAGTAAGTAAATCAAAGCCTACTTATAGGGTACTTCCTTCCTTCCTTCACCGAAAAGCTCACGATAAATTACAAAATGTACTTAATTCCACACATAAATTCCGAAAAACTCAGAGGTGCGAGCCGGGGTTTGAACCCACGACCATCTGCTTGAGAGGCCATAGGCCACGCTATCACGGCTACAAGATAAGACAAGAAAAAAAAAACGAAAAATGTTAAGTACACTCAGGGCGCGAGTCCACCTAGCTCATGACTGACTTTTAGTAATAAAATTCACAACATTTTAAACCCTTTTTTCACTGGTTATTATTACAATGCTATTTACTCAAATAACTATAAACTTCGAGTACCTATCTCTGACTAAAACTCATCTCAAATTATCCCCCATTCAGTATTCAGAACTCGCTAACACAATTTAAGTTCTGTCATTGTAACTGTAGGTAGGTACCTGTTATTTTTATTTTATTTTATTTATATTAGTGATCATTATTTAAATGATGACCAGCATACTCTTTATACTCCACTTTATTTACTAAAAAATCTTTTAACAAAAAAGTAAAACCGCCTTCGAAAAAAAAACCTTAGAAAAAAAACGTAAAACAGTCCTCTAAAATAATGATAAATATATAAAATAAAATAAAATGCGTTTATTTCGGACAACAGAAACTAAAGCCTAAAGTTTTATTGTTTAGCACTAAGCAGCAGAAATATGAAGTCGGTGCTTCATTCAAAGAATATTCCGCTCGCACCGCACCGACTTCATATTTCCGCTGCTTAGTGCTAGGCCATAAAACTTTAGGCTTTAGTTTCTGTTTTTAACATGAAACTACCGTGAGACTCAATCATAGTGAAATAAAAACGGATCACTCACGTATATAAGTCGTGTTTAGCCCGACATGTTTCGGACTAATTCGTAGTCCTTCCTCTGGGAGCGCACGACACAGCGGCGGCGAGACGCACACTGCGCGCCGCGGCTCTGCTCGCGCGACTACTAGACTTTCAACTATTACTTTCTGTTGTCCGAAATAAACGCATTTTATTTTATTTTATTTATTTATCATTATTTTAGAGGACTATTTTGCGTTTTTTTTCTAAGGTTTTTTTTTGAAGGCGGTTTTACTTTTTTGTCAAAAGATTTTTATTTCACAATTTTACGTTGATTTAACATTTTCAGAATTATCCTCCAACTCCTAACCGTTAAGGAGTTGTACCTTCCATCATCAGCTCATCAACATGAGGTGATGACTACCGGACGCAAATACTTGAATAGCCTTAAAAAATATATGAAACACATGATACGTGCCTATAAAATTTGAGGGTTGCCCTCGATTTCCCTAGGATCCCATCATCAGATCATGACTTGGTGACAATGGGACCACCTCAGGAGTATACCCTTTCGAATAAAAAAATAATTTTGAAAATCGGTCTACAATTGACGGAGTAATCGATGAACATCATAAAAAAAAATACATACAGTGGAACGTAGAACGTCCTCCTTTTTTTTGAAGTCGGTTAAAAATAAATAACCGATGTTACAATGATTAATATAGCTGGTGAAATAAAACCTGTCGTCATTCATTAAGTCAAGTTTTGCCCGAATGTTTCGGACTAATTCATAGTTCTTCCTTTGGGAGCGCACGACCCAGCGGCAGCGAGACGCACACAGCAGCAGCAGAGTAGAGTGTGCGTCTGGCTGCCGCTGAGTCGTGCGCTCCCAGAGGAAGAACTACGAATTACCTAGTCCGAAACAAGTCGGGTTAAACTCGACTTATAGACGTGAGTGATCCGTTTTATTTCACTATGATCGAATCTCACGGTTGTTTCATGTTATAAATATACCTAAATATAAATGACATACTCACACAAAGGCCCAGTACAAACCTTACTACTATATTATTTACATACTGGGGCATTATTTCTCAATGTCAACAAAAGTGCTTTTAATGATATCAAGTTATCATTTATCATTTAACATTAATAGAATTAAAGTTGTGTGTGGTGTGATGGATTAATTTGATACATATTTTTGCACTTGCCCGTACGTACCACTGTTACAGATTATCAAAATACCTAGTTGCCGGCAACTTCGTCTGCGTAGAATTCGATTACCGCTACCCCGTGGGAACTATACAATTTTCCGAGATAAAAGTTAGCCTATGTTGCAATGTAGGGTATAAGCTATCTCCATTCCAAAGAACGAAATCCGTAAAGCCGTTTCAGCGCGAAGAAGTAACAAACATACGTACACACTCACTCACTTTCGCAATTTTTAACTCTGACGAAAAAGAGGGGTGTTATAAGTTTGACCTGTGTATCTGTGTGTCTGTTTATTTGTGTATCTGGCATCGTAGCTCGCAAGCGGATGGACCGATTGCGATGCGGTTTTTTTTGTTCGAAAGCTAATTTAATCGAGATGGTTCTTAGCTGAGTCTCATTAAAACCGGTTGACCCGTTTTTTAAATATTAAATTTTAAAATGACAAAGTCGGGGGGTTTCGCAACTTTTCTAAGTTGGTTAGGTTATATTGTAATAGTACGACTATAATTATATTATTGTCTTCTTCCCGCGGCTTCGTCCGTAAAAAGAAGGAATAGTCTATTTACCGATTTCATTTCATTTCGGCATTTCGAAAAGTCTTACTTAGTCTAACTCGTAACATTGCGTCAAATAAATAATAAAATAAAAACATGTACCCATAGATACAGTCGAATTGATAACTTCCTCCTATTTTGAAATCGGTTCAATACTTTAAGGCTAATAAAATAAAACGATGGACTGACGACCTCAAGAGGGTTGCTGGCGGCGGATGGATGCGAGGGGCCGAAGACAGAGTGTTGTGGCGCACCATGGAAGAGAACTATGTCCAGCAGTGGACTGCTGTGGGCTGATGATGATGACGTTGATGAAAATAAAACTATGGAAATAAATTTCACCGTCTCCAATTGAATACAAGGAGCAGGTGTGACTATTTAATTTCCCAGTAAATGTAAACAATTATGCCAGGTTCTTGCAGATAAGTATCAGGTCTATTAAAAAGCACCAAACCATATTTAATAGAAAATGAGGCTAATTATTAAATTTTTGGTTCAAAGTTTGATACAAGCCCAAACAATGCGTTAGTAAATTACGATTGAGTAGATCATCAAATGAAACTCAGTGGCATATTTATACAGCTTCTCGCAAAAAAATACCAAGATCGAAATATACGTTTCACCTACTTCATAAATAAAGCAGGTACAAACAAAAATATTTCTCTCGTTTTCACTCAGGAAATTATTAATGTTTGTCATAGTATGCACATGCAAATTTTTTGAACTCGGGGTTACGTATAAATCTTTTAAATTGTAGCCTTTGATCTGTAGAGAGTCTATCTGTCTATTATTGACACGGCGAAATGACAAAGCTACATCAAGCGGATATGGTTCAAAAATATGAAAAATATCATGAAGCTTTTAACAATAGGCTTTGTGTCAGAATTTTATGGACACAGTCATGTTACCTCCGATATTACCAGACATAACTGCGTGGTTGTTCTGTAAACAGAACCCCAAAAACAATTAGCCTCGGAACCATAACGTCATCACAAAAATACAATAATAAATTCCCGCCATTGGCGGAGCAATGACAAATTGAGTTCCAATGGGCCGAAACGGAAACGGAAAAGTGCGGAATTAGAGCAATTTAGCCAACGTCCAGGAACTGAAAGATGGATTACAGGTGGAACCTTTCTAGGGTGCCGACGGAACCCTATTACGGGGCGTCTGTCCGTCTGACAGTGCTGCTCAAGATTTAAGTCGAAAAATGCACAAGCGCAAATATTCTGTGACACTTTCTTATTCTTATTCTAGTTTAATTTGGATTTTTTTAAGAAAAAAAAACAGTAGTGAAAGAAACAATGCAAATAAGTACCTAGGAAGTTGCAACACAGAGCAATTGATGGAAAACTATACGAACGTTAGCGAAAAGGAAATAACGAAATCCAACAAGGAAAACAAAAGCTAATTACGCTGCCTCTAATTAACACCCAATAAAGGAAGGCAGTACGAAACAACTTACCTAAAATCGCAATCACGTACACCCCTCAATGTGAGCACGCACAAATAATAATCACAAAATTAGCAAAACTACCAAGTTCGGCAAAAGTTAGTCGAACTGCGTAGGCGAATCGAAAGTTGGTCGAATTTTCGATAAACGACGTGCGCCCTCGCGAAAACCGGAGTCGGACTGAGCCATTCCACCCCAGATGGGGCGGGGACACTACAAACTAGTGGGGAGTGGATGCACCCGACGGGGTTTCTTACTTTTGAAAATTTGTGAGATGTTTCATAGAAGGGTCAAGGGCTCAAGTTTGGGTATAACGGTAATTATCTTTAGGTATTTTAGAGAATACGTGTTAGGAAGGGTCTCATTTTGTTACGGAGATAGCGATGCTTTGGGTAAGAGCGAATATTATGTATCTTACAATATTGGGACGTTACGATAGCGTATTTATTTGGATCAGATTAAGTACACAAGAGTTTTCGCACGCTCTTACAATTTTGTCAAGTGTGTGTTCACCATATTTAAGAGTATCACTCTGGTCGATGCAATGCTACTAGTCCATTTTCTCTCTTCGGTCATGCTCTTCGTCTTTTTCCTTATATCTGTTCTTCTATCATTTTTAGCATCAGATCGTCGTGTCGTATCAAATGGTCCACCATTCTTCTTCTCCTAGTCTCCACTATAAAAAGAAAATTTCTTCTCTCCCCAACTCTTTTCGGGATCTTCTCATCGGTGACTCTCTAGGGTTTCTAGATTCAGACAATCCTCTCCATTATTCACCACCACATCTCGAACGCCTTCAGACTCTCCGTCTCTTTGCGTCTTGCTCTTGCTTACTTGTCAAAACATACATCCCCCCCCCCCCGTTTCATAAACGTGACAGGTGACAAATGACAACGACAGTTTAGTGTAGGTTACTGGCTTGAAAAGTTTTTGTATCACCAGACTTCATATTAACTTCGAAGTGTAGATCGAATTGTCGTTGTCATTTGTCACCTGTCACGTTTATGAAACGGGACCCTGGCCTCTATTTCACCAACTTTACAATTGTCGGTTTTCAATGACAATTCGGTGTCAACTGCTGACTTGAAGAGCTCTTGTTTTAGCGTGCTTCATACTGTCAAAGAAATGCAGTTCGAATTGTCATATAACACTGACAATTGTAAAGACGGTGAAATATGGGCCCGGAGCATTGGTTCCGAACTTGTAAGAAAACCTATCACGTGTCTTAAATAAGTGTTCCAAAACCCGGATGACCAATTCTCAAATAGGTGCACGTTTCTTAGCTTAAGAACCACTTAGAACTAGATTTGTGGGCTTGAATATTAAAATCCTTCACTATTAAAAGTGTAAAGTCATAATCATAATTACAACCCAGGTTAATTACAAAGTTCAATAATTTTGTACTATACGTAATTACATTAATTACTTACAATATCCGAGTCATGATTACCAAGGGGTGCGTAGAACAAAAATAATACTGTTCATTTTACCTATACATTTCGCAGCATTCAAGTAAGCACTTAACTGTTACTAGCAGATTTGTGATACGACAAGTTTTTTAACTAACTTTTCATGATGATAGTCTTCGTGATAGCTTAGTGCTTTGATCTATGGCCTCTCAAGCAGAGTACACGAAGTTTTCGGTAAAGGTGAAGGAAAACATTGCACGAGACAATAACAGTTTTAAATGATTCGCGGTTAATTGCATTAGACATAATGAAAACCGGATATTGACCGCGATTACCTTATAGGTTTGATGTTTGCCCGTGATCATGATGCATGCAGCTGCATCGAAATATCGGGAGCTCATCAAACCTATAAGGTAATCGCGGTCAATATCCCATTTTCATTATGTCTAATTGCAACCCTAGAGACTATACATCTCTATAAATCTCTGAGCCATTTAGATTAAGTATTATATTATAGTATTAATTCTGGGACCCTATACATCCCTTTGTAATTCAAATTTTCACAGATATTTGACCTGGAGACCCTATACATCTCCTGCTCAATTAAAACGTGCCAGTAAAGTAAAGTGTTCTGGTTTTGCTGTTCTAATAATTACTTTTTACACTTGTTTCTGAAAATACGGTTTTTTTTTCTCTTAATTTTTTTTATGACAGAGTGAGGTTTCTTTGTGTAATTTATCTGTGGTTACGTATTGTAAGAGCTAATGTACTTAACTTGTTTTTAGAAAAAAATACTTTGTGCCAAGTTTCTTGCGGCGCATTCTTCTTGGCAATCATGGTATTTCCGAAAGCGCTCGTAGACTCAAAAAAATGACGTGTTATTAGAGCATTCAACTGCCTATTTGCTGAATAAAATTTTGAATTTTGAATTTTGATTTTTTTTTTGCACGAGACCCCTATTACGCCAGCGAGACATAATGTCAATTGAGAATAACAACATTTTAATGTAGTTAAATCATTTCTAAAACACGAGTAAGGCAGTAATATAATGTTTACATTTTCATACGACACAAATCAATACATGTCTCATATACCTAACTAAAATCATCACACTATACGCTGACGCGTATAAGCTCTCTACGAATTCATTTTCAAAGCACCAAAACATTATTGTTTTTAGTCATAAATATGGAACTCCGTAGAGTAACGCCTGACTCAATCAATTACCTAAAGAGCTTATGTTTTAGAGTGTTTTATCATGACTATCGTAGACAACACTGTCACTATCGTTCTATTGCTTGTCGCGTTAATGAAAATTAGTTTTCCAACACTTTTGTTTATAAAGCATACTTACTTTCATCACCCACATAACATGAGGCATAGTTTTAAGGTAATTTAAATTAACTATCCAACCGCGCATAATTTCAATCTAATCTCATAATTATATTAACCTTTAATACTCGTTTATCTAAGTGATAAGCGCAACAGGCTAGTTAATATTTAATCAAGTATAAAGCATTTTGGTTAGTTTAATGGCATAAGGGCAGGTGGACATTATGAGTCAGTTTTATAGCTTGGGGGTCCGTGGTCGGGGAGATAAGAGATAAGGTCCCTGGATACAAAGTTTTGCGAGGAAATATGTAGTAGTAGTTAACGGAGCGGTCATTCATTAAATATTTAAGGACCAGCCTCGTATCGGTGTAGAAACCCAGCCAGCAGTCCTGGGTTTGACACACGGTTTGAACTAAAACTATTAACTTGCTCACCCGTGACCACACGTGTAAGTTACACGCATCAACACATGTCACACGGACCCAACTGACACCACCACTACACCATACGCTGACGCATTTTGGAACTCTCTACAAGCCCATTTTCAAAGCATGAAAACCACCGTCCAACGTGCTACCAACATTCTACTGTTCTACTAATGTCCAATTTTTTTCAAAGCGATTCAACATTAGTGTGTGATGTATAGAGAGGTTATTGGCAACAAAATCATAATTCACGACTTTGTTTAGTTAAAGCACTGTGGTTAAAGTGAGAAAAACTTTCCCCTGTTAAAATGTTTATGACATTGACATAAGACTGATTTTTGCCTGGCCCGTGGAAAAGGTTTTTCTACTATGTCTATAGCGCTTCGGAACTAAGTCATTCAGTATGGTGTATTTTTACTATTCGAAGGTAGGTTGCTATCGGGTGGTAAGACCATGTGCGAGGTCAGTCCGGATCGCTACCACCATCTTACTAGCTAATCCCACCGCTAAGCAGCAGTGCTTGCACTGTTGTGTTCCGGTGTGGAGAGTAAGCCAGCCGCTGTAATTACGGGCCACAATAGTCATTTCATCTTAGCTCTCTATGTTGGCAACACATCTGCAAACCCCCTGAGGTTGCGGGTGTCTATGGACAGTGGTGATCTTTTACCACAAGGTGACCTACTTGCTCGTTTGCCTTCCTTGTCGTGTAAATAAAAAGGTGGCAATACTGACACCTGAGATTAAATATTTTATAATGAGCTAATTCGCTATGACCGCTCTATACATAATAATGATGAATCTCTATGTCTTTTTACAACTTTAAGCGTGTTTTATACATACAGGTAAATCTTTCACCCAGAATACTTTACATAATTATCTAATGCCTGCCAGTTTAAAGTGGTTAGGCCGGAAAAAAAACGTCGGTGTACAAACCCCGTACTTAAAACAATCTTTACAAATACCCGTCAAAAATCCCACTAATTCTCGAGGGCCCTTAAACTTTCAAACAAAACTACTTCAAACTCCAATCTAAGAAACAATACGCGACAAAAAAAAGTTTCGAGGCCCCAATAATACTTGAAACAATAAGGATGGTACCTAACAATGCTCTGTCGGACATCATAAAAGTTGGAGACAAAGCTTTTTGAGCCGAAGTAGGTAAAATGTCTGGTTATTGTTGCTTAAGCTGTTTTGCCGTAAGCTTGCAGGTAACGTGTTTGCAGTCGTGGTGTGACTATGGGGTTGGAAATTTGGAGGACATTATAATTATAGTCTAGCTAGCTTTTGCTCGCGACTTTGTACGCGCATAATCCCGTTTATTCTCTATCCCGTGGGAATTTCAGCAATTAGTGCTTGTCTATAATCATATTAAAGGCAACCTTGCAAAATTTCAGCCTTCCAGGGCCATAGGTTTCGGTTGTGCGTTGTGTGTATACTCAGTTAGTAACGAAAAAGTTTTAAATATACGTATATTGAGAAACGGATTATAACAGCTATTTTGATATATGAGCCCAACATGTTTGGGACGGATTAATCCCCAGTTCACTTCACTTTTTATTTCACTGTGATTGAATCCCACGGTAGTTGCAGGTTGCAGGTTAAAAGTGACATTTAAATTTTTACATTAAGTATTTTAAACTTTTGCAATTTTCTTGTATCTAGGTGACGGAGATACCTACCTATTAATTGAAATGGTTGAAAGAAAGAGTCATATTTTCATTGCTAATAAATATTTACGAAAAATTTTATTGAACATGAGTGAGGCGAGAATTAAATTTAACAAGTGGGATCGAATATTTTTTGTCGCCGTTTTTTTCTCCGTCAATATAGTACCTAAAACTAAAATACATTTAATGGCGAGTTGGAGGCATTAAGATAAAAAAAAAACTATACCAACTTGATTACTTTTAACACAAAAACCATTTTTTTTTTATTAAAAAAAACACTGTCCTTTTGAGTTCTCGTGACATGGTCGCTCTATCCGTTGGTACTATTGACGGGTGAATTTCCTCTTACAATGAAAGCCTCGCTGTGCAGGAAGAAATTCTTACAATAATAATGGTTAAAGTCAATAAAGGAACCGTTGCTGAAGTGGTATTTGTTGTAAAGAATAATAATATCATGGTTGTAAGAAAATATACCTGCAATTCTGATGCTAACAGGTTGAAAGGCTTCGCTAGGGATTAGGTCGTTGCGCGAAAAAGCTGTGTTTTCAACCCCGACGCAAATCACCGGTGTTATAAGTTTTACGTGTATATCTGTGTATCTGTCTGTGGCGTCGTAGCTCCTAAACGGATAGACTGATTTGTTTTATCGAGATGGTTTTTAGTTAATATAAAACAAGCTCGAATAGCAAAGAAAAGGAAGGAAATAAATCTGAGCACTGAATTATTTGGGGCTTTGTATCACATTCTTAGCAAAATTTCATACGGGTTAAGAAGTCAATCCTTTTCTATGTTTACAAAAGTGTATTGAGGTGTATGGGCGTTGACAATAAATTGATTCTTTAATAATACGAGAATAATACGGAATAATTGGATTTTGAAAAATCCTTCTTTATAGCGTATATTAAAACTTGTCCTTCTAACTCTACTGGTATTATTGTCATACCAAATTTCGAGTCGATGCCACTGACGATAACAAAAAAGTAAAACCAAACCGCCTTCAAAAAAAACCTTAAAAAAAAAACGTAAAATAATCCTCTAAAATAATAGTAAATAAAATAAAATAAAATGCGTTTATTTTGGACAACAGAAACTAAAGCCTAAAGTTTCATGGCCTAGCACTAACTAGCAGAAATATGAAGTCGGTGCTTCATTGAAAGAATATTCCGCTCGCACCGCACCGACTTCATATTTCTGCTACTTAGTGCTAGGCCATAAAACTTTAGGCTTTAGTTTCTGTTGTCCGAAATAAACGCATTTTATTTTATTTTATTTACTACTATTTTACGTTTTTTTTCTAAGGTTTTTTTTTTAAGGCGGTTTGGTTTTACTTTTTTGTTAAAAGATTTTTATTTCACAATTTTACGTTGATTTAACATTTTCAGAATTATCCTCCAACTCCTAACCGTTAAGGAGTTGTACCTTCCATCATCAGCTCATCAGCATGAGATGATGACTACCAGACGCAAATACTTAAATAGCTTCAGAAAATATATGAAACACATAATACGTGCCTATAAAATTCGAGGGTTGCCCTCGATTTCCCTAGGATTCCATCATCAGATCATGACTTGGTGACATTGGAACTACTTCAGAAGTATACCCTTTCGAATAATGATTTAATATTTTCAGAATTATCCTCCAACTCCTAACCGTTAAGGAGTTGTACCTTCCATCATCAGCTCATCAACATGAGATGATGACTACCAGACGCAAATACTTAAATAGCTTTAGAAAATACATGAAACACATAATACGTGCCTATAAAATTTGAGGGTTGCCCTCGATTTCCCTGGGATTCCATCATCAGATCATGACTTGGTGACAATGGGACCACCTCAGGAGTATACCCTTTTGAATAAAAACAGAATTTTGAAAATTGGTCCACAATTGACAGAGTAATCGATGTACATACATAAAAAAAAAAAACTTTTCTTGTTTTCTGCGGAGACGATCTTAGCCGGGACTACCAGAATTTTGCTATAGTAGTTTAATTATGCAACTGCTACATAATGAGTGTTTTAAGGCCTAATTATGTGGAGTTGCATACATTACTTTATCTACACACATGACTCTAAGATGAGTTCAGAAGCCGAAGGCATAGGCTACGTGGCTGCTGGCGGGGAGCAGTCGACGACATGCTGAAATGCTGCCCCCTGACTACGAAGTGCAAAATTCGACCTTCGTATCATACCATCCCTCTCAAGCTAATATTATTTGACACGAGAGTGAGCGGGACGATACGATACGAACTTCGATATTCGAATTTCGTAGTATGGGGCTGGTAATTTTCTACGGTTTCTGGACGCATTATAGAGGACTTATGATATGTCTGTAGATAAACAGTTTTATCTACACACATATCATACGAGGGCTGTTTGATAAGTACCCGTGTTTTAAAAAAAAACATATATTTTTGGACACGTATATTTATTTTTCTACGTAGTCACCTTTAAGCTCTATAAACTCGTTCCAGCGGTATTCTAGCTTTAATAAGCCACCCAAAAAATAAGATTTCGGAAAGTCGTCGAAATAGGCCTCTGTGGCGGCAATGGCCTCTTCATTTGACGCAAATCTCTTTCCGCTGAGCCATTTTTTTAGGTTTGGGAATTAAAAAAAGCCGTATGTGGGTCTAAGTCTGGAGAATAGAGTGAATAAGGTAGCAATTCATAGCGTAATTTTTCTAATTTTGCCCCTGCGATTGTGGACGAGTGAGCTGGTGCGTTGTCGTGGTGGAAAAGAACTTTTTTCTTTGTTAATTGGGGTCGTTCATTCCTTTAAACAGAATAAAATTCACTCAAGAAATTTTCGTAGTATTGCCCTGTTATCGTTTTCCTTTTGTAAGTAATCATTATGTATGATTCCTTGTGAGTCCCAAAAAACGGTCGCCATGACCTTTCCGGCCGATGGGACGGTCTTTGCTTTCTTTGGAGCCGATTCGCATTTTAAGATCCTCTGCTCTGACTGTTATTATTTTCTGGGGTATGGTTATGAATCAACGTTTCGTCTACAGTCACAAAACGAAGCAGAAACTCATCAGAATTGCTTCCATACTTTGCTAAACGTTGCTTCGAAGTGGTCACTCGGGTAAGCTTTTGTTCCTCTGTGAGCAAACGCGGCACCCATCCCGCAGATACCTTTTTCATCCCTAATTTGTTTTCTAAAATACATTGTACCCACTCGATTGGAACATTAATAGTGTCAACAAATTCTCTAAGCTTTATTCGGCGCTCGGTTAATACGATATTTTAAATTTTCTTGACCATCTGTTCCGTAGTCACCTCAACAGGGCGGCCTGAACGGTCTTCGTTAAAGACGGATGTTCTGCCCCGTTTGAATTCGTTATACCAATATCTGATTGTTGTCAAAGAAGGTGTATTATCCTTGTAAACACCTTGTATCTATACTTTTATCTCTTCACATGGTTTTCCTTCCAAAAACAGAAAAGTAATTACAAACGAAACTGTTCTTTCTCCATATTTGCAAATTGAAATCGAATTCTGACCTTCAACAGCCGTTAAACGAAAAAAAAACAAAAGAATGCTGTGATATATTTTTACCTTTTCTGACCCATAAAGGATGCATTAAAACCTTCGTATACATATTTTCAGCCAGTGATAAGAATAACATTTGAAAACGGGTACTTATCAAACAGCCCTCGTAAGTCCTCTAAAATGCGTTCAGAAACCGTAGAAAATGACCAGCATTGCAGTACATCATCGCCTCCCCCGCCAACCACCTCCACCAGCAGGTCCTGCAGTAAAGTAATAGTCATTACGACATCGAATTCGATGTCGTAATGACTTTTCGATATCGAATTCGATGTTGTAATGACTTTTCGATATCGAATTCAATTTTTCGAATTTGACGACCAACGTAATTTACAATCATAGTGAAATAAAACGGATCACTCACGTTTATAAGTCTAGTTCAGTCCGACATGTATAATTAATAATGTGATATCGATTTTTTTTAAGAAAAAATAGTTTACGAAACGTCAGCTCGGTATGTTTGTCTATGATTTAAAACAAACAGTCAGATTCGTGACAGGTATGGGTATGTTATATGGCTTCGGCTTCTGAACCCATCTTAGAGTACTTATAATATGTGTGTAGATAAAGTAATGTATGCAACTCCACATAATTAGGCCTTAAAACACTCATTATGCAGCAGTTGCAAAAACTACTATAACGTGTTGTCACCGGACTGACATGTTGGTAATAAGTACGTTACTTATAATGTTTTTCTGTACTGTTACCTACGCCCCAAATAAACATTTTATTTTTTTCTTTCTTTTAATTATAGATAGGTATGCTAAATTTTAGCTCAATTGAATACAAACAAAAAAAACTTTATTTGTATTTCTAAAGGTTACCAAAGGTCAAACGAGATGCAATGAATAACAAAGAAGTTATAAGAAAACGCGAATTACGCCCATTTTTGTCATCCCACGTGTGATGTTCCAGCGTCCCAATGCTGGACAAATACCTACACTTTCTCTCTTTGGTGTTAGCACGAATTTTTATCTCCTACGCAAAAAGTCAGGTCTTTAGTAGTTTAGTAGTTTGAAGTATAAGCTCGTTAATCGGATATACCGATTTGAATGCGGTTTTTTTTAATCAAAAGCTAATGACAACTAACAAACAACTAATTTGCTCACCCGTGACCACGGGGAGCAAAATCATTGGTTTCCTTCATAAATATGGACCTCTGCAAAGTAACGCCTGACTCAGTCAATTAAGTATTTAAATAAAAAATAATTTATCCGAGATGGTATCCAAGTTTCATCAAATTCCAGCCGTTTTGGAGATATTCGGTTTAAAGAACATTTGTTGCCTAGAAAGAAAGAAAAAAATTAACAATCTCACTTACAAGACAATTTCTAAATCAATGGAAATAATCGATTTATTGATTATTTTTGTTTTTATTTTTATGAAACATTCATAGAATGAAATTCAACATACAATGAAATACCCAACGTTAAGTATAGCTTAATTGGTTGAGCGTGGTACGGATTACCGAGGTTGCTGGTTCAAGTCCAGCTGCTTAACGGATTTTTCTTTGCATTGTCATTGTACAATTTCTAAAGCTAAAAGTACATTTTTTTTTGTGCTGCGCATATTGGACTTTGAAATAAAAATGTCGGGTGTTCTCCGACTTTTCTGAGGTTGTTACCAACTTAAATACAAATCTATAGCAACACCTAGCATTATTTTTAAAGCTGGAAGCCGACGCGTGATCTATCACTCATCAAGCACAAATGCCGCCTCTTTATGCGTCCCCATATACGCAATAATAATAAAATGGTCATAACCGTAGGCGAATATGGGTGTGTTCTTTTCGAAATTAATCTTTAGATCGAATACTGGATAGAAACGTCGTCAAATGCAAGGATAACAAATAAATTACGAATATTTGTTCTGAGGTAAAATTACGAAATTATTTTGAAAAAGTCCTAAAATTTGTCTTGTTTTTAAAAATACGACAGGTACGCTTTTCAATATTCATCGATCGAAAAGAAAGAAATATGTTGCCACTACAATGGACTTTAGTAGGCCTTCAACAAGATGGAGCGACGACCTGGTAAAGATCGCAAGACCGCGGTGGATGCGGAAAGCACAAGACAGGTGTGAGTGGAGAGCCTTGGGGGAGGCCTATGTCCAGCAGTGGACGTCTTTCGGCTGACATGATGATGATGATGATGATGACAATAGACTTAGCTAACTTTAAAGTACACGTTATCCATCTTTTCGTATTAAGTTTCAAGTCACGACAACCTTGTAATTTATTCTTATCGCCACCACATCTAAATGTTTAAATCATCTACAAGCAATCATGAAATATGAGTTCCTAATAACCAAAAAACTTGATCAAAAATCAAAATGCAATATCTAAAAAATCTCTGCACCCTTCGTTATGAAATTATGGTAATAAGTGTATTATGTTTCCTTGTTTCTGCTGCCTTAGTGTAGGTCGTATCGCTAGCGCGTAAGGTTCTTTTTTCAGTGGTTATTGAGTATACAAACAGAGGGCATGTTATGGTTTGCACAATAAGGAGATTATTATGCGTCTCTCATGGTGTCCTATTGTTGATTTTTTTTTTATGAGCGGCTTATATCTGGCCATAGACGAAGTACCAACATAACCGTGGGTAGACTTTAATAAAACTATAAATTGCTAGGGCAAGCTCAGGGGATATGAAAGATTAGTACTTTAAAGAAAATTCAGTGCTTAACATTTTTATGCCTATCGTATAAATCGAGTGATTTAAAACAGCAATTTATTAGATGAATGTAAATTACGGCGGATGAAAATACGGACGTTTGTTGTGACAGTAAAGCAATTTTTTTATGAATTATTATTTTTTTATTAAAAAAAACTAAAAATTATCAAACATGAGGCCGCCATTTCAACGGTTAGGTAGTTTTAGAATAGATGGTAAAAGAATCGTAGGTTGGTATAGAAACTAGCTAAGTAGCAGAGGGTCGAGCACGACTTTACGAATGTTGCGTAACGTAAAATCGAATAGTAAAATTGCCGATTTTAGAAAACCTAAAGGGTACTTCCTAAAGGGTCCTAGAAACTTGAAATTTGGTATGAAGGTAGCTCTTATAGCACAACCACTCGGAAAAGTCTCAAAATCTTAAAATTTTATGTCTGTCTGTAGATTTCACAGACTAATATAAGTTGACCCCACACTGCGTACATTTTTCTTAGGAGCAGGGCTCTGCTTACACTGGACTTCTTAAAACACTGGGGAAAAGCGGTAAAATCTTTCTACGGAACCCTCGTGCGCGAGTCCGAGCTGCACTCGGCCAGTTTTTTTAATTATAGACAAACAGTTTACGAGCTGACGTTTCGTATCGATATTTTTTTTTTAAATTGAGGCCTGTTTTTAAATCGTGTTTTTTTTTAAAACGAAAATTTACTGTCGTAATGATGGTCATTACCTACGGTTACTGAACTTATAATAGAGGACTTACGATAAACTGTGTGTAGACACAATAACATTTTAAATTTGATGTTTTACGATTCGTAAACAACAACAAACAAATTTTCTGTATCGAAAGAAGAGCCGTTTATGGTTTCGTCGAAAGAAACAAAAACCTTCGGTCGGCTTCTTTATGAATGTTTAATGAAATTTCAGTAAAAAAATATTTCATTGACTTCAGTTGCTAAAGAACGTTTCTTCGGCCTTTTTAGGGTTCGGCACGATTAAGATAAAGTTCCTCTTAAGTAAAAAACGAAACCCTAGTAGGATCACTTCGTTATCAGTTCGTCTGTCAATCGCAAGGAAATCAAAATCTATAGGCTGCTTCCTATTGGCCTAGAATGATGAAATTTGGCACAAAGCAAAATCACAACAAGTCAAAGAAAAACTTCGAAGCTTAAATGTCGTATAAAAAAATGGTTTTCTGCTAATACCCAGCTTCATACCTTTCCCAATTCTAGGTCAAAATAGGAAGTACTTAATAGATTTTGATTTACGTACGATAGACAGAGCCTCAAGCACGAATATTCTAATCCTGCGTAACATAATCGATACCGTATTATCGTAGTACGTAAAGTCAATAAATTTTAGTACCAAATACGCTCACGGGGGCGCTGTTCAAAACGTCATAAATTTTTTCTCGATAATGCTCCACATGATTGCGTTACGTAGCATTCGAGTACTCGTGTTCGGGGTTCAGATAT
The DNA here is from genome assembly GCA_963691665.1 of Clepsis dumicolana. Lineage (NCBI taxonomy): Eukaryota > Metazoa > Arthropoda > Insecta > Lepidoptera > Tortricidae > Clepsis > Clepsis dumicolana. Next base: position 3,360,244 of record OY829520.1, on the reverse strand, counting down.
TGACGAAGAAAAAACTTGAGTGTACCTTTGGTTATGCACGGAATCCTCAGGGCGTGACTCCGACTCACCGTCGACCGCTGTTTTTTCACGTTTTCCCACCGTAGTTGTTGTTAAATGGCTCGGAAAATCGGAAACTCTTGTCCACGTGATAGTTAAGAAAGTGGTGATACAAAAGTGGCAAAGTTCGAAGGGGTCTTCCATTAATCACGTGATGTTTTTAACCCCTGTCTAAAAATAAGGGTGTTATAAGTTTAACCTGTGTGGTATCTGTGTATCAGAGGGTCGAGCACGACTTTACGAATGCTGCGTAACGTTACGGTTATCGTACCGAGATCGAGAAACCTCATACTAAATTTTAGTTCCAAATACGCTCACGGGCGGGCGCTGTTCCAAACGTCACACACAAACTCGACAACGTTTATTATTCGACTAGCTTATGCCCCGCGGCTTTGCCCCCGTGAAATAATTCAGAATGGTCTAGTTCCCTATCCCGTTGGAATTTTATTAAATCCCTTCTTAGAGCAACTCTAGGATACTCAAGGTATATGTTTGCCAAATTTCAAGTCTCTAGGTCCCGTGGTTTAGGCTGTGCGTTGTCTGTCAATCAGTCAGTCAGTCAGTCACGGTACTGTTTTATAGGTATACGTATAGATTTTACGTGACGTAGGTTTCGAAAAGTCGTGCTCGACCCTCTCTCTGTCTGTGGCATCATAGCTCCCAAACGGATGGACCGATTTCAACGCGTTTTTATAAACAAAAGCTGGTTTAATCGAGATGGTTCTTGGCTAAGTTTCATTAACATCGGTTCCCCGTTTTCGAAATATCGAACTCGTGAAACGTGGTGAGGTTTTAGTAGACTAACCTCCTCTCCTTCTCCAAAACTACGTGTATTTTTTGGTACATAGTAAGGACCGTGATAAAATATTACAGACATTAAGGCAAAGGCGAGTCAAGGTCACGCGGCAGGTTTCAGATTAGGAACCGCGCGTTCAATGCGTTGCGATATTACAGTACAAGTTGTTCTTTTTTTTATTGAAGTAGGAAGGCAAACAAGCAAGCGGATCACCTGACGGTAAGCGATCACCGCCACCCATGAGAACCAACAACCCCAAGAAAGTCACAATGTAGACCGAACCGTGAGGCGGTTTCCGCCACTTCAAGGTTGTTCAGAGAAGGCGCCATTGTCTTAAGAGGTCTATGTGTCATACGAAAATAATGGTACAGAGACCTCTCTGTACCTATTCTTACTAGGTACAGCAGTAGGGCTAGCACGACTGGCCGCGACTTTGTTTGTCGCGTGACATATAAGTCGCACTGTGAGTTTTCTGTAAACGCGACGTTCTATAGACATTGGGAATCTCCTTGATTTAATCGTCCTCGTTATTATGAATAATGACACAGTAAACTTAATTTTCATTCTGATTGCGGGCGGACAACACAATACTCTACTGATTTTTTTTTGCCAACCGTTCCAAAAGTGAAAAAGGCTGCCTTCTTGTGGCCCAACTATACTAGCCAGAGGGTTGAGCACAACTTTACTAATGCTGCGTAACGTTACGGTTATCGTATCGAGATCGAGAAACCTCATACTAAATTTTAGTTCCAAATACGCTCACAGGCGGGCGCTATTCCAAACGTCATACAAACTCGACAACGTTTACTATTCGATTTTACGTGACGCAGCATTCGTAAAGTCGTGCTCGACCCACTGTGGCTTTCGAATTGATCCGTGTAACCTTTCGTCAGGCTATAGACGGTGCGCAGTAGCCATAGCTGAGTTAACACGAACCTCATCGGTCAGTACCGTTTGAGAGACATGCGTTTGCCATTCCAACAAATATAGACCGATGCAACCGTATCAAGGCTTAATGAACTTACGCGTAACTATTTCCATTCCACAAACACATTCCATAGCCCGGAATCCAATCTGCGCTTAAATTCCATTTGACATAAATAATCCGCCATGCAATACTAATCCTCATAAATCGAAATATCGGATCTGTGCGATCGGGCCACACAGCGAACGCATATTTACTTGTGTGATGGGATTGGGTCACAGAAACGTTCAGATGAGCCATACCTTTACAACCCCCGACGAATAATTAGAAAAGCTGAAAAACCCCCGGACATCGTCACTTCAAAGTTCAATATTTCAAAAACGGGTACACCGATTTTAATGAACTTTAACCAAGAACCATCTCGATTAAACTAGCTTTCGACTAAAAAATACCGCATCGAAATCGGTCAATCCTTATGGGTGCCACGATACTACAGGCAGATACACAGATGCACAGATACACGACACGAACGACTACGGTTTTTCCGTATATTTATAATTTTCTAGCGCTCTGTTTTTGTTACTGTCACGCTGTGTATTTTTTTTTAATAAATAAATAATCCATTTCCAACTATCGTGATGCAGCTGTCCCTCGCAGCGTGCCGTATTGTTCACGCATATTTAGCAGAGTGATGCAGGGTTATAGGATACGCGGCGTTGATTTAGCTGGATTCCCCGTCAAAGGGCTGTGGCGTTGGGATCAGTGCAGTGGTGTGGCGGGAAAGTGATTAAGAAATTACAACAGACCAGCCAAATGATTATTTGCTGCGTTTAAGTCAAATCAAGCCTCCGATGTCAGATGCTGGACATAGGCCTCTCCCAAAGTGTGTGGTGGAGCCTGTCCTTCAACCCTCCACATTCAAAGATTGCCAGCTTCTATCCATAGAGCGTACCACTCTATATTTATGTTTCTCGAGACGTGATGTTGTTTACCTCATAAGATTATACATGTGGGAGATGAATGGCAAACAAGCATAAAATTAGTAATATCATTTATTTTAATATTGGTGCAAAAATAACTTACTTACAACCGAGCGTGGTCATACATACAGCTGTAGAAGCAAATCACATTATCTATAGCAATAATTGAACAAATGGATATAATTTACATTAGATAGAGGCTGATTACACATAAGAAGCTTAACATAGCCACTAATAGTTGTTCCTTTAATAAATACGCACCAAAATAACACACTCAAGCAGAGAGCCTGCTAACTAATAATATTACATTCGAATGGTAACGGACAGAGTTATAGTTTACCTGACAAAAGGGAATGTTTAGTGCATCTGCACTAAACAGTACGACAGCTCGATGGCAAGTGACCGGCGCCAACCGGCGAAAGAGTATTTATACTACACAAACAAATGACGTCATGGAAGAGAAATGGTCTTAGGCGGGTAAAAAGGGTTATTACTATACAATTTGAAATCAAAATATGATCAAAAATCGTTTTCTCTCCCACATACAATAAGGAATGTAAACGAGCAAGTGGGTCACCTGGTGGTAAGTGATCACCTCAGCCCAAGATGCCTATAATCTCGGGGGGATTGCAGATGCGTTAACAACATGAAATGAAATGCCTCTTGTGTCCGTGGTCCTCGGCTTACTCTCTATACTGGAACACAACAGTGTGAGTACTGCTGCTTAGTGGCAGGATTAGGGAGTAAGATGGTGGTAGCGATCCGGACAGACCTCGCACAAGGTCCGGCCTCCTGCAAAGTTATCGGATTTGCGACAAATATGTATATCCACTAAAATTTATAACAATCAATAAAACGTTTTAAAAAGCATTTAAAAATCAAACAGGTTCCTTGAAATTGTTTTCGATGTGGCATTAAGTGTACCAAAACTCAATTTGTATCGAATGCCATCAAAAACTCGTATAGATTCAGATTCAGCCCACATGTGTGTAACGGTCAACGTCACAACGAATCAACGTGAGTAGACAATCATATCTCGTAATCTGAGATATATCTCTATTCCGAACAACAGATGAACAAAGCTACAGATGTTTGATAGGGGATGCGATCTGACTTGGCAATAATAGCAATTTGTATTTCTACTATACTAGTATCGTGCCGTGAAATAGAACAGTGAATTTAGCGTATTGTATTTGTGTGAATTTAATACCTGATTGACAGCAAAAAGTGGTAAAAAACGAGCTGAGATTTGAATACACGGAATTTTTTTTACCTAAACCCATATTATATCAATTTTGATGTAAGGGTAGACACGCGACACGGAATATGAAGATCCGGGTTCGATTCCCGGGGTTGGTATTTTTCTGTTTTTTTTTCTATGTATGTACCTTCATGTTTCAGTGAGTATTTAAAAAGTATAATTTTACCCGACTTCGAAGGCATAATATAAGTAAGACCAGGCTCAAGCATGAAAGTTCTATATAATTACAAAGATTTTGATATAACTTAACTGGACTTAACACTAGAGACCAGGGTCTAATTTTTTGCTGCAAGAAAACATTACGACGGCACTCTGACTCAACCTCGTACATAAACTTTGACTAAATTGGAATAACGACTCTAGATCGCGATCATAAAGTGGTAATTCGAATTCCGTCAAAGTTTATATACGAGGTTGAGTCGCAGAGTACCGTCGGTTAGTAACAAAATTTTAATACGTAAACTAAACTTGCTTAACCTGGTACCAAAACTATAATTTAGCGTGTTGACAAAAGCCATTGTAAATAACACGCTCATTCTACTCAAATAAATCATTTCGATCGACGCGAGGTGACTCACGTGCGAAATGGGGGGTATTGTTGCCAGCCCTGCTTGGGGTGTGGTGCAAATTATAAGATGATGGTAAAAATAAGATAAGGCGAAAACAGCCGCTAAACATGGTACAACTTTGGTGTATAATTTGAAAGAGAACCACATATTATTATACAATATTAGGTATACAATTCGCGCGAAAAATGTAGGTATACATTTTGAACTTCAAAATGTTGTCATTTTAAAACCAATTTTCATTTCCTTCACAAAACAAATGGGAAAAACGAACCCTGTATGACCAAAAGGGGTGTCACATCGACGTGAGAAAATGAGATGGAGATGGATCAGGGAACTTACTTGATGAGCTGAGATTATTCGTCGGAGATGTTTCCGTAGGGCTGATGAGAAGACTTGGAGATTCCAGAGAGTCCAGAACTGGCCAGTCTGATTGTCACTATTGTCACTTCTTTTTGCTCCGTCGGCGCGAGCGTGGGTGCAATACGAAACGCGTTGTCACGCTGTGAGGACGAACGAGTAACTGATTGATGAGCCGGTGCTAGTGTCATTCGATCGAAAAGACCGGTGAATGAATGTCACTCTTGAGTGTCGTCGCGCTAGATGGCGCGAACATCCTGGGGGGCCCGGGATTGGGCCTCTTCTTGAGCTGAATCCAACGGCAGTCTGGCTATCTTGAGCACAGGTCTGCGCAGATGTCACTGGGGTGTGTCCAGATCCACAACTCGGATCACTCCATCCTCGCCGGGTATTGTGCGGGTAATTCGTCCAAGCTTCCATTGGAGCGGTGGTAGGTCATCGTCCTTGACGAGTACGAGTTCTCTAACTTGAGGAGGTGAGGAAGGGGAGAGCCATTTGTAACGGGTTTGAAGGGTATAGAGGTAGGATCTGGTCCACAGCGTCCAAAAGCGCTGAGAAAGAGCTTGTATGAGCTGAAAACGTTTAAGAGCAGATAGTGGCTTGTCACCCTGTATATGATAATAATAATTAATAATGTGTCCTACTTACATCTTACTCAACAGAACTATTTCGGGATATAAGGGTATAGAAACAGAGCGTGTAACGTTAACGTTGATTGCAACATTACAAGATTACAATAGTTAGACCTATCAAAAGGTAAAGAAAACGGAGAAAAAGGTTACTAAAAAAATTCTTATACACATTATATTGCCATACTTTAAGCAGCTTACGTTAAAAATGTGACAGTTACAAAGAAAGTGGCGCCCTTATTGAATTTCTTCACTTTTTGGTGTACTACTTCTGTAGGTACAGTTTTTTGTATTGCAAAAAGTCGTTTCGAGAGGTAATTTTTACAAAAAAATGAAAATAATTATCACGCTAACAATTTTTTTACAAAAATGACGTAATGTTAAACATAATAATAAAGCCTACCGACTTATCAACAACAAAAAACATTATTTTTGCAACCTAATGAACACACACGACTAGAAAATTCATTCTAAAATTTCGCGAACCACTTGTCACTTGCACCAAAACTATTCCACAAAAGTCATTCATTTGGAAAAAAAATGTATTGTACAGTCACCCTCAAAAAGATACGTTGACGAACCTTGTCGCTTTCAACAAACTTACGGACTTTGATAGAAGTTTCACCGCCAGTTTACAGAGACAGGGTTCCAAGTAATCCTCGTTGATTCAAATGTTAGTATAATAGGTAATAGTACACTGGATTAATCGTGTTATTTCAAGAGGCGGTCCTTTTGAGATCCACTGGGATGTAAGTAATTTGGTTGCTTTAAAAATATTTTCGTATCACGTTAGTGTTATTGTGTAACGTACAATTTAAAATTGAATTGGGCTTTGTGTGCAGTGGTTAATAGTAATGAAAATATGTTTTAGATTAAAATAAAAGTTCGGCTCTGTACGACATAGAAAAAAATTCGGTCAAGAGGGAGACGGAATCATATTAATATTTATTTTTCGTACAGTTCTTTAAATGTAGAATAGACGGACAGGCGGAGAGCGTCATCTCTTGTTCGATATAGGAACTTTGATGATTTATTTAAACAGGTAGGACGTTGAACTTTTGATTGAAGCTTTCAAAATCGAATCCAAAACACGTCTGTGACGTGTGTTGATAGCTCGTGTGGCTGTGGAAGGGGAAGTTGCATTAAAATATACATTACTCACATTATACGTAGCTATCTTACACTTGTGGTGGCCAGTGAGCAAATTAATTGTTTTTAGTTCGCAGGCAATAGCATCAATTCCTACAGACAGAAGTCCAAAGGAAGAGAATTGCATGCAACTGACTTGAGAAACTTTGTTAGCGCAATGTAGTACTGTGACGACGTAGGTCGCAACAACCTTACTGGCACCCTAAGGTCGAACCTTATTGTTTCTTAAAACAAAACCGGAAGAAAATCTGTTCTTTTAACAAGTGGCATATGCCCAGTTGTTGAATACCATTTCAGTAGTTTTGCTGGAGGTAAGACCTTGTGCAAGATCTATCCGGATCGCTATTACCATGTTACGCGCTACTAATGCTCCTAAGCAGCAGTACATGCACTGGTGTGGTCTGGTGCGGAGAGTAAGACAACCATGAAATTTACGGGTACAAGAAGTATTTTTGACGACCGGATATCCTACTGGTTAGAGACCCTGACTATGAAGCTTGAGGTCCCGGATTCTATCCCCGATCGGGGCAGATGTTTGTATGATGAATACGAATGTTTGTTCTCGGGTCTTGGATGTTTAATATGTATTTATCTATAGTATGTTTAGTACCCATAGTACAGGCTTTGCCTAGTTTGGGACGTCAATTGGTGTCAATTGTCCCGTGATATTTATTTATTTATTTCTTAGCCCTCCGGGTTGGCAACACATCTGAAATTCCTCAGGTGTAGCAGATGTCTAAGTATGGGCAGTTGTGATCACTTTACCATTCAGGTGACCAAGTTGCTTGTTCGCCTTCCTTTTTCTATAAAAAAAACATGTCTGCAGAAATAGAGTAATGCCTGCTTACTAAACGAAAGGCAGCACACCGCCATTATTCATTCCTCCGCCTATACTCCATAGCGTGTAGTGTAAATCCCCCAACACAGGTGCGTGAGACGGAACTATAAAAAGGAAGCGTGAACATTTAACCAACATTTCTGCATCATAACTCACGGAAAGTAACGTACTAGATATCTGAATAGATAATAAACGGCGTCAAACTGTAGTGTTTCACGATTGGGGTTGTCTATTTTTTGGCAATGTATCGTAAATCGAAAACCATTTCGAGATTACCTAATGCTTTTTGATTTGCTATTATTGCTATTTTTATTCATTTTAATAAGTATTCAACTCAAGCTATTAATTGTAGAATACAGGGAGTAACTGTTATTGGAATTATGTATCACTTTAAAATTGGAATAAGTTTCATTGTAACGCTGTTGTTCTCCTTAATAAATAAAATAAAATAAAATTATTTAATTAATTTAATGTAAATTGTATTTTTTATAAACTCACTGAAACATGAATACACAGAAAAAAACCAGAAAAATGCCAACCCCGGGAATCGAACCCGGATCCTCGACACTCCGGGTCGTGTGCTTTTCCCCTACACCACGGCTGAGCATGGAGGAAAGGATCCGGGTTCAATTCCCGGGGTTGGCATTTTTCTGGTTTTTTTCTGTGTATTCATGTTTCAGTGAGTTTATAAAAAATATAATTGACATTCACGGGAAAACCGTAAAAATAAAAAATTGGGGGAAAAAAAAAATACGAAAAGATACTCCTACTGAGATCACAATTTAATGTAAATTTAAAAAATAAGCAATGACCTTTATTAATTTGCCCTTCACAGCCATTCACAACTATGACGTAGCGGTCCGAATTGTACTTTATTGACGTGAGTTCGTACAAGAAATTATCCGCGTCTTATGCTGCTAAATTCGATTTGGACTGGTAACTTGACAGTTGTTATAGACATTTGACATTTCAGTGACAATGACAGTTTAACAATTCACCACAGACTAAAACTGAACTAAAGCAGGGTCTCAACATACGCTTCCTGACAAATTTATTGAATAAGCAGTTGTGTAGACGAGCTAGACACAACTCTGACGACATCAGCCTAAATAATTGCAATAAACAATCTAAAATAAAAATAAGGAGTGGTTTATATGAGAAAATAGCGACATCCGTTTCTTATAATTGACTTTTCTGTACAAGTCAGCAGCAATAGTTGCTAAGCAACCGAAGCGCTTACAATGATCTAAGACACAAGAGCTTGTGCAGATCATTGTGATCGCTTCGGTTGCTTAGCAAATATTAATGTACAATAACATGAAAAGCATTGGTATCATTTTTAGACAACCTCAATTCGGGTTGTTTGAAGGTGGTTTGCGTTTAGACTTTGGGCTGACGGTCAAGGCTAAAGCGCTGGTTAAAGACTGATGAATGTTTTATTAGTCTACATTGGGTACTTCTATTGTGGCATTAGGCTTCTAGACCTGTCTGGCCCAAAAGCGTTAATTTTAGCATGTTTTTTTAGGGTTCTGTACCTCTAAAGGAAAAAACGGAACCCTTATAAGATTACTTTGTTGTCCGTCTGTCTGTCTGTCTGTCTGTCAAGACTCTTTATCTCTGGAACTCGTGGAGGTAGCAAGCTGAAATGAATATTAAATATTCAAGCCTGCAGTCCCTTGCAGCTGTGAAAAAATCAAACTTCTAAGTCAACGCAATCAAAAGATACAGTCATTAAAAAGATTGTTTCCATACAAATTGTCGTACCCTGAAAACCTAAAGGGTACTTCCAGTTGTCCTAAAAGCTTGAAATTTGGTATGAAGGTATCTCTTAGAGCACAACCACTTAGAAAATTCTCAAAATCTAAAATTTTTATGTCTGTCTGTAGATTTCACAGACCTCACACTGAACTACTTAAAACACTGGGGAAAAGTCTACCAGCGCTTTCGGAAAGACGATGATTGCCAAGAAGAATGAGCCGCAAGAAACTTGGCACAAATTATTTTTTCTAAAAACAGGTTAAGTACATTAGCTATTACAATAAGTAAACACAGATAAATTACACAAAGAAACCTTACTCTATCACTAAAATATAAAGAGAGAATAAAAAAAACGTATTTTAGAAACAAGAGTGTAAAAAATAATTATTAGAATAGCAAGACCAGAACACTTTACTTTACTGACACGTTTTAATTGAGCAGGAGATGTATAGGGTCTCCATAGGGGTTCCATTTAATCGAAAGCTATTTTCTGCTAAAATCAGGATTATTTTATTGTTTGTTTTATATGTTAGGTTAGGTCAGTTTTTAAATCGAAAGGTTAAGAAAATAAGTCAGAAAATAGTTTTTGATAAAATGAAAATTCTATATACTGAAACAGCTATGAAACGTGTGTCGACAATTTGATGATAAACCTATCAACAGCGTTGCTCTACGACTGGGTTGAATCACAATTTCTAATACTGTCCTACCTATGTGAATTAAATAATACTCCTACTTCTTCCCTGAACACAACATAATGTCCGGCGTGTTCTACTTTCCTCGCTCCCAGCAGTATCATATAAACTGGAATTAAAAACATATAACAATAAAATGCGACAACCATAAAACTGTAATTTCATTCTTTGAACTCCATTACTAGTTTTACATCGATGTCTGTCCCATGAGAGCCAACTTTCCGTAACGATATAAATGCGCCTTTGTTGGTAACATGCGATTTTTTACGTCCCGCTGTTGGGCACAGGCCTCCTCTCAGAATGAGAGGGCTTGAGCTATAGTTCCAACGCGGGCCCAGTGCGCAGGAGTGTGCAGGATTCCTCGCGATGTTTACCTTCACCGAAAAGCTCATGATATATTATAAAACGTAATTCCGTACGTAAGTTCCGGTAAACTCAGAGGTGCGAGCCGGGGTTTGAACTGAACCCTCTGCTTGAGAGACCATAATAGGTCAAACCACTAGCTAGACCATCACGGCTTTTTTACGTTTACTTAAACTGTTCACTGGAACTAAATTAATTATCATCTATCTAAATTAATGACGTCGCTTAGTGCCAATTTTTTTGAATCTAAATTCAATGGAAAATACCATATACCTAGGTTTAGATTTAATTGTAAATAACAGACAGACAGAAGGACAACGAAGCTTTTTTATAAGGGTTCCGTTTACCCTTTTGAGGTACGAAGCCCTAAAAACATGACCTTTGCCACTTTCGCCTCCTGTAAACCACATAAAAATTAGGCGATGACTGGATAAGGTATACAAGCTACAAGCTATGCTATCATATGAGAGAACTCTTCTAGTCTACAATTTACCTCCTTTCCTTCTGTCCTTTGAGGATTTGGTTTATAGCACGGCGGGAAACCGGAAATTCTAGGGAATATGACTGTATCGTAGGATCGTTATCCGTCAGTAGGAAAGTTGTTCAGAAGTACACAAGATGGAGGTTTTGCGTCTTAAATTATGGGATAGATTGCAGTCGATGTGCCTGAAAGACGACTCTTATTCGTATAATACTCATCATCATCATCATGTCTGCCAAAAGACGTCCACTGCTGAACATTAGGCTTCCCCCAAAGCTTTCCACTCAGACCGGTCTTGTGCTTTACTCATCCACCGCGATCCCGCGATCTTCACCAGGTCATCACGCCATCTTGTTGGAGGCTTACCGACAGCTCATCTCCCGGTCCGTGGACGCCATTCGACAACCTTCTGACCCCATCGGCCATCAGTCCTGCGAGCAATGTGCCCCGCCCACTGCCACTTAAATTTCGCAATTCTTCAGGCTATGTCGGTAACCTTAGTTCTACTGCGGATAATCATCATTTTATTACTTTCCACTAATATTAGAGGTATAGATGCGGAAGTTTGTGAGTGAGTGTGTGTGTATCGTCAAACGATCTTGTTCGTGACCCGGGATGAAATCTGGTTACCTGATTCCTAGTTTTTACTGAACTAGTAGTCTACGCTTTTGACCTCATCTTCACTTGCAATAAGGTGAGATAGGGATTAAGCGCTGGTCAGTTTTTAACAATAATACTCATAACCAGTTTATTTTATCTCTGAGTCATCTTTTACTTTTAAAGTTTGCTTGATTTTCGGAAGAGGTTCTTGCAAGTTGACTGTTTTAAAATTGTAACGTAATGTAATGAAAGTGAAAATTGTACAAGTATCAAAAATATAAATCCGTGGTACACAAAGTGTTGCCCACTGAAGATTTTTCAAAATGGCCGCCTGTTTGCAAGGTCGACTTTAAGTAGCCAGACTCTGCAGCTATCTTATTTACATACTTACATGAACCCTGAAAACAATAAGTACAATCTTTTTCTTTGGACAGTCGTGTAAAAATGCTGTTTCTATTACCCTATAATTTCTCACCTTTTCAACCCCTGACCCAAATATAAGGGGTGTTAAAAGTTTTGCGTTTATATTTGTGTGTCTGTATGTCAGATGACTGTGGGATCGTAGCTCCTAAATGCAAAGAGCGATTTAATCAAAAGCTGCTTTAATCGAGATGGTTTGATCAAAATCCGTTTCAACTTTGATTTGGCTTTGATTGAGCAGAGCCGCAGCGCGTAGTGTGCGTCTCGCTGTCGTTGAGTCGTGCGCGCGGCTCCCAGACGAAGGACTGTGGATTAGTCCGAAGCGTGTCGGGCTAAACTCGACTTATATACGTTAGTGATCCGTTTTATTCCACTATGATTGAACTTTGAAAATAAAATGACGGTTTTCTTAGGTTACGTTAATTAGATGTCACACAACATGAATGTTTAAAGGAAAGAAAGATATTCCTAAACAATGTGTTTACTTCATAAAACTAATTACGCAGCTAGTGGTGAGCTTATTAATGTTAATTGAGAATGAGCGAGGTCCGACCTTTGCCTTCCGGTGAGGATTCAGCTTTGTTAAAAATTTGCCCCATGACGCAACTTAACGGTACGGGTGCACGGTAAGCGAATCATGATACGGTAATTATGTGTTGTATCTTCCCAGCCAAGCTAAGCCAAGCCAGCTTAGTTTCCTACCCAATGGGAATTAGAAAAAAAAATCCTTCTTAAGACGATACTTAGGGGATCTCAGTAGGAGTATCTTTTTGTATTTTTTCTCCCAATTTTCATTTTCAATTTTGGTTTTTTTCTGTGTATTCATGTTTCAGTGAGTTTATAAAAAATATAATTGATACTTAGGGGAGCGGAGTTTATGTGCTTAAGCGGGACAACGCTATCTAGTAACGCGTGTGTCAATAGAGAGCGGGCGAGTCAAAAAGCGCTCAAAACGCATGGTTAAGCGTCAAAGGGCTTAAAATTGCTCTACGTGAGAAACTGAAGTATCGATTTGATTTTCAACTAAACAAAAAGACGAACCAATAATTACTTTAATTTTCTTTCAATCGCAGTGAACATGTTCCGTCTCACTCCGCTTTAGAAGCGATAAAAGTGCCGAGGCGGGCCCAGCTTTAAAAATATTTCTATGGAGGATTTTGTTTACAATCATGTAAAGTTAAAGTGAGAAAAGCTTTCCCCTGTCAAAATATTTATGCCATTGTCATAAGATTGATTTTTGCCTGGCCCCTGGGAAAGGTTTTTCTACTATGTCTGTATATTTTGTTGGTCTATCATTTATGAATTTAATAAGAAGTGATAGCCTAGTGGTTTGACCTATGGCCTCTCAAGCAGAGTGTCGTGGGTTCAAACCCCGGCTCGCACCTCTGAGTTTTTCGGAATGTATGTGCGGAATTACATTTGTAACTTATCATGAGCTTTTCGGTGAAGGAAAACATCGTGAAGAAACCCGCACACACCTGCGAAGCAATTAAATGATGTGTGTGAAGTTTCCAATCCGCACTGGGCCCGCGTGGGAACTATAGCCCAAGCCCACTCATTCTCAGAGGAGGCCTGTGCCCAGCAGTAGGACGTAAAAATGGCTGGTGATGATGATGATGATCATTTATGCACAGGACATAATTAATACAGCCAAGGGTTCCTTGCGCTCAGCAGTCAAGTGGGACGTCATCATCATCATCATCATCGAGGGACGTATAGTAATTTCATGTATCGTGTCAGTATATTGTTATTGCATTGTCTTGCCTGAGGCACAAACAATTAAGTTCATTGAACTGGAAACTGAGATGAACCTGCACGGAAAATTGCCTACTGCGTTTGAAAATACAATTAAAATTGCTCATCTTTGTGAACTTATAAAATTGGTGAGATTTTTGACAGAATTGAAATTAAACTAAGTTTTGAGTTATATTGGTTTGGTTTTTATTTATGAACCTGGCATTTATAAATCCAATACCTATTTATTGTAGTCTTATCGGTTCAGTTTCTTCCAATACTTCCAATTTATTTAATAGGCATTCTAGTAAGAGGTAAAGTCTAAACAAAATAAAATTAAAGGAAAGTGCACAAATGGCGGATATATTTCCTTAGTAATTTATTGAATCAGGCGTTACTTTGCGGAGGTCCATATTTATGAACTAAAAAACAATTACTTTGCTCACCCGCGACCACTAATGACAAATAGTTATATCTGTGCGGCAAATGTATGTTTCCATGCAACACCTCCGCCTCCACTGCTACACGAATCAACACATGCCACACAGACCCAACTATCACCACCACCACTATACTAAACGCTGACGCGTTTCGGCACTCTCCACGAGGCCATTTACGAAGCACAACAACAACCGCTCAACATGCCACCACTTCCACTACTGAAGCAAAAGTGATTGGGTGAGCAAAGTAATTGTTTTTTAGTTCATATATTTCCTTAGTGTCGCACTCAGAGAAGTTACTTTACATTGTAATAAATTCTAAAATCCAACGTTAACATGGGATTAAAGGACGTTTGCGGGTCGGCAGTTAAATAAAGTACGTAGGTCTGTACTAAAAACAATTAATTCGCTCACTCGCGACAACACGTATAAATTATGTATGTTTCCACGCAATATCTCCGCCCATTTAAAAATGAGGTCTCGAGGTCTACAGCTCACATAGCCAACACAAACACACAACACACTCAACTAACCGAAAGTGCTACTGGGCAAGACGCACACAACTCCGTTGTCGCCTTTGTGCGTCACTTAATTATCCACAGCCAAATAAGCCGATCACTCGGAGCATCTTCACGCTAGCAAACAGGGGTTCAAGGGAGTTGGTAGAGCGGCTGGATGGGGCTCCAGCGAAGTCAATCCCAAAGTTTTACATTGCTGGGTCGCGGAGCTAACGAGCTGTTAGGTGATCGATCGAGGGCCGCAATGTAATACCATTTTTGCTGATGAGGGTATTCGATATGTGTCCAAGTCATCCCGACATGATTTTTGGTCGTGTTATACGACTTGCTCGATTTTGCTTCACGTTTACACAAACCGTTTGCCATAATTCCTCAAGCAGCGAAGTTAAATAATTTTAGTGCAACGTAAGAAAGTGTCGTTAAAAAACTAGGTACATTTTTAAGCAACCATTACACTAGGTACGTGTGCTTCTTTTATCACGTTGTAATAAGGTTTACAAAAATATTATATAGTGATATAATTATGGAGTGTTGGCGACTTTATTAGCTCCGAAATCGAGTTTTTCCCGCTGTTAGACCCTCATGCCTCAGCCAATTTGACTCTTAATGAAATTTAAATTATTATTATTTGCCTTAATTACTCATCTTTCAAACGCTGTAAAATTTAATTCAACGATGTGTTATGTCTAAAAGTTAAGAAGGCTTTGTTAGGATCTAGGCCCTTTATTCGATTAGGCTTGTTGAAGTATTGAAATGCACAAAACGATGTTTGCTAGAAAAGTGTACAATCTTGTTATCACAGTCATCATCATCATCATCATGTCAGCCGAAAGATGTCCACTGCTGGACATAGGCCTCCCCCAAGGCTCTCCACTCAGACCGGTCTTGTGCTTTCCGCATCCACCGCGGTCCCGCAATCCCTACTAGGTCGTCACTCCATCTTGTTGGAGGCCTACCAACAGCTCGTCTCCCGGTCCGAGAATGCCATTCGAGAACCTTCCGACCCCATCGGCCGTCAGTTCTGCGAGCAATGTGCCCCGCCCACTGCCACTTAAGTTTCGCAATTCTTCGGGCTATGTCGGTAACTTTAGTTCTACTGCGGATATCATCATTTCTGATTCTGTCCCGCAGAGTAACCCCGAGCATAGCCCTCTCCATCGCCCCCTGAGTGACTTTGAGCTTCCTTATGAGGCCCATCGTTAGCGCCCACGTCTCAGATCCGTAAGTCATCACTGGCAACACACACTGGTCAAAGACTTTTGACTTCAGACACTGCGGTAATTTGAATGAAAAGGCACTGCGAAGCTTCCCGTTATCACAGTAGCCATTTATAATTTTATTGTGTAGACAAAATACTCGTACACGTTTGGTCCCGATACCGAATAGAACTCCCAATTATCTCGGAATACTTATTACTGTATCATTATGTACTTATTATTGTATTATTATAACTGTACTATACTGTATTATTTTATCACTTGATAAAGTATTACAGTAGATGGCGTTACCTGTGACAGGCTTTTAAAAAATGTCTCATAACCGTTCCAGATACTTGAGTATCTTCGCGACGGTGCGCGGAGGCAGTTGTTTAATTTAGTCATTGATTACCCATTGTTCGAGGGGAGAGTGCATACGGGGTTTGCTCAGAGGGTGGAGGCGGAGGGTGCATCGCTAAACGTCATTTGAATTTAATTAAATCTGCCAGATAAAGTTTCCGTTTCTAAAATTTTCTTTAAATTTCACCGTCAGATTTACATTTTATTAGACTTACGAGTATTGTTTGTATTTGCGCGTCGTGGCGGCATGTTGTCATGACAAGGTAATGAATTTGGATTGTAATTTTAAATTAGACACGGGTTTGTTTACGTCATGAGTTTACAGTTTTCGCACGCTCCCGGGAATAAACAGGAAAACAGTGAAGCAATAGGAAGTCGTGATGTGGAATTGAGATCAAAAGGGAAAATGCGCTATGGCAGTAATAATATTTTTTAAAGTAATAAATAGATAATTTTTTGTTTTATTTAATAAAAAAGTTAAGCAATCAAATGGGTTACCTGGTGATAAGTGATTGCTGATCGTCGCTGCTGATTACAGCTTTGCAGCTGCTATATCAGAAGAGCCACAGACACCAACAACCAACTACACCAACAGACATTACGTTTCGTAGATGACATTGTGAAATTCAGTTAGTTCATCACATTATGCGACCCTCTTATATCCAATTCATTGACTAACTTTAACGTGGAAAGTAATCAGTGAAAGCAGAAAACACCTTTGGGCCTTTCCACACATCATGATGATAAAATTCCACCGAGATTCTTACCCCGCAAAACTCTAAACAACTGAATACCAGGTTCTAGGGTACCGGGACCCCATGGACTCTAAACTAGGACTGCTGCAAGTTACAAGATAGTGGCGTTTTTATATTTAAATTATAAATTATGAGGATAATTATTATGTTTTACTTTTGTCCAGTTAGGTAGGTCCAACTTCGAGAAAGAGATCACTCGTCAAATCCGACTCGGCTGGGTAACGTTCGGGAAGCTTCGCAGTGTCTTGTCGACCAAACTACCGCAGTGTTTGAAAACAAAAGTCTTTGACCAGTGTACTGTGTTGCCAGACTCGCCAGTGATGACTTACGGATCTAAAACGTGGGCGCTAACGATAGGCCTCATAAGGAAGCTCAAAGTCACTCAGAGTGCGATGGAGAGGGCTATGCTAGGGGTTTCTCTGCGGGATAGAATCATTAATGATGATATCCCCAGTAGAACTAAGGTTACCGACATGGCCCGGAGAATTGCTAAACTTAAGTGGCAGTAGGCGGGGCACATTGCTCGCAGGACTGATGGCCGATGGAGTCAGAAGGATTTCAAATGGCGTCCACGGACCGGGAGACGAGCTGTCGGTAGTCTCCAACAAGATGGAGAAACGACATGGTAAAGATCGCGGGACCGCGTTGAATGCGGGAAGCACAAGACCGATCTGAGTGCAGAGCTTTGGGGGAGGCCTATGTTCAGCAGTGGACGTCTTTCGGCTGACATGGTGATGATGATGTTGATGATGATGATTTTAGAAAACGTTGAATGATATGATTGGATCTTTACTTGTGGAATTTGCGGCACCGTAAGTGTCCAGTGCCCTAAGCACGACTTGTCGAATCCTGCGTTACGTTACGGTTATCATATCGAGATCGAGAAATCTCATACTAAATTTTAGTTCCAAATACGCTCACGGGCGGGCGGTGTTCAAAACGTCATACAAACTCGTTATAGTTTACTATTCGATTTTACGTGACGCAGGATTCGACAAGTCGTGCTTAGGGCACTGTATGTTTACAGCGGTTCTTAATATTCAATCTATCTCTAATCTTTTTATGATCTATTGTCAAATTTTATCACTGAATTGATGAACAACTTGCTATTATGTAGATGGATGGATGGATGGATGTAGATTATGTGGATGGATGTAGATGGTGTGACTATTCTCCCGTGGAAAAGCTTACAGCCTATTCACTTCACACTGCTGACCACAGGCCTTCTCTCAGTATGAGAGGGCTTGAGGTTTAGTTCCAACGCACTCCCAGTGCGGATAGGGAACTTCACACATACCATAGAATTGTTACTCAGGAGTGTGCGGGTTAAAAAGTCATGATAAACACAAACCTAATTTTGCACATATAAACTCCTTAAAGCTCAGAGGAAATTGGAAATTTTTGGAAAGTGATTGAAATTGTTTCTTTTTCTTAACTACTTTTTTTTACAAAACCAATAGTGATGTTAGGTACAACCTAATGATAATGATGACAACGATTCTGCACTATATATTAAATTACCACCATAATAATAAGTAACCTCTCAAATACTGCTCTACAATTTATTACACAGAAATTTTCTTATACTTACCTGCGGCTTTAAGAAAATTTTAATTATTTGCGTCTTTATTCCTCGAACCATTTCTTCTGTCTCCCGTCTTTCCAACCCCAACATCTTTAAAGTAAGCTTCCCCGCTGACCACCAGTCCTTCACACCGCAGTATAAGGGCCAAATTACAATGGCGGCAACAGAATAATTTCACGGACCGTTGACGCCCGCCGGCTCCCATATAATGAGTGCAGTGTTTACACTAAGATGCTATTGCTTTGTTTAGGCTTAGGGCGGGGTATTACATAAAAAACCAGCCATGGTGCGAGTCGGACTCGCGCACAGAGGGTTCCGCACAATATAGCAGGTGTGTCTGTGACGGAGTCTCGAAGATTTTCCCGCTTTGTCGGGAGTTTTGAGTTGTCCAGTGTCCAGCCCTGCTCCTAAGCAAATGCACGCAATATGGAGTCACATATAGACAGACATAAAAAAATGTGATACCAAATTTATCTGTTTGGTTGTGCTATAAGAGCCACCTTCACACCAAATTTCTAGTTTCTAGGACAACAGGAAGTCTATATGGGTTTTGATTCCATGGCATCTTGTAGGTACATATGTAATTACCTTTTTAAAATTTAATGACTCTGTAGCTTTTGATTGCGTTGACTTAGAAGTTTGATTTTTTTCACAGCTTCAAGGGAATGCAGGCTTGAGCATTTGTTAGTAACTTCAGCTTGCTACCTTTACGAGTTCTGGACAGGTCTTGACAGACAGACAGAGATACAGATAGACGGACAACTATGTGATTCTTTAAAGGTTTATCTCTTTCTCTTGAGGTACAGTACCCTAAAAAGTAATTAGATATCCCCGACAGAAAGTCAGTAATTGACCGAGAGAGCGTGAAGCGTCGTTTTCTTATGTCTATGTCTGTCCGGCTCTCTGGCTGTCCACCTGTCCGGCTATTCTCTATAGACCGATTCTTGTAAAATATTGTGAGCAAGTTTAGCGGGTGTTAGGACCTTGTTCGAGGTCCGTCCGGGTCGCTACCACCATCTTACTCGCTAATCCTGCCGCTAAGCAGCAGTGTGGAGAGTAAGACAGCCGGTGTAATTACGGGCACAAGAGGCATTTCATCTTAGCTCTCTAGGTTGGCAACGCATCCGGGGTTGTGGGTGTCTATGGACAGTGGTGATCATTTACCATTAGGTGACCCACTTGCTCGTTTTCCTTCCTCGTCGTATAAAAAAAAAGTTCGATAATACTTGATTATTTCGTTCATTCATTTATCGTCAGCCTTTTTTTTTACGTTCCACTACTGGGCACAGGCCTCCTCTCAGAATGTGATGGCTTGGGCTATAATAGTTCCCACGCCCACGCCCAATGGGCCCGCCAGGTGCGGACTGGGAACTTCACACACATCATTGAATTGCTTCGCAGGAGTGTGCAGGTTTCCACACGATGTTTTCCTTTACTGAAAAGCTCATGATAAATTACGAAAATGTAATTCCGTACATAAATTCCGAAAAACTTTCAGAGGTGCGAGCCGGGGTTTGAACCCGACTCTAATTAATTGTAAAAAAAATGTTAACTTGATTTTTGGGAATGTTTCGAAAAATTCGGCGAAAATTCAACGAAAATTTCGATGAATTTGGGCTGGATAAGTAGCAGATGACCTCACTAATTGTCCTCCGTTTTCATTTGACCAACCTTCTGATGTCCAACGGTTTGTAAGATAAGTAAATAAGCGGCCACACTTTTTCATGAAGAACTGTTTAAAATTAATGTAAAAGTACAATATGTACTAGCATTAATCCTAGGTTAAGTTACTGATAAGAAGCCCAAGCCTTCTCATTTTCAGAGTAGGCACAGGCCTCAGGACCCAGCAGCAGAGCACGATGGAAAAAAGGCTGGTGATGATGGAGTGGTTGCTTAACCCTAGCGGGAACTATAACTTTGTGTTAATCACCTTACAATACTATGTTTGCGACAAATAAATGATATGAAACGCCTGACACCTTGTATTTCATAGTAGGAGGCTCGCGACACACATTCGTATCCCCTTGCATCGGCCTCTGCGATCAAGATAAGCCGCTACATGAAAAAGATTGAGGGACAGCATAAAAGGCATTCTAGAGATCGAAAAAACGTCAAAGGTTTGCCGCAGTACACAGAATACACAGGGAGAACTTTTACGTTTAGCCGCGCTCGAGTCACTTTTCAGTATGAAATGACAACCGATTTGATACTTCAGCGCTGAAACAGTCATAAATCCCCACATAGAAAACAAACATATTACAAACAATGTGTAATGCCGCTGTCGCTGGTTCGTGCGCTCCCAGAGGAAAGACTACGACTTACTCCGAAATTTTCGGGCTAAACTCGACTTCTATACGTGAGTGATCAGTTTTATTTCACTACTAGCTGTTGCCCGCGACTTCGTTTGCGTAGATTTCGGTTATCGCCATCCCGCGAGAACTATACAATTTTCCCGTATAAAAAGTTGCCTATGTTATTCCTCAATATTCAAACTATCTTCTTACCAAATTTCATCTAGTTTGGTGCAGCGGTTTTCCGTGAAGAGGTAACAAACAGACAGGCAGAGAGACAGAGAGACAGAGTTACTTTCACATTTATAATTTAGTTAGGATTAGGATGATTGAGTCTCACGGTGGGTTCATGTTAAAAGCTTACTATTCATAGGCAATCCAATCTCTGCTTTCTATCTGTTGGCGGGAGGATGGCGGGTCATCTATAGATAGATCGCAAATTGATCGTCAATTTAGTATGTATTGATTTAAACTTTTTTTGTGAGTGTTGTGTGTCGGACTAGTGGCAACCCTAGTGAAAAAATTAATAAAAAAAGACCAAGTGCGGGTAGTTCGAGGAACCCGTGCAGCTAGGAGATGTTGATACCGGCCTCTTCAGTCCCTTCGAGACCATGGAAGCAACGTCGCGTCCGAAACGTCGAGGTATTTAAATTCAAATTTAAATATAGATGTTTTTTACGCGAGTAAGTCCCGAGTATCATGATAATGCTTCAATTTAGTAAAAAAATACGTCAGTTAGATCAGTCCCTCGATGTTTTCCGATGCAAAAATAGGACGTTTCTTCGTATCAACAATACATGAGGTTACTCTTTTTAATCTATTTACTATATCGTGTACGGTCGCTATAATCTGTACAAAGCTGTTTAAAGTATTTGCCCATTTCTGAGTATATAATATAATATTATTCTTTGTCCATACTGAAAGGCACATAGGTTTTTTTTTTGTTTATCAATACTTTTCAAAAATCTAAACATGACTAAAGAAACAATATACATTGACAATGCAAAGAAAAATCAGTTAAGCAGCTCGTCCAGCTGCTTAACTGAATTTTCTTTGCATTGTCATTGTATGTTAAATTTCATACTATATATATAAAAACAAAAATAATCAATAAATCGATTATTTTCATTTAAACTAAAGAAACATACGATGATATGCTGACGAATTAAAGAAATGTAGGTACTTAGTTTTATTCTTACCTACTTTTTTATACTAAAACCGACCAGCGGGCGTGCGGTTCATCTAAAGATAAGTTATCACTGCCGCCCATGAACACCCGCGCGTTTAAAACAGTACAATCTATGCGACAAAATGTATCTTCATGTAGCACCCGCACTATCACATAGATCTAAGCATCACCACCACCTCACACTGACACTTTTTTGCATGAAGACCTGAATTTGTCGCATAGACGTAGCTATCTTGCACGTGTGTAAAATAATAGTTTTTAGTTCATTAATATAAACCTCCGTAAAGTAAGGCGTGATTCAACTAGGATTTTATATAAATGCTTGGCATATTTAAAAAAAAATCCTTAAAGAGGATAATAAATATAAAACCCTTTCACAAAAACTGAATTTTTGCTCGTTTCTCGAAGCGATCTGCAACCGTAAGAGAAAGTACTGTAAGGAGTTTCTTTTTGTTTCCCCCCCCCCCACAAATAAAATACACAGATCACAAATTACAAGCTTTATTGGCTCCAGGTAACCTACTTAGGGGTACATTCATACTCTAGTACACTCCAGGGTCGCAGTCGCGTTTGGCCAGACAACTTGAAGATTGAGCTCGACTCAAGCAGCGGCCTGGTGGCCCCGGTGACCTCCCCGAGGATGCCGTCTCGTGCCCAGCACCCTCGTGGACGCCGACACAGTTCGCCAACCAGGACACCACTCAGTCTACACTTGCCACAATGGCTCCTATCACTCTACTATTAAATTACGGTTAAAAATAAGGGTTTGATACCTCCAACACGGCCCCTGCCTTACTAGACGGATGCCGGGGACTTCTCAAGGATACTGCCTCGTGCACAGCACCCTTGGAAGGAGTCCACGCAGCTCACGACGCCTGTTCAGACGGGGTGACCGAGGAACACACCGCAATCCCACAATGCAGCCACAGGATTACTCCTTCCCTTGCCGGAACGCCGACAAGAAGGAAGTTCACCGCCGTAGTAAAACACCTCCTATGACAAGAATTACAGCGTCAGAGACAACCGATGCAAGTTTTATTTGGTCAGAAGGACCCAGGGTGGAAAAGCTGCTGTCGGAACTGTAGAGAGACCAACCTTGGAGGAATGTGAGTCCCGCGACGTCTTCGTGACCCGCTGTCGACTCCAAAGAGGTGTTAGAGCTCGAACCCTCCACAGACCTCAAGAAAAACTTCACACCACACGGCAAAATCGCCCCACAAACACAATAGGATGCCCAGTTAAGGCAACAGAGCAACAGATCTGCGAAAAAGGAAAATGACATGTAACAATAATATTCGATGACGGCCTACGTCATAACGCTGGATTAAGTACTCCATTGAACTGGCAGAAAACTTACCGATTCATAAACACAAAAAATATTACGGGGACAGCCACGCCCGTCTTTTCCAAAAGAGAAAGTGTCAAGGCCAATGGCCGCTCTCGATACGACATCCGCGTCCGGCGAGTGTTGCCAGCAGCTTGCAACATATTCGAGTCGCGTTTAATTACGCCCACAAAAAAAAACGACCAAACCAGCCTATAAAAATAAAAGCATTACAGTACCTGAATATTTAGTCAAATAAAAAGCGTAAGGAATTGCCTTGAATATTTTATGGACAATGATTTACAAGTTATCAAGGAAATTGTGTATAAAATATTGATACGAGACCATATTATTATCCTTTGAATAAGATGCGTTTGAATTGAATACAAAACTTTATGATTGCTTTGATTTAATATTGACTTCAATTTTGATACAACATCATTTAGCCATACTTTGGTCTTTGGTTTATCTATGCACTAAAATTTTTCTGCTACTTTTCGAATGGGGACGAGTTACACACATAGGGTACAACATGGGTACATGTCAAAATTTGTTACGTTCCTACAAAGTTATAGGTATTAAAACAAGCTGTCACGCAAATGCCAAAAAGCACACAATCAACAGACCCTGTCCATTTTGCACATACTTAATTTCAAATGTCTAGCAGAGGAGAAACCATGTGTTTATGTCTTTAACTTCCTGCTCTAAGTCAATTACATCCTTTGCTTTTTTCTGTGGTGATATTCTCATACTTCTCGCTCCCGGCCTTGAACACTAATGTCACTTTTCCATACTATTTGACAACCATTTTTGACAGTTTCAACATTGAAACAGTTTCACCTTAGCACCCGACACACCGGAGACCGCAGCCGCATTACAGTCAAAGCACCCCCTAGGTCCTTCCATTTTTGTTGATCCCTCATCTGACCTGCCTGCCTACACGCCACCGAAAGAGATATACTAACAGCCTTCGCCTCTTTCCCAAAGGGGTCGGCGTCAGGTCTGGACGGCATCTCCCCGCAGCATCTGATTGACCTCACCAGTCACGGCACAGGAGTTGCTGGTGAACAGCTGACTACCAGCCTTACAAAACTTGTCAATCTTATGCTGCTGGGAGATGTTTGCCCGGACGTGACGCCGGTAATCTATGGAGCTAATCTTATTGCCCTGACAAAAAAAGATGGTGGCGTGCGTCCCATTGCGGTAGGCTCAACGTTTCGACGTTTAGCAGCTAAGATCTGCGTCCGGCTCACCCGAACAAAATTACAGGCCCTTTTTGAACCCACACAAGTTGGCTTTGGCACCCACAGAGGTTGCGAGGCGGCAATTTAATGCTGTACGCACCTTCGTACAAAGTGACTCGTGCGAGGTTCTTCTAAAATTAGAAGTAAAAAACGCATTTAATTCGGTTAATAGGGACACCCTGCTTAGCGAATCTAAAATGCATGTCCCAGAAATTTATAACTTTCTTCTTCAGTGTTACCACTGCCCTTCAAAACTAGTACACAAAAGCAATGAAATCCTTTCGGCCGTAGGTTGTCAGCAGGGTGATCCCCTCGGTCCAGCGATATTTAGTTTGGCTATTAATCCAATAATCCACAATCTAAATTCGAAATTGAACGTTTGGTACCTTGACGATGGGACCCTAGGAGGAGACGCGCAGACTGTCCTAGCAGATCTGATAAAAATTAAACAGCGATTCAATGGTATAGGTTTAGATTTCCGATATGTATATTTTTAGATCCCGCCACACTCCGCATAGCTGTCGGTCTCCGGCTCGGAGCTGGAATTTGCACAAGCCACAGCTGCATTTCTTGTGGGGCCCCTGTAGACCGACTCGCTCATCACGGCCTTTCCTGCTCCTCGGGCGCCGGCCGCCTGTCACGCCACGCTGCTCTCAACGACATCCTCAGAAGGGCACTCGTCAGCGCCAACGTCCCCGCTGCTCTGAAGCCCCAGATTGCGCGGGGTGATGGCAAGCGCCCTGATGGGATGTCGTTAATCCCCTGGAAGATGGGCCGTGCGCTGGTGTGGGACACCACTTGTACGGACACCCTGGCAGCGTCTTACGTCCCACTAACCACCAAACGGGCAGGAGCGGCGGCGGACGCCTGGGAGCGCCTCAAGGTCAGCAAGTACAGCTGTCTCGGCGCCCAATACGAGTTCATGCCGTTTGGCGTCGAGACGCTGGGTCCTTGGAGTAAGGGTGCGCTCGGGCTCCACAAGGAGCTGAGCAAACGCCTGAAAGAGGCAACAGGCGACCCTCGCGCGGGCAGTTTTCTCGCGCAAAGAATTGCTATTGCAATTCAGCGCGGGAATGCTGCCTGCGTGATGGGCACGCTGCCGAGAGGTCCAGGTTTGGTAGGTATTTAATTTTTAATTTTTTAAGTTAGTTTTAGTTTTTATATTTTAATTTACTTTGTAGGTAGTGTTAGTCCATTGTACATTTGTTTTAAATAAATTACATTGAAGTGTACATGAAATAACCTTCTACAACATGAAACATGTCTGGCTTAACACTACTTAAGTAAATGCGTGAGTGATCTACCTATTTCACCTTTGAGAAGAACTGATCTAAAAAAAACTGACACAAACACAGGAGACTTCCTTATAAAAAGCAAAAACCGTGTATGAGTTATATTTGGACTTAGTACAGACGTGAAGGATGTGACCTTTACATTGTTAAGAAAGTCTTGACAGTGTTATCAATAAGAATCTTAGAAATACTGCGTAAAGGCCAGAGGTTATTTTTATTTAGCTAAGTGGATTGAAACGAAACATTGTCGCTTCTTTAGTTCGCTCGATGATGACGTAGATATACCTAAAGAATAAGATGAACGAGGATAAAGATGCGTATGATTCAAACATTTTTGAAAAGCTAACACAGTAATAAACGGATTGCGGGCAGTAATTTTAAGATAAACAAAGACAAAAGTTTATTCGTTTGTTGTTGTTTGATTTGGGTTTCTTGCTCAATATAAAAACCTAATTGATAGAATCAGCCATTACTTTCTCCATATCTATGAACTAAAACAACTAACCTGCTCACCCGCGACCACACGTCTACGCGATAAAATGTTTGTATGACTGTATGGTAAAAATTTGGATTTTGAAAGTCTTTTGACACATCAGAAATTTTTTTTCAATGCGTGGTGACAGGATACTATAGAAGGATTTAAAAATCATCAAATTCTTATTCAAAACACTCGTGTGATCTTATTATGATATTCGGCTTCGCCTCGTTTCATGAAACCATATTCGTGTTTTACGGATCTTCATTATGACAGTTGCATTAAATACCTACTATTTTATCGTTATTAAAAGTTTACCTTGTAATGAGAAAATGCCATGTCTTCGTATCGTATTTCCGTCTCATTGCTGCGGGGGACCTGAATTTAGAAGTATTGATGCAGCCCACGTAATGTTTTATTTTAAGCCTTCCTAGAAGACACTGAAAATAATATTCTATAAATAATAACCATCTTAAATTAACCTAAAAGGGTCTAACAGGATAAGTAATTAGAATTGGCCACTGTGAGGAATCTCGGAGTATCAATTAAACTTTTAAAATACTTACTGAGTTTACGTCTCGCCACCGGCGTGGCGTGTGCTCCCAGAGGAAGGACTACGGATTAGTCCGAAACATGTCGAGATATACTGAGTGATCCGTTTATTTCACTATACTTCTTGAAACATAAATACACACAAAAAAAAACAGAAAATGCTAATAAATGATGGGTTGTTTTGTTTGCGTGTGTATAAAGAACACTCGAATTTTCAGCCCCCTATCTTGAACTGTATCTGAGATAATGTCAAAAACGTCGTTTATGGATAATTTTTTTCAAAGTCAGCTTTCTCCGGAACTATATTATAAGCTAGAGCAATGAAACTAAATCACAGCTACTATATGTAGATTGAGTAGGACTACAACTTACAATTTTTTAAATGTTTATATCATTGAAAATGTTAATTACTTTTTTGACAGTTCTTAACAACATATTTTTAAAGATACAACTATAAAAAAAATCAGTACCTAATTAGAGTTGGTGCATTATGCTTAAAAAAATATTAATAAAATAAATTAAAGCACCTGTCCTTTAGTTAAACTCGACCTTGTATACCGAGTTTATTATGATAATTCCTATAGTATGTACCTAGAATAATTAAATAAACCTCCACCATAGAATACCTTATTGAAAGTGAACACACTCCTTCAGAATGCAAATAAGTCTTTGATACTTGAATGCTTTCGTAAATATTTTATTTTTAAACTACACTTGATGCACCATTTCGTTTACCGAACTCTAAAATCTGTAAAAAGCAGACAAGAAACCAATTGCCGGCGTTTATATTTCAGAACCCACCTCCGATACCATGCTACTAATACCCATAATAATTATTTATACAAGTCTCGAAAAACAGTATAATTTTTACAAGTAATTGATTAAATTAGTTAGCTCCTCCGCGAAGTAGTGCAGAATATAGTCATGGAAAACAGTAGCGCTTGCGTTGACTATGAACTAAAAACAATTACTTTGCTCACTCGCGGCTGAGGCGTTGCATGGAAACATAGACGTACATTTGCCGCACAGATATAACTATTTTTCACTTGTGGTCGCGGGTGAGCAAAGTAATTGTTTTTAGTTCACAAATATAGACCTACGCAAAGTAACACCTGATTCAATAAATTACTTACGTTGACTAATTTATTTTCTGTTTGCGGAGGGAGGGCGGGTAAATATCTGCATGAGAATAAATGCTCAGAGCTGACGAGGCTATTTCGCATGACTAGTTTTAATGACTGCACTACTTCGCGGAGGAGCTAAGTAATTTAATCCATTACTTGTAACATAATTATCTAAACAGTATACTTCTTATTTAATCTAATAATATACTCTGCCTAACGTCGCCTGTAGCCTATATTCACTTAAGCTAGGATAGTCTTCGGTCTCCGGGTCTGCGGTAACCAGAAACAAACGAAAGCCGCAGCCTCTTATCACAAAGATAACCCACAAATACACTAACACACTATTCTTACGACAACAAAACATTTTATTGTTTCCTTCCTTCACTATGAATAGCCTAACAAACAAAGGTTTAACTAAAACAATAAATGAACATTTGCGCTCGCTTGTCAGTTAAGTATTATCCGTTGATTTTAATGCCCTGGCAACAAAGGACGCCTTTCAGAGCCCTTTCTTGAGTGACAAATGGAAGCAAGTATACTTCCTTAATCCCATTGGTTAGGATGCGATACACGGGGCTTAAGTTTGGGAAACGATCTTGAAACTGAAAACGGTATTCAGCTCGATTTCCTCGGTCTGAATGCATCGTCATGGATGTGATAACATAGTTAATATATTTTAGGCGTAAACATATACCTACACAATATTAAAGCAGGGTAATTGCGTAACTATTAAACTATTTTGACACTCGTCGTCGGATTGAAAACGTCAGGTTTGTACGACTGTGACAGCTAGCTGTTTCCGATACCAATTGTCAGCCCGTACAAAATGAAAGCGATGGTGATAGCGAGCGAGTTAAACAATAATCCTATTATTCATAAACCTATATTAACTAAAATGTCGTTGAAGTTCGTTTGTTCCTTTTTGTCACATTGACATTTCAAATAAAAAGAAGAAGACAAAACCTGTTTTAGCTAATGGAGGCTTGAGTGACGTTTATGAATAAGGGCATTATGCTTATGCATGCAGATCTGAAATACTGTCTCTCGAAATTGACTAAAAACTTATGATAATGATTTGATTTGATGAACTTTAAAGTAAACTTGTTATATTACACTTGTGCGCAAGTTTTAATGTATGAAGCTCTAGAGGTTATACTATCTTGTAATTTATATGGTTTCCTGGTTCGAGTTCAGCAAGAACTCGGGATAAGTTGATATACTAATTTTACATAGCCATCTAAACATAAAAGGAATGCCAAATAATAAGTCAGTAGCATTGTTCATACCACGGACCCTCTGGACACCGCATCTTCTATAATTCACTTGAAAAGTCATTACAAAAAAGCCGCGGTGAGCGGGCCGAGGGAATGCGTCGTGATTGGTTCATAGCTTGACATCTCGCTTGTCGTCTGGTCGAAAGTGAGCCGCGATTGGCGGCTAGAGAGATTTCAAATTCAAATTCAAAACATTTAATTCAGACCAAGTCCATAAAGTGTTAGTTTACAATTGCCTTATCCTATGTTAGTTTAATCTAAATCTAGGTTTACATAATATTATAAACTAAGCCTCTGGATCCCATATGCACGGAATCCCAGTGTTTCCAGAAAGCGCAAGGAGGAGACTCCAGGATCGTTTTCACGAGGCTGTTAGTGCCTCCACGCACACGACGCATCAGAGAGGCAGCTCTGTTTCTAATTATGGACCTGAAACAGCCAGTTCGCGCATCTGCAAACATACCTGATGCACTACAAAAGCGTGGCAGCGCCAACAGCATCAGCAGTTTTGGAAACGCTCGCCCTGACATTTGGTGTCATCATACACATTCACACATCATCGTGAGAAGGAAGTAGTAAAACTTTTTTTGGGTGTCAGTTGCTCAATTTAAAAAGCCGTGTGTTTTAAAAGTAAGTTTCAGTAAATACGTACGTCCTGCATGATCCTAAAAGGCTTTCGGGGAACCGCAGATAACGCAACTTAACTGTGACTTACTCTGACTAGCGCAAGAGACTATCCAAAAGAAATAAAAGAAAGAATATTTGTATTGTATTGTATTGTATTGTATCCATAGAAGTAGGGATTATTGTGTTATTTTATAAGTGATGTCGTTATACTAGGAAGGGTAGTAGGAAACGGTGGAAGGGTAATACCTAGAAAAGAGTATATCGACTAAGTGCAGGATGATTCTAGTATAAAGAGTATATCGACTAAGTGCAGGATGATTCTAGTATAAAGTCCGTAGTAACTGAATTAGCCATAATTTGAGAACGTTTTATACCACTGTACCAAAAAGACCAAGAACACCATAAGTATCTACTATTAATAGTAGCTTATGCAACTATTACATAATGATTCGTTATTAATGAGTGTTTTAAGGCCTAATTATGTAGAGTTGCGTACATTAATTTATCTACACACATATCATAAGTCCTCTATAATGCGTTCAGAAACCGTAGAAAATTACCAGCATTTCAGTACGCCGTCGCCTTCTCGCCGACAG
This sequence comes from Clepsis dumicolana, assembly GCA_963691665.1. Taxonomy (NCBI): domain Eukaryota; kingdom Metazoa; phylum Arthropoda; class Insecta; order Lepidoptera; family Tortricidae; genus Clepsis; species Clepsis dumicolana. Next base: position 3,329,790 of record OY829520.1, on the reverse strand, counting down.
CGCCAGCACCACCACCACCTCCTCCAGTAAAGTAATAGTCATTATTTGAAAACCAACGTAATAAATAATACATAAGTAATAATAAACAATCATAGTGAAATAAATCGGATCACTCACGTATGTAAGTCGAGTTCAGTCCGACATGTATAAATAATAATGTGATATATTTATTTTTTTTACTTTAAAAAAAAGACAGTTTACGAAACGTCCGCTCGGTATGTTTGTCTATGATTAAAAAAAAACAGTCAAATTCGTGACAGGTATGGGTATGATATATGCCTTCGGCTTCTGAACCCATCTTAGAGTACTTATAATAAAGCCACTCAGGAGTCACAGGGAGACCAATCTTGTTGTACCTCAGCACAAGACAGTCCTATTTAGAGGGGGTTTTAAATTTTCTGCCAGCAAAATCTGGAATGACCTTCCACCACCATTTAGAATGCCTATGCCGCTACTAAGGTTCAAAAAAATGGTTCGTAACCATTTATTTGAAAAACAAAAAACCCCCAATGAAGAATAGGCACGCACACACACACACACACACACACACACACACACACACACACACACACACACACACACACACACACATACATACACACATACACACCACACACACACACACACACAGTAAATAAGATCACACTTTAATTTTAATACTTATTTTTTTCATTTCTTTTTGTTTTGATTGAAGGCATGCATTTGTGAATAGAAATGTATTGAACAAAAAATAACCTTATTTCATTTATTATTTATCTATAACTTATACTGTGTTCAAGCGGGGGTTGCGATCAATCCACGCCAAGGGGCCTTTCTGAAAATCAGCGCTGAGCTCTTGAGCCCAGCACACGCTGAGACGGGCACCCATTGTCAAACCTGTGTACTGTTATGTTTAGTTTGTAGTATAGATTTGTTGTTTGTAGTATAGATTTGTTGTTTTAATATGTACCCTGTTGTTTGGCAATAAAGATTTTTTTATTTTATTTATTTATTTATAATATGTGTGTAGGTAAAGTAATGTATGCAACTCCACATAATTAGGCCTTAAAACACTCGTGTGATCCTATTAAGGAACTCAGCTTCGCCTCGTTTCATAAAAACACACTCGTGTTTTAAGGACCCTCATTATGTAGCAGTTGCATAAACTACTATTATCTACACACATATTATAAGTACAATAAGTACCTACTCTAAGATGGGTTCAGATACCGAGGAAGACAGCCGAATAAACCGGTTTTTTGGCAGATTTTATTAACGAGCTGATGTTTCGTATCAACATTTTTTTTTTATTGAGGCCTATGTTTAAACTGTATTGGTTTTTGAAGACCAACATTTACTATCGTAATGATGGTCATTACCTGTGGTTTCTGAACGCATAAGAGGACCTATGATATGTGCGTAGATAAAACTTTTTTATGTATTCTTCTATCATTAAGTACTTGCAAAGCTTGCGATTATTTTTGTTCTGCTATTGTTTTCTAGGGATATTGGAGCCAGTGAAATATTTAGCGTACAAACGGCACTCTGAAGCTAAAGTAAGTATACATTTATGTATTCACCATATCCTGTTTATTTTACACTATTGTGAGAACAGTATAAAAAAACATAATTCTGTTCAAAAACAACCTTGTTTGTTATGCTTTCTAGCTTTTTAATGTTCCAAAAGCACTAGACAACGTTGTCACAGTGCTTCTGATGCAGTAAAAACTATTATCATGATACTCGGGACTTAATCGCGTAAAAAACATACATTTAAATTAGAATTTAAATACGGATGCGACGTTGAGACCATGGACGCAACGTCGCGTCCGAAATGTCGAGGTATTTAAATTCAAATTTAAATATATGTTTTTACGCGATTAAGTCCCGAGTATCATGATAATGTGAGAAAATCGCGAAAGTTTAAATCAATACACTAAAAACTAGAAAGCAACTAAGCTTCAACACGGCCTCCATTCCGCATTTCAGCGTCGACCTTTCAGAAATAAACTAGTAACAAACCCTGAGATTTACTCCTTTAATTCGGCACCCACACATTTGCAGCCTCAAACAACAAAGCCTCGTGATGTGGAGCGATAAAAGTAAAATAAAAGTTTTCAGACAGTGCTCAAAAGAGAGAATAAACAAGTTTACTTCCTATTTGGAGAACAAATGGCATCATTTTGCTATTTCACACTGAGAGATACGCCGCCAGAGAGGGTTTTGAACTGTATCTACTTTGCAGTAAGTAGGTTTTTGGATTTTGCCGGCGAAGACTTTCTGTAGTATTGCATTAGGTTTGGAAACTTATTATATCTGATATAGCTCGCAGAGTTTTGTTTTGGCATACATTTTCTTTGATATTTGTTTCTACTATTAGATAGGGTATACATTTATATACAAATGGATCTAAAATTGCAATGAAATCGTTGTTACCAAAAACTACATTCAAGAAATGTATAAAAGTAAGGAATGCCTCGTTTTTGTTCTTCGTTTGTTATAAACAAGACTTACCTAAAACGACTATAGGTAAGTTGGCTTTACGTATATTCAGTTATTTTTGAAGTACTCGTAATAATGTAAGTGCGTAAAACTTTCGAAAAATTAATGCCTCAAAAGCAAAATGAGCTGTTTTTTTTTTAATATTCGTTTAGGCAGTTTTGTTTGCTGAAAAATCTGTTCCGGTTTTTACGACGTTCAGTAAATTAAATACACGGATATTTTTATGAGGATACACTATCAATTGGTTTTTGGACGAAGGCCAAAAAGCAATATGCGATATGTTTCGCATAGGAGCGGGGAATAAGCAAATGAAAATGCGGAACCATTTTATAATGTTAAAAGTTTGTATAAATATTAAAAGTTTTTTCATGCAAATTTATGGAAAATAAAAACGTCAATTTGTTTTTACTAGGATTTATTTCGACTGACATTTAAACAAACATAAAATCTCTACTCTTGACTGGACATAATATCATTAAAATATACTGCATAAAGGCTTCTGTTAGTTCTAACTACGGTTAGTAAATCTACACTAATATTATAAAGAGGAAAGATTTGTACCTATTTTTGTATGTTTGTATGTTTGTAATGAATAGGCTCAAAAAGTACTGGGCCGATTTAAAAAAATCTTTCACCAATAGAATGCTACATTCTTCCAATTTGACATAGGCTACATTTCATTTTGAAAAAAACTATTAGCGATAGAACAAAATAATGTACAACAATATTGATAATTGTCTACCCCGTGCGAAGCCGGGACGGGCTGCTAGTTTAATATAAAACAAAAGAAGCGGAAAGTGATTTTCACTGCAAAAGTGGCGTAGTATTTACGTACGATATAAAACGTTAAACAATATTCAGGCTCTGGTCAAAGTATTAAATATTTAATTCCCGAAGGAAAAGCTCCGAGACGCGATGCTAGCTTTCTTTAAAGTAATATTTTAATCCCGGAAGGTTTCGTCTCTTTACTTGAGTTTTACGTTAACGCACAGAAAGTTAAACTGGTGCATTGACATTAAAAATATTTAGGGCTCCGTACCGTACCTCAAAAATAGAAATAAACACTTCATTGTCCTTTTGTATGTCATTCTGTTACTGCAACTAAATGCAACTGCACCGAAATCAATATCTGCAACTAACTCAAAACATATTGGTAATCTGCAACTAACTCAAAACCCATAAGGTGCTTGTCATTGACCAGAAGCTGCGAAATTTGCCACGAATAAGGGTCTCACGAAAAAAGTCAAGAAAAAAATCCGACAACGCATCATTATTAAGATTTTTTTGTGCCTAAACTAGACTTGAACTTGTAGTAGGTACGTGCAGTAAATATTCTCAAAATTTCTACCACATAAGTACTAGGAAAGCACAAAACCCTTACAAACGGTAGGTAGTCATTTGGCCAAAAAATGTTTGCCTAACTGATTTATTTCCCAAAATGCTTTTTTTACAAAAACTGTAAACATTTCAGGATTTGTTTCAGGGCCATCTCATAGAACCCTATAGGTTAGGTTAGGTTTGTTATATAAAAATCCTTAAATATTTTACAGTTTGGAAAAAAAAGGGGAAATGAATCAGTTGGACTAACGTTTTGTGGCAAACATTTAGTAAACCCTAACAAACAGATTTCGAAAACAAAAATTTTACAAGATCAACTATAACTTAACGTACTTATATAAAAAACAAAAATGTAACAACTAAGACAAATTGATACTTTTTAAATGGAGCAAAGTTGAAAGGACGTTTCTATAAATAACCTTAATCCGGGCATTAAGCGTACACGCTAATTGGGCCATTGCATTCGCTAGGCCTGATTAAAGCCTAGCCTTCTTTAGAATGCCGAGCATGAAAGATAATTAACATAATAAATGTTTTGCATAATCTTCTATATTTACGGGCACGTTCACACTTTATCCAAGGAGTGCAAGATGCTTGTTATAAGTGTTAATAGGCTATAAATAATTGGGCAAATTTGTATGCAGAAGGGGGGGGTCAAAATAAGATCTTAGTGGACATCATGATTTTTTTTTGTTTTGTCAATTCAAGAAAAAGCGCGCGTCTGGCTCGAACCAGAAGGGTTTCATAAAACCGTACCTAAGTATTCACTATAAACGTTTCTTGTATGGGGAACCTCTTTATGTTTAGTCCTATTACGAATCTATTAGTCAGAGACACCTCAACAACTCCTTTTGTGCTCAAAATGTAAATGTTACCACAAGGTAAGGATATTTTTTTGGAACTTCAAAGAGAAGTCCTCTACCCGAATGCGTTTCGTTTAAAAAAACGTTTTAAAATCCACGGTCACTGAGAATCTCTACAAAAATACCTACGCTGTGTTTCAAAACGCAAGCTCGCACGCTATTTCGGTATAAGAATAAAAAATACATATTCCGAATTCTTTTTAGCTACAGAAACGTTCACATTTATGTTATGGGACGTTATTCTTCTCAAAATATATTTTACCAAAAAATAAGCATCTTTTATTTTATTACTGCATACCGCTACTTTGAACGGCAGCAGTTTTCCTTATGATACGTTACTTGAAAATTATTAACCATGTTGGGATAAAAAATGGTTAATAAATGTTTTTTTATTAAGATTTGTTCAGCGTTACTACATCTTGAACGGGCTTAAAGAGTACTGTCTAGTCATAGTCATCGAATAGACATAATGAGAATGGGATATTGACCACAATTGACTTATAGGTTTGATGAGCTCCTGATATTTCGACGCAGTTACATGTATCATGATTACAGGCAAAAGTTCAGAGTCGGGTCAGTTTGCCCGTAATCATGATGTATGTAACTTGTAACGTTGCATTTACATACGTTACTATTGTTATTATGAAGTGGTAAAACAGCGATATTAATTAATCGCTTAATACAATCTTTAAAATAATAAATCATTTTAATCTAAATCAAAGATCTTATAACTAACTAAAATACTATCCTACATATTATTATAAAACATATTAATTAAATCATCACACAATGTCAACACTTGTCTGCGACTGTAAACCGCTTGGGTGGCGTGATTTGCAAGGGCGCATGAAGCGCGCTCATTGGCCGGAGCGCGTCTTTTGTCTAGCCTAGATGAAATTCTCGATGCGTCCGCGCTGCGCCAGTTCGAGCTACCTCCTTGTTTGCGACGAACCTGTGCCGGTCGCGTTCACTAGCTTCGCTAAGTGTCGTCTTACGCGCCGACATAATTATTATAGTTCTACTATTGGACTTTCCGTCCTTCCGACGTACTTCGATACTCACCTCGTAACGTAAAATCATATAAGTGTCGTCTCGCACCCCAATAGGGTAAGTGTTGAACAAGTATTGTTTATCAGCGCTTAGCTGTAAGTTAGTGCTCATTTCATAGCGTTTTAGTTAACATCTCAATCATTTCGGTTCCGCTTTCTTAAATAAATTGTGTTACAGTAATTGAATAAGTACTTACGATTCTAATCACTAGCGGAATATTCACGGAACCTTCCTAATTAAATAAATGTTACCGTTATAGTTCACGGAACATTCTATGCTTTGCATGCTAGTTATAGTGCTTAGGCCTGGTCTGGAAGTAATAAGCTAGCCTTTCCATTTCATTGTTGCATAGCAATTTATTTAACTACCTTTTTTTATTATAAAAAAAAGAAATAGTGTATATTATGCTTAGCTTCTTTTTTTTTTAAATTATAACTCCGTTCTGATAGTGAACACCTACACCAATTGCTTGCGGCTTCTCCTCAATCTTAGGCACATTTCATCAGGGGGTTCATCGGCGGAGGTGCTCAATAGATTTTAACGGCGGGCGTTCATTCACAGGGTGCTACCTTACGGGTGAAAATCAAGTCCCGGTTCCACAACATTTTTGTGAGAGTCACCTTCGCCTGCTACCCCGGCGCTCCCCGGGCCGTACCACATCAGCTCGCTCCACCGTCCGCTGCCCTCACCACCGCCCTCAGGGGAGTACCGACCTACGGCGGCAAAACCAGACGGCTTAGATCGCCTCGACCCAATTAAATACCCAATAAATATTTTTTCTTATTGTTGTTGACTTCGGTTGTTTTTTTTTACATAAAATAAATTACCTCCTAGTACCGGACGTCACAAACTGCGTCGAAATATCGGTAGCTCATCAAACCTCCCTATAAGGTAATCGCGGTCAATAACCCGTTCTAATTATGTCTATTGTAATTATACGCGAATCATGAGAAACTGGTATAGTCATCGAATATTTAACTTCTAAGCTGTGTTCTAAATCGCACTATAAAAGTTTCTAAAGTCAAAAGCATAAATACAACTACCAACTCTCTTTCTTATGACTTCGACATCTGCCTGGAGAGATAGTCAACTTTAAATTGGTGGTTTTAAAAAGTACTTAAATCTTTAGTCAAAGCCGCTACACACTTAACAGCATCTGACTACTTTTTTTTTAAGTTTTCTTTGTACGGTCAAGTGGAAAAATAAGTATCGAATTAATCCACCACAACAACAATATCACAACCTTAATTCGCCGACACAAGAGCCATGGGACAAATTTTTGAGTACGTTGTATGCACTCATATTTTTGCACTTGACTGTTACGTACTTACACCATAAGATACGATATTTTTGGCAGCTTCGTAAGAAATGCAGAGCCAACTAAACTTACTTGGACTTCTTGTTTAGCCAAGAAGTTTTTCAAGTGACCTAGTTAATTATACATTATGTAATGTTTATAAGCTTCGGTTATATAGCCACAAAAGCTGTGGCTTGTGGCTGGGACCCTCTGAAGACAAATATTCGCATCCTATTTGTCTTGGGGTTAGGAGTATGTATGTGTTTGTGTTTGCTTACGGGGTAGATTGAGTAGTTTATGAATTTTAGTAGTAACATTTTAGTAGAATTTTCTTTAGAAAACTGTTTATTGTAAACTTATTATGTATATGAACTAAAAAGTGAAAGTGAAGTGAAAGTGGTAAAAGTAAAGGCATTTAATTTTGACAGTCAACATTTTATAATTATTAAATAAGACGGCAACATTTGATTTTGACATTTTTTGACGGTGAAATGACGACGATGACTCTAAGATGTGTTGGACTCTGGCTGTTACCCTACCGAAGACTGGCAGTAACACCGTACAACGAGACAAGAGTCTACTGGCCGTGTCTTATCCAACCTCGACATTGGCAGAATCATCAAAAGCTTGATGGGGCCACATTTCCCTAAAAATTGAATTGAATTGACTCTAAGATGTGTAAAATGTCAAGTAGCCACTCTTATTTTAAGCAACTTCGATGGTCATTGATTCCCAATGATAAAAAAATTAGAGAATAAAATAAAGGACTGTTTGATAAAAGAAATAGACTACTAATTGCTTACTAAATATTGTCCCTGTGTGTATATAGTTTTAATGTTATAATTCACTTCGCTATAAATGAAAAAAAAACTGGACCCAATATTCATTAGCTGCACACAATGCACATATTTTTGAAATATGTGCCATAATTACAGTGGTATACAATGTTTGAAAACAAACGTCGTTTACGACGGTGCACACATGCAAACAATTTTTATGGATTGTTAGGAGCCCGTTCCGTTTTTATTAGCATTTCTAAAACTATGAATACAGTTCATTTGTTTGATGCATTGTTTCAAAGGTACCCCTATACCTAGTAATCATCATCATCATCATCATGTCAGCCAAACGACGTCCACTGCTGGACATAGGCCTCCCCCAAGACTCTCCACTCTGACCGATCCTGTGCTTTCCGCATCCACCGCGGTCCCGCGATCTTTACTAGGTCGTCGCTCCATCTTGTTGGAGGCCTACCGACAGCTCGTCTCCCGGTCCGTGGACGCCATTCGAGAACCTTCTGACCCCATCGGCCATCACTTCTGCGAGCTATATGCCCCGCCCACTGCCACTTTAGTTTCGCAATTATTCGGGCTATGTCAGTAACCTTAGTTCTAGTAGTTTCCTAATAATATTACTAATAAGAAATCAAATAAATCAAAGTAGCCGTGAATGGTCCCTTGCACGCATGCACAAGAAAAGCGGCTGTCAGGGACGAGTGGCGGCGTATTTTGAGGCGAGTTACAGATACTGGCATGACGACCACGACCTCTCTGTCAAGAGTGTAACGAAGCAGGAGAAGAATCACGAACATAAAGTTATTAATGAACTCTGATTCGACGCACTAGGTAAGTATTCGATTGGCGATAATGAGCGTCTAGTGTAATAAACGATCAACAAAAACGTCTCGATCGCGTTTCCGTTTACGTTTGAATTAGGTACTATGGGCAAATTGGCAGCGCCACTAGTCACACGTTTCGACAGCCAACAATTCTCAAACTGTTTCACACTTTAACGCAAACGCGTTGGAGACGTATTTTTTGGCCGTCAATTACACTAGAGGCTTTGGCGAGAGGAAAATATTTCATTCCGCGGAAAGTCATAGAAATTGTCGATGCTATTGAAATTAGTCATCATCCCAATTTCGACCGTGATAGTGAATAGTCAGTGCCCTCGAGTTGGGAGACTGTTAAATACTGCGTCAACGGTTTGTGTGACTGACGTGATGCCGCTGCCGAGACGTGCGCTCCCAGAGGAAGGAATATACTCGACTAACAAATTATGTTCCTATTAGTGAGTGATGCGTTTTATTTCACTAAGTACTTACCTAATCATGCAAACGAAGTCGCTGGTATCAGCTTTGAGGGGCCAGAATAAATACCTAAACCCAATACCTTTTAGTTCTACTTTAGAACAGCAGTAGCTCCACAAATACAGCTGATGAAACTTTAATTCCACGGAACCCTTGGCAAGTTAACAAGTTTCTCTCTCCCAGTTATTTACCGGTTATTGCTGGTCATAAATTCATATTTACGACTGCTAATGCTAGTGGCGTAGTCAGTGGAAACTGCATAGATACTATCTTTCAATACCAAGTAGGTATTATATTGGAGGTGCAGTTATTAACGCAAAGTGGGTTTGTCTTGTCACATATACCCACCCTGTTTTATATAAAAACCGTCAAGACTTCAGCTAGGGTTTGAGTGAGTGTAAAGCGATTTACAAATTGAATGACAATCGCTAACGAGAACATGTTCTCAAAAAACGTTTATCAACTTTTATTGAACAACATAAAGTTGGTTCCCTCTCAACTTTTGTCAGCCAAAGTTGCCCTGTCGGGTGACAACATAATTCATAGTGCTTTCTCTGGGAGCTTGCCTCGTTTCGCCTCGGCAGCAGTGAAACTAACACTGACTTTGACTTGATCCGTTTATATCACTATAATTGAGTCTCACGATAGTTTCATGATGTATTGTATAACAAAAAAATATTTTAAATGCATTTTTGCAATAAACACTATAAATAAGAAAAACAAAAATCCTCAAAAATACTGCAGTAATCGATTTTTAATTTAGAATTCAGCTATTGCTCATAATATTTGTGGGCTCAATAAAATTTTATAAATTGAATGAATGAAATTAAATTTAATATCCACCTGAAACCTGGTACATATTCAAATTAAACACTATGAATATGAAATACAACAGACATTAATAGGCTTTGATTCAATTGTTTTAAAATGAAATCCCACATTTAAACGCACTTAACTACTGCATCTGAATATTAATGGCTTTTAAAGTACTTAATTTTAATAATTAATTGTTTAAAACGTTGCACTAAATGTCAAGTCCATTCCATGAAAGTATAACAAGGCGCATGATTGCGTGTATGAAACGCGTACAATACATAAACATCCCAATGATCGTCACGTTAAGTCCAATAATTGACACCCTGCTTGGAACTTTTATTTCTACGTATAAAGATTGAAGGTGTCGACTTTTGGAACAGTGTGTGTCAGGCAAAGGGACAGCCGGTGTAATTCCGAGCACAAAAGGCATTCCATCTTAGCACTCTAGGTTGGCAACGCATCTGCAAACCTCGCGGGGTTGCGGGTGTCTTTCGGCAGTGGTGATACTAACCATCAGGTGACCCACTTGCTCGTTTGCCTTAATTGTCGTATATAAAAAAAAACCTGTATGTCAAAAACCATATTACTACAAACGGTATAAGTATACTTAGTGCATTTGACGATGACGACCGGATAGCCTAGTGGTTAGAGACCCTGACTATAAAGCTTGAGGTCCCGGGTTCGATCCCCGGTAGCGGCAGATGTTTTTATGTTGAATACTAATGTTTGTTCTCGGGTCTTGGATGTTTTAATATGCGTATAATATAAGTATTTTTATCCGTTGTCTAGTTGAGATGGTCAACGTAGCGTTATCGCTTCCGCGTATCAAATAAGTTATAAAATACAGACTTAGCGCCCATAAATTTAAATAACGCAGACAGCAACGTTCACGTGTAGAAAGTTTTACCCAGAATTCAAGGGAACAAAAAATTATCTTAAACAAAACTTAAGATTTATAGAGTCGACCAACGCGCAACATAAAATTAAATTAGACAAAAGAAACCTGACTCGCTTTCTTAAAACTAAGTCGTAAAAATGACGCTTGACAAGTCGATACTTAAGAACCCATTATAGACAAAGGACCTTGTGCAATCTTTCAATTGCTAGGATACGTAAATTGCTTCCACGTGTTGCTTTAGACTCGAGTGAAACCAGTCAAAAAAAATCATAGCAAGCAAAAACATCATGATGCTGATGATGATGTTTTAAGGGCGGAGCTTACGCTCTAGCATGACTATCGTCCAATCGCAAGGATCGGTCATAGTCATTAACCAATCATATGTACGGAATTACTCGTGGGAATATTTTAAAATTACAGAGACAAGCCCACAGCTCCCGGAGAGAGGTGGAGACCCGGAGGATGACGCTGACGGGAGTGGAGGAGGAAGTTGGGGCAGTTGGATCTTGGCTCGCTTCACGACAAGAACCTAGAAAAATCTTAGCGATTCTCTCTGTTAGAACCTATGAGCTAGGGTTGTTGAAGGTCCTAACATATCGAACTAAAATCTAAATAAATAAGTTAGTTTGTAATTTAGCTAGGGAGTGAAAAGTGCATCCAGGAGTTATTCGGTAAAGTACCCGATTTCAGTTATTAATACAGGTTATCAAATGAATCCACTACTTGTTTATTACTGTTCTGTATTATAGTAAAGAATGAATCTAGACGAACTATATGAGTCTTGTTATCGCCTGATTCAGGTTGAATATAAGGGTTGGAACTCAATAGAGGTCATAATGTTGATATTGTTCGGATTAATGATCATGATTCTATTGATCTTAATGTGTGAGAAATGTGGGAGTATTTGGAGGTGTTTGGGCTTGATTGTAGTAGACAAGTCACACCTAGAGTTCGAGAGATTGAGATGACCGACGTTGGAAATTGAACTTATAAAGGGTCATGGATTTATTTGACAATACTGGAAAGAGTAAATTGTAAAACGTAATTTTATGTGTACTAAGTTAATCTGTGTGAAATGAATAAGAAATCTTGTAATTCCCTTGATTCATAGCTTTAGATTTACTTGCCGATCTTTGATACTGTTTTCCTAATTGTTTTAAACCTTGATAACGAATAAAGAGCGAACTTCATTGTCGCACAACAGATAATAAGTGTGCAGTCACAAGGGCAACCCGTTGCAAGCTATGTAAATATAGCACCATTCACCAATGTAATAAGGTGGAGAGTTGAGGCTAACGTAAATTAGACCCTCAATTAAAGCTCCTTTTCACACCAACTAAAAGCGAACCTAAAATCTTAAGTCTATTCATTGTACTCAGATGAACTAATTGTGTATATATTTTATTGTGTGATTATTTGTGTTTATTGTTGTGTGATATGTTTATTAACCACTGTGTGCATGTGTGTTAGTGTGTAAATAGCCAAAAGGGTTTTTTTATTTGGGGGTTCGTTTTCCCTTTATTAGTATGGCTCTGTAGGAACAGAATCCTCGATTTTCATTGAAATGATATCATCAATGAAGATCTAAATAATTGAAATAGTTTCTTTTGCTTCCTCAAATGTATTATAAGGTAGATCTTCCTATTGAATAAATTAATTGATCTACTAAATTTCATGGTTTTCGTTATATTCTAGATAAGTTCCCTAACTCGGAACTATTTAATAATGGAGATTTCTCATTAATAAATTGAGCGGATTAAGCTACAATGAGATTTCTAAATCAAGAGCAAGTAAAGTACACTTCGTGTAATAATTAATCTCCACTATTGAAGATTTCCACACTACATCTCAATCACAGATTTTCTATACAGTTCGAGCATTTTACAGATAAATTATTAACCACGTAATAAATACGGGTTAATAAATTAAATTGATTGATGAGACTTTATATTGTTAAAATTATGCCGATACACTAGTAATTTTGCTTCAAATTGGTAATTTAAGCTTCTTCCAAGCAAACTGAGAGTTAACGTAAGGTCCATATTTTGATTAAACAGACCAAATATGCATTTCTGAGACCAGAGTTGAGAACAAGAGTCACAAGTTATTTGAGTAATAAAATCCTGCGTACAAACGCTAGGCGATGTCCTAACGGATTTTAGTGGCTAAATGTCACGTGTACCGGGAGACACAAATGGCAGTGGACCGAGAGCGGCGGAACCAGTGGGTATTGTTCGCATCGGTAGATGCAGTAAAGGTAACGACCCTGCAAGTCACAGCTGGGCTTGTGAGGCTGAGTTAATTGAGTTTGAGACATTGAAGTAACGGAGGTTTCAGCCAATAAGCTGATTTGGGAAGGTTGACCCTATATACTCATGTACATGATTCGGTGGCGATCTGATAGCAATCCTGGGTACCCAATACACGCCATGTCTTACAGATTGACCTCCGACCTTGGTTTGGCCAAACCATATCAAATATTATTGAATTTCATAAATCCATGGTAAAAGGGGTAGGGGCCCGCTGGGCCCCAACATTGAAAGTACGCATCCTCGGATGTTGGAAATGTAAACGCTTCGCAGCGCAAAGGAGGTCAACTGTCACCCCAATAACCTGACGACAGGGCCAGTTACTGGCGTAGGGATCCCCGTACCAGAGTGAGATTGGTCATTTGGTTCAGGCATACCTGTTTCTAGTATTTTCACTGTCTATCACGCTATCCGAGCACTTACTTTATTCCATACAGCCAACAATAGTACAAGCGAGCTTCACTAACTTGTATTGAATGAGGCTCGCCTCATTACAATAAACCCTTTGTCTACCCCGGAACATAAAGGTTCCAGGTAAGCGGGTGGAATGAATGACAGTCGGGGTACTAGACCACTCAATCCAATGTACTGTATAAAGCCTTGAAATTGACAAATAAGCTGCCTCCTTGTTACCGAGATGTGCTCTAACTCTACGATGTTTTCCTGAATAAAGTCTAAATACATTCGATACACTAAATAAATAAATATATAGACGATCATAGCCGTACCATCACATAGTACCTACCCATAGTACAGGCTTTGCCTAGTTTGGGACTAGGTCAATAAAATTGGTGTTGATTGTCTCATGATTATTATAAAATAACTACTGATTTATTATCAATGCAATGAAATTTAAAGAAAGAAAGAGAGAGAAATATTATTTATTTCAGGTCCCAGAATGCCACCACCTAACAGTAAAAATAATTAAAAGCAATTCCTTAATTAGTTAATAATTCTCAGTGTATACTTAGTAAAATTAAATGACATTTAATATCGTCTATTAATTATTGTTCTGTATAGTGTTTTGAGGTTTTTGTATTGGCAATATTTTTATGCCTAATGTTTATTATATGGACGACCGCATAGCCTAGTGGTTAGAGACCCTGACTATGAAGCTTGAGGTCCCGGGTTCGATCCCCGGTCGGGGCAGATGTTTGTGTGATGAATACGAATGTTTGTTCTCGGGTCTTGGATGTTTAATATGTATATAAGTATGTGTTTATCTATATAAGTATGTTTATCCGTTGTCTAGTACCCATAGTACAGGCTTTGCCTAGTTTGAGACTAGGTCAATTGGTGTCAAATTGTCCCATGATATATATCTATTATTTATTATTATTGTAAATTCTATGAAATGTTATTGTACTATTTTTAAATTTCTTGTTGTTTATAATTAGTATTTACCTACACCCTATGGGTAAAATTTGATGCTTATAAATAAATGATGATGATGATGTATTGGAGTATAATCACAAACGCAGAAAAAAAGATACCTGAGCGTAAAAATTCTACTCGGATGTTACTATTTGCTTATTAAAGAACCTTCAAACGTGATTGGTTTAGATATTCCGAATAGAGCGCAGTGAAACGGATTCCGTGATACACTGCGGCCGTATTTTTATGAGGCCGCTGCGAAATTGCACATTTTGCAGGCAATGTGTCAGACGAATTGCATCTTTGTTTCAGTGTTTTAGCTGTAAATATTACATCCTTTATTGTCAGTCTTTTTTTTTCAAACTGTGCCCCTAGATTATGGAAGTTCATTCTACGTAACGCGTTTACTCGGGCGCGACAAGGCAAGCGTAGTAATACGTAACTAATACTTAGGTACTTACTTTGAGCACCTAGACAGAGTAGGTAGTGCATATAAAATGTTGTGTATAAAAGGCCTTAAAACACTGGTAAAGGTCCAAACCTTTACCAGTGTTTTAAGGGGGAATTGGGGTTCGAACCCAAGTTCGAACCCCAATTCGAGAACAAGTTTTTCTGTATATTTACGCATCAAATTTGAAATTTGTGAAAAATTAATTTCAAACGGGATGACCGTAAAAAATAATACAAAAAGTTAGTTTAAAATCACTGGTAAAGCGTCAACATTTTACCTTTAGCAACATAATTGTAAAAATATTTTTGTAATAATAATTACTTAAAATATTAGGGCACTTTTTTAGGCGAAAATTTAAATAAGCAATTACTGACAAATATTGTGTGCGTGCCAATCCATTCACATCAACTAAAAGTACCAGAGGCATAGTCCGTAATGGTTACCGGCTTTTATTCACTCAATGTAATACGCAACCAAAGCCTAAATCAATTTTGTTTATTATATGAATAAAGTTCTCAAGCAATACGTTTTGACGACCGAATAGCCTAGTAGTTAGAGACCTTGACTATGAAGCTTGAGGTCCCGGGTTCAAATCCCGGTCGGGGCAGATGTTTGTATGATGAATATGAATGTTTGTTCTCGGGTCTTGGATGTTTAATATGTATATAAGTATGTATTTATCTATATAAGTATGTTTATCCGTTGTCTAGTACCCATAGTACAGGCTTCGCCTAGTTTGGGACTAGGTCAATTGGTGTCAAATTGTCCCGTGATATTTATTTATTTATTTAATAGAATTTACGTGGCTTAAAAATGCAAGTAACAATTGTGCATAGCTTGGTGCCCTGGCACAGATGGTGATGCCGTTTGTCTTATAAATTATTTTTCTCGCGCACTGTATTTTTGTAAATAAATATGGTGCTGTATGTTAGTAACTATCTCCAGTATATATAAAATGTAGACAAATATATCATGTATTTGGATATAATATTTGGTCATGACAGATTTTATTGCGGTCCCTAACACAGTCATGCTATTGACGTACCATAAAATTAACGCTGGGTTTAAATTTGATCCCAAACAACTGTCAAAATAGTAGTAATTATAATTACCTAACTACATAATATGCATTACCGTACTAGAGCAGTAGATAAAATAAATAATGTCTACTCAATAAAAAACTTTTAGCCACCATCAAAGAAAATAGAGTAAACTGTCTCAGTTGTCAAGTGGATAAATACCGCGACATAATTTGAGCGTGCTAGCCACCGCTACATACAATCGTTTATCGCTCATTGGTAGATACAATGGGTGTATAAACCTTACCGTGCTAGAGGGGCTGTACCTAGCTCCCGCCAGCGTACAATCATAATTACAGGTAAACTAGCTGTTGCCCGCGACTTCGTCCGCGTAGAATTTGTTTATTGCTAATAATTATTGAATCTAAGTAACAAAATAATATGTTCATTATCTCAAGCGATGCGGATTATATCTTGCGGATATCTTTTTAATATGGGGAGACATTCCTAACTCCCCCCCCCCCCTCTATACTTGCTGATGCAACGTAGTAGTTTGCTTCTAATCAATGTCTTAGTGTTATTAGAACTTAAGTTACTGAAGTATTCGAACGTTTTATACTCCAATTTCTCAAGAACCCAGCGGACTTGAGAAAGGAAACAATGTATTTATTGACTAAGTTTTAGTGCACGACGGAGACTATAGTAGCGGCTTACACACCGAAGTGAACATTACACAGTTTTTGGTAGCTTAG
Source organism: Clepsis dumicolana (assembly GCA_963691665.1). Lineage (NCBI taxonomy): Eukaryota > Metazoa > Arthropoda > Insecta > Lepidoptera > Tortricidae > Clepsis > Clepsis dumicolana. The sequence continues at coordinate 3,313,053 of OY829520.1, read as the reverse complement.
TATTATTAAAAATATAAAAACTTACTGAAACAAGAGTTCAGCAAACAAGAGAATATAGTTCACCCGGGGAATCGAACCCGGATCCTTGACATTAGCGGTACGAGTAGGCTACATCTACGCTAAATACTAAATTTCTAAGGCAGGTGACAAAACGGACAATGACCTTTGTGCCTACCTCAGCGATCACCAACCTTTTTTGGTAAGGTTCAAAAATTACGAATCGTATTTTAATGTATGAAATAAAAGAAAATTATAATTTCAATTCTGCCAGTCACACCGCGCGTAGTCAATTTGTCATTCTAAACGTGCAGGTTTGTTATCTCTCACTGACAGCGTCATTCACTTCACCCCGTACAACAGAACGCATTACTATGTGGAAACGATACAGAAAGTGCATAGGGAGCGATACACAGGTACCTATACGAATAACCGACACACGACTCACGTTTGACGGCCGAATAGCCTAGTGGTTAGAGACCCTGACTATGAAGCTTGAGGTCCCGGGTTCAAATCCCGGTCGGGGCAGATGTTTGTATGATGAATACGAATGTTTGTTCTCGGGTCTTGGATGTTTAATATGTATATAAGTATGTTTATCCGTTGTCTGGTACCCATAGTACAGGCTTTGCCTAGTTTGGGACTAGGTCGATTGGTGTCGAATTGTCCCATGATATTTATTTATTTATTTATTTAATTTTATTTATCGATTTATTTCGACGTTAACTTAAACTTAAACTATTTTTGGCTGCCCTAGAAACATGATATACGAATACGCGATTGTCTTCTTCTTCAAATGCTTCTCCAATTAGTGAAGGTCGGCTACCAACTTCTGGAATTCCTGTCTGTTCCTAGCGAGGCGAAATAATTCAGATGCGCTCGCTATTATTCCAGTCCACTCTCGGATGCTGCGGAGCCACGACTTCTTTCTCCGACCAACTCGCCGCTTACCGGCTACCTTGCCCATAATTATAAGCTGCAGAAGATTATATCTATCCTGTCTAAGCACGTGACCGAGATATGCAGTTTTTCGCCTCTTAATTATGGCCAAAAGTTCTCGTCCATGGTTCGCTCGTCGCAAAACCTCTTCGTTTGTAACCTGATTGTAATCAAACGCAAACCTATAATGTATATAAGAGAAAAAGCAACTCTTAGTGCCCTACTTTTGTTAAACTGCTCACAAAATCATAACAAAAGATTTGGAAGGCAAAACACCCTCCCCGTTTTCATAAAGGGCATAAAACAGACATTGCATCTCCTTGTAGCAGTTTAGTACAGCTATAGTGCCCCTCATTCACCTCCATATCAATAAACAGTATTTCTTACGAGGTTGCTCAAATATGTACTCTTATCTTAGAGGTATAGTCATTTCGAGGGGTTGCTATAAAGTGAAATCGAAACGTCAGTGGCGCCCGGATTCACTTTAAATTATAATAGAATATGATTCGAAGTCGGTGTTCAATATAAATATTTTTAGGCATGTTTATATTTGGTGAGCATGTGTGTGAGACTGAACTTAAGTGGCAGTGGGCGGGGCACATTGCTCGCAGAACTGATGGCCAATGGGGTCAGAAGGTTCTCGAATAGCGTCCGCGGACCAAAAGACGAGCTGTCGGTAGGCCTCCAACAAGATGGAGCGACGACCTTGTAAAGATTGCGGGACCGCGGTGGATGCGGAAAGCACAAGACCGGTCTGAGTGAAGAGCCTTGGAGGAGGCCTAAATGTTCAGCAGTGGACGTCAATCGGCTGACATGATGATGATGATGATGATGATGATGTGTGTAACACGTTAGTTAATTTAATTCATGTATTTGGTAAAATTTCTAAATATTTAAGAGTTTTGATGCTATGCCTGATAGTATAAAGTTTTGAGGGTTAACCTTGAACAGATTTTTAAATTGGAATGTTCACATCGATTCAGTATTATATTCCAGAGTAGATCGATTTGTATTTGCTATTACAAAAGTGAGAGGAACTAGGTATCTCAAGTGAAACTGTGCTTACAGCTTACTTAATAGAAATGTGACATCAATTCTAAACCATATTCTAATAGGTATTATGGGAAAATAAGTAGCAGTGCGTGCACTGCTGTGTTCCGGTGTGGAGGGTAAGGCAGCCGATGTAATTACGGGCACAAGAGGCATTTATTCGTCTTAGCTCTCTAGATTGACAACGCATCCGCAAATCCTCCGAGGTTGCGGGTGTCTATGGACAGTGGTGATTACTTACCATCAGGTGACTTCATTGCTCGTTTGTCTTCCTTGTCGTATAAAAAACATATCTGTCGATATCGCAAAAGTTAATTTGTCACAAGAATGTGCTCGTGTATTACTGAAGCAATGTCCTTAACTGGGTAAATGTAAAGATTTAGATTTTTTTAGATTTACTTATTTACTTAACATTAAAATTACATCATAAAAATAAAAAAAGCCCCCGACGAATTGAGAACCTCCTCCTTTTTTTGAAGTCGGTTAACATGTCAAAATATAAGATTTTTCTTGGGATCGTCAAAAAAATCAAATAACCAAACGACAATAATAAGTCATAAAACAATGAATAATAATACAATGTCAAAAATAGTTTCGTCCCCAGAAGGGAGTTGTCAAGGCAAAAACAAATTAATGAAGTCAATAAAATAATGTTATATTTAAAGCTTATAATTAATGAAGTCAATATAATAATGTTATATTTAAAGCTTATAATTAATGAAGTCAATAAAATAATGTTATATTTAAAGCTTATAATTAATGAAGTCAATAAAATAATGTTATATTTAAAGCTTATAATTAATGAAGTCAATATAATAATGTTATATTTAAAGCTTATAATTAATGAAGTCAATAAAATAATGTTATATTTAAAGCTTATAATTAATGAAGTCAATATAATAATGTTATATTTAAAGCTTATAATTAATGAAGTCAATAAAATAATGTTATATTTAAAGCTTATAATTAATGAATTCAATAAAATAATGTTATATTTAAAGCTTATAATTATGTTCTGCCCTTGCTTGGTCTGTATGTACATTCTTAAGCTCTGCGTATTTATCAAAGAACATCGGTTTCTTTGAATAACGGGCTGATGTTTTTCCCAGGAATCAGAGGTCTTATAGAAATTTCCTTTATCAACCTCGATGGTGAAGTGATATTATATAATAAACGAAAAGCTTAAAGCATGAGTATCAAAGGATATGTATAACAAAATGCGTGGTAGTAAAAACATCTTTAAGTTAGACAGTTCAATTCACTTTACAAAAAAGGCCTTTAAATCACGTTTTTATACTGTATCTTGTATTTTACTAAAAATCTGAGAATTATTTATAGTCGCATTTTTAGAATTGCATGTATTTAGTCCCATTCATGTTAATTACTTACGTTCTCACATAAGCAATGCTATTCTGATTATTTGCATTATCTCAAAGAGAGTACTCTAATTTAAAGATTTTTTATTACAGACATTTTTTCATTGAATTTTTATGAATGAAAATAATCGATTTATTGATTATTTTTGTTTTTATTTTTATGAAACATTCATAGAATGAAATTCAACATACAATGACAATGCAAAGAAAAATTCGTTAAGCAGCTGGACTTGAACCAGCAACCTCGGTAATCCGTACCACGCTCCACCAATTAAGCTATACTTAACGTTGGTGTACCTAACGAATTTTTCAATGCCTTGTGTCATATTTTATTTGGAAGATCTCTCCTCAGCGCCATCTATGAGTAGCTTAATCAAGCAGCTCACCCACTACGGAACTTCTACAGTTACGCATTAGTGGCAAGAGATGGAGCTATTTTCTGAATCAATGAAAATAATCGATTTATTGATTATTTTTGTTTTTATTTTTATGAAACATTCATAGAATGAAATTCAACATACAATGACAATGCAAAGAAAAATTCGTTAAGCAGCTGGACTTGAACCAGCAACCTCGGTAATCCGTACCACGCTCCACCAATTAAGCTATACTTAACGTTGGTGTACCTAACGAATTTTTCAATGCCTTGTGTCATATTTTATTTGGAAGATCTCTCCTCAGCGCCATCTATGAGTAGCTTAATCAAGCAGCTCACCCACTACGGAACTTCTACAGTTACGCATTAGTGGCAAGAGATGGAGCTATTTTCTGAATCAATGAAAATAATCGATTTATTGATTATTTTTGTTTTTATTTTTATGAAACATTCATAGAATGAAATTCAACATACAATGACAATGCAAAGAAAAATTCGTTAAGCAGCTGGACTTGAACCAGCAACCTCGGTAATCCGTACCACGCTCCACCAATTAAGCTATACTTAACGTTGGTGTACCTAACGAATTTTTCAATGCCTTGTGTCATATTTTATTTGGAAGATCTCTCCTCAGCGCCATCTATGAGTAGCTTAATCAAGCAGCTCACCCACTACGGAACATCTACAGTTACGCATTAGTGGCAAGCTGCGCATTAGTGGGGGGTGAGCTGCTTGATTAAGCTACTCATAGATGGCGCTGAGGAGAGATCTTCCAAATAAAATATGACACAAGGCATTGAAAAATTCGTTAGGTACACCAACGTTAAGTATAGCTTAATTGGTGGAGCGTGGTACGGATTACCGAGGTTGCTGGTTCAAGTCCAGCTGCTTAACGAATTTTTCTTTGCATTGTCATTGTATGTTGAATTTCATTCTATGAATGTTTCATAAAAATAAAAACAAAAATAATCAATAAATCGATTATTTTCATTGATTCAGAAAATAGCTCCATCTCTTGCCACTAATGCGTAACTGTAGAAGTTCCGTAGTGGGTGAGCTGCTTGATCAAGCTACTCATAGATGGCGCTGAGGAGAGATCTTCCAAATAAAATATGACACAAGGCATTGAAAAATTCGTTAGGTACACCAACGTTAAGTATAGCTTAATTGGTGGAGCGTGGTACGGATTATCGAGGTTGCTGGTTCAAGTCCAGCTGCTTAACGAATTTTTCTTTGCATTGTCATTGTATGTTGAATTTCATTCTATGAATGTTTCATAAAAATAAAAACAAAAATAATCAATAAATCGATTATTTTCATTGATTCAGAAAATAGCTCCATCTCTTGCCACTAATGCGTAACTGTAGAAGTTCCGTAGTGGGTGAGCTGCTTGATTAAGCTACTCATAGATGGCGCTGAGGAGAGATCTTCCAAATAAAATATGACACAAGGCATTGAAAAATTCGTTAGGTACACCAACGTTAAGTATAGCTTAATTGGTGGAGCGTGGTACGGATTACCGAGGTTGCTGGTTCAAGTCCAGCTGCTTAACGAATTTTTCTTTGCATTGTCATTGTATGTTGAATTTTTATGATTTACTGCCCTATTTTTATTTTTATTTTGCATTTATTGAAAAATTTCGACGTGCGTAATATCAGCACTGACTTTATTGTAAGGGTTATTGCACATGATAACACGGAATGTCATGGAAATAGTCATAGTTTTCTAATCGTCCGTGTATTTTTGTCTCAGCGAATATTTGATAATAATAAAAAAACCGGACAAGTGCGAGTTCGACTCGCGTGGAGAGGGTTCCGTACGATAATCATTTAAATTCCAATTTCCTGTTACTTTTAATAGTAGTTTCGTTTTTATTTTTATAATTTACCCTCCAAAAGTGGACCCCATGTTTAAAATTCATTGAGTTACGTCCGTCTTTGGGCCACCAACTTACAATTGTAATTATGCACCAAATTTCCACTCAATCTGTCTAGAGGGTCGAGCACGACTTTTTGAATCCTGCGTAACGTTACGGTTATCTTATCGAGATCGACAAACCTCATACTAAATTTTAGTTCCAAATACGCTCACGGGCGGGCGCTGTTCCAAACGTCACACAAACTCGATAACGTTTACTATTCGATTTTACGTGACGCAGGTTTCGAATATTCGTACTCGGGCCTCAGTGTCAGTAGTTTCAGAGTAAATTAACTATGACAGACGGACAGACAGACACGTGAGTAAATCCTATAAGGGTTCTGTTTTTTCCTTTTGAGGTACGGAACCCAAAAAGTAGTTAAGGAAAAGTATTAATGAACTAAAAACAATTACTTTGCTTACCCTGTAATTGTTTTAGTAACGCCTGATTCAATAAATTATTTAAAAAGTATTAAGTCATCCAGTTTGGTGTAAATGCGGCATCCAATACTTAAGATCGGGAGATGCAGGTGCAACACAAACTAATGGCATGTTTATGCGTTCACGGTGCTCTGCTCACTTTATATGATACTAGTGACTCGCAATGCAGCAAGTAAACAACAATAGTGCATTAGTTCAATTACAAACTAACATGCATTCAAAGCAGCGGGTGGTAGGACCTTGTGCGAGGTCACTACCACCATCTTACTCGCTAATCGTAATTAAAAAGGCTGTTTCCACACAAATTGCCGTACTCTGAAAACCTAAAGGGTACTTCCAGTTATCCTAGAAACTTGAAATTTGGTATGAAGGTAGCTCTTAGAGCACAACCACTCAGAAAATTCTCAAAACCTTAGATTTTTATGCCTGTCTGTAGATTTCACAGACCAATATAAGATAACCTTACACTGCGTACATTTTGCTTAGGAGCAGGGCTCTGCTAACACTGGACAACTTAAAACACTGGAGAAAAGCGTTAAAATCTTTGTACCGAACCCTGATGCACGAGTCCGACTCGCACTGTCCGGTTTTTTGATAATGTCTGCATGAAAATTTGTTCTCAAATGTTATGTGGGAAATTCAATGAATATAGTAGTAAAAATCCAGTAATAAGTTTTTGAGCTGGCTAACTACGCCAAGAGCAAGTAAAAATAAAATTGAGAGTAAATCTGAAACCATTTTCTTACTACGAGAGCGCATCAGGACAATATTTCAAAAAGTGCAGTTGACATAACTGACCAAGTGGATGCTTAGTTCAATTCTCATCTTCGAAAACCTTGGCTACTTGCCAACTTTCATTTTATAGTATATTTATTTCAACATCTTTTCCAGCCTATTTCTAGGTCCCACTGTTGGGCACAGGCCTTGTTCTAGTATGATGAAGCTTGGGCTGTAGTTCCCACGCGGGCCCAGTGCGGATTGGGAACTTCACATACCATCGAATTGCGTCGCAGGAATATGTATGTGGGTTTCCTCGCTTTTCCTTCACCGAAAATGTGAAGATAAATTAAAAATGTAAAAACAGGGGCAAGCCCACGACCCTCCACTTGAGAGGCCACAAGTCAATACACTAGGGTAGGTACCACGGCGTTTTAACAATGTAATTTGAAGTTTTATGTTGAAATTAACTTTAGATTTCGATCTGCTCAAACACAAAAGCCTAAACGGCTTTTGTAGTTTCCATAATGGGTAATAAACATGCGAATAAAGTATGCCTTAACGTCGACACAAGTATTGTTAAGCAAGTATTAACTTTACACATTTCGCCGCTGTTGAAACCAAGTTATAGAAAGTTGAACCACCCCAGAAGCTGAACTACCTACTTAGGAAATTACCGGCGGACCGAAATATTGCGTCTTAAGAGGACATAATTTTATGATTGGAATAGCTTTGATGTGTGTTTTCTAAAATTATAATGAACCTAAACGAAAACTCGTGCTTATTTCCCCGTTTTCTAGATCAATATTGGAGCATTGAAAACATACAAATATAACCTGTATCCATCACTGACCATGTATTGTCCTTATGATTCGGTTTTTCTTATAATCCAATTAATAAAAAAAAAAATTGACTTAGAAACGGCTGATGTAACTTTTTGCCCTAATCTCCTGCCGCTAATCAGCAGTGCTTGCACTGTTGTGTTCCGGTGTGGAGAGTAAGACAGCCGGTGTAATTACGGGCACAAGAGGCATTTCATCTTAGCTCTCTAGGTCGGCAACGCATCTGCGAACCCTCCGGGGTTGTGGGTGTCTATGGGCAGTGGTGATCACTTACCATCAGGTGACCTACTTGCTCGTTTGCTTTCCTCGTCGTATAAAAAAAAAATCATTTTCCGTGACGGAATAGAGAAACGTTTGTATGAAGACATCATAGGCTAGTGTTTCGGTGTTTCTTCTAAAGTGCCGAACGTTAACCCATTTCGAGGTTTAGTACGTTTCATCGACCACATAAATGTAGTTATAATTTAGAACTTACCACCAGGATTTTAGATTCAAATCACACTGAATTTCCTACAAAAGTTTGCTGTCTTAAAATTAATGCCCAATATTTATACTCCTTGGGCTATAGTTCCCGCGTGGGAACTCATTCTGAGAGGAGGCCTGTACCCAGCAGTGGGACGTAAATAGGCTGATGATGATGATTTATACTCCTATTGCGGGACCGCGGTGGATGCGAAAAACACAAGACCTGTCTGAGTGGAGAGCCTTAGGGGAGGCTTATGTCCAGCAGTGGACGTCTTTCGGCTGAAATGATGATGATGATGATATTCCTATTCTAAATATACATTTAGTTTTTTGCTAGACCTCCTAGATTGGTGCATCCTGGAAAAGGGTTAAAAACTATGTGATTTCTTTATATCATTAAACTCCATGCAAGGCTTTGTATAGAGCTATTATCAAAAGCAACATACATTATAATTTATGTTGTTACAAAACCTATCTGTTGTTATCTTGGTGAACGGTTGTTGTAGTGTTTAGCTTGGATAATGGCCTCGTGGAGAGTGCCGAAACGCGTCAGCGTGTAGTTTAGTGGTGGTGGTGATAGTTGGGTCTGTGTGGCATGTGTTGATTCGTGCAGCAGTGGAGGCGGAGGTCCTGCATGGAAACATACATTTGCCGCACAGATTAACTATTTTTCACTAGTGGTCTCGGGTGAGCAAAGTAATTGTTGTTAGTTCATAAAACCTATCTCTCTTCTTAGGTTAATGCCCCAATAGTGGAACTTTCAATACTTATTCACCGTAACAAACTTGGCGATTAGAGTGCCAATTATTTTAATACTTAAGGCCAAGGTGCCAATCAGTGTTTTAGTTATCTACGTAAATAATTCGTCCCTTCGGGATATTAAATATTACATCGTTTCCAAGCAGTTCAATCGTCTAGACAGGTTCCCCTGACACGCCTCCAAAGATTTCAATTCTGTAGAGTTATGTATAAAAAGAGTCTTCTAAGAGAAAGTCTGTGCCCAGCAGTGGGATGTAAATAGGCTGATGATAATGATGACTTTTAGAGAATGTTGGATGAAAGAGAGTGAGCGAATGTTTAGAAAAGTTGAAAAACCCCCGACATTGTCATTTCAAAGTTCAATATTTCAAAAATTGGTTAACCGATTTTATTGAAACTTAGCTAAGAACCATCTCGATTAAACTAGCTTTCGATTGAAAAAAACCGCATCGAAATCGGTCCATCCGTTTGGGAGCTATGATGCCACAGACAGATTCACAGATACACAGATACACAGACACACAGACACACAGATACAAAGATACACAGATACACAGATACACAGACACACAGACACACAGGTCAAACTTATAACACCCCTCTTTTTCGTCGGGGGGTAAAAATAAAGTGTGAGAGCATTTAAATAGTGCACTTAAAATGAACGAATGGATAGGTCGGTTAGAACACTGGGCGTTTAATGTTATTATTGAGTTCATCTACAACATATCATCATCATCTGCCTTATAGTCTATTGCAGACTGTTTAAGCAGTGTCAAGAGGTAATGTGTCGTTTCCGATGGCTGTGCAAATCAATACTGGAGCGGCAAATTTAACCGCAAGCCTGGCAGGTATCATAAGTTCTTTTTATAATGCGTTCAGACACAATCACTTTTCATCTTCAAAAACCAATGCAATTTAAAAATAGGCCTCATTAAAAAACAAAATGTCGATACGAAACGTCAGCTCGGTACTTGTGACAGGTTTATCAGCCTTCGGCTTCTGAACCCATCTTACAGTGCTTATAATAATTATGTGTGTATTACATATTATAAGTACTCTAAGACGGGTTCAGAAGTCGAAGGCATATATCATACCCATACCTGTCACGAATTTGACTGTTTTTTTTTAACAAACTTGACTTGAAACTTTGACTGTTTTTTTTTGGACAAACATACCGAGCTGACGTTTCGTAAACTGTATTTTTTTATTGTAAAAAAAAATATCACATTATTATTTATACATGTCGGACTGAACTCGACTTACATACGTGAGTGATCCGTTTTATTTCACTATGATTGTAAATTACGTTGGTTTTCAATTTTGAAACATCGAATTCGATATCGAAAAGTCATTACGATATCGAATTCGATGTCGTAATGACTATTACTTTACTGCTGGGGTGATGGTGGTGCTGTGGCTGACGGCGAAGTCGTCGTCGTGCTGCAATGCTGGTAATTTTCTACGGTTTCTGAACGCATTATAGAGGACTTATGATATGTTTGTAGATAAAATAATGTACGCAACTCTACATAATTAGGCCTCAAAACTCTCATTATGTAACAGTTGCATAAACTACTATTATGAGGATTCGTGTGACTCCGCCATTGTTTCGCCTCGAAAAACTTAAATGAACTCCCGAGGACATTTTTCAAGTTCTCAATAATAATAAATCGCTATTTAGTTTATAACGCGAATAGGAAACCCGTGGTTGTGCGTGATTTAACCCATAAAGCCACGTACCAACGTGTTACCAGCTTTACAAGGCCATTCCCAAAGGGGAAACGTTCTCGTAATAAATACATAAAATTCTTGTTTAAACATCTACGTGTTTCGTTGAAGGTTTATGTTAGTTTAGCTAAGTAGGTCATCGTTATGTTGAAAGTCGTAAATTTTCAAAAAAGTATCGCGGTTGAGTAGTTTCGGGGGATTGTTCAACTATTTTGTTGCATTTTGGTGTTTCTAAAAAGTTAAAAAATGATTAGATAAGTCACCGTAGCAGCTGCATGCTTGGAACTAATGCATAATTATGTTCGTGATTCACACAACTTTGTCGTTAATAAATTAATGTTAAATTTGAGTTGCGTGTTTCTTTTAAGTCCTACAGACGTACAGAAAGAATAAGTGATACGAATTTCATAGAACTTTTTTTCTCGCAATACAATACAATTGGCTCAATTCTCTTCATGGACCTGAAGGACTTCAATTAACAAAATCTTATGAAACTTTGACTTTACAATTAAATAAGTCTACTTAAGTGTGTGTAGTGTAGCGTAGGTAAGTAGGATATTATAGAGAAAAAAAAAAACGATTTTGGTTTTGATTTTAATTGTAATTTTGAATTTAATTATGATGAGCTGACATTGATTTTGATTGTGATTTGTTTTTAGTAATTAATAATGTTTTGACATACTTACCTATAATGTCAATCAAATTATTGTACATTGGTCATTTTAATTTTCAATTTAAATATTAATTTATTCTCAATTGCGATGTTACATTACTTACTTTTTTTTTAACTATAGTTTTTTAAGGAACTAACGTTTTTGTGTAAGCGAATTACTAACAAATGTATGAATCTTGTGTTATCTGAAATATACAATAAATTTAATTTAATTTAATTAGACTACTTACTGGAGTTAGGTAAAATAAGGCCACTTTTATACGAGGGCTGTTTGATAAGTACCCGTTTTCAAATGTTATTCTTATCACTGGCTGAAAATATGTATACGAAGGTTTTAATGCATCCTTTATGGGTCAGAGAAGGTAAAAATATATCACAGCATTCTTTTGTTTTTTTTCGTTTAACGGCTGTTGAAGGTCAGAATTCGATTTCAATTTGCAAATATGGAGAAAGAACAGTTTCGTTTGTAATTCCTTTTCTGTTTTTGGAAGGAAAACCATGTGAAGAGATAAAAGTATAGATACAAGGTGTTTACAAGGATAATACACCTTCTATGACAACTATCAGATATTGGTATAACGAATTCAAATGGGGCAGAACATCCGTCTTTAACGAAGACTGTTCAGGCCGCCCTATTGAGGTGACTACGGAACAGATGGTCAAGAAAATTTAAAATATCGTATTAACCGAGCGCCGAATAAAGCTTAGAGAAATTGTTGACACTATTAATGTTTCAATCGAGTGGGTACAATATATTTTAAAAAACAAATTAGGGATGAAAAAGGTATCTGCGGGATGGGTGCCGCGTTTGCTCACAGAGGAACAAAAGCTTATCCGAGTGACCACTTCGAAGCAACGTTTAGCAAAGTTTGGAAGCAATTCTGATGAATTTCTGCTTCGTTTTGTGACTGGACGAAACGTTGATTCATGGCTTTTTTTAATTCCCAAACCTAAAAAAATGGCTCAGCGGAAAGAGATTTGCGTCAAATGAAGAGGTCATTGCCGCTACAGAGGCCTATTTCGACGACTTTCCGAAATCTTATTTTTTGGGTGGCTTATTAAAGCTAGAATACCGCTGGAATGAGTTTATAGAGCTAAAAGGTGACTACGTAGACAAATAAATATACGTGTCCAAAAAATACATGTTTTTTTTTCAAAACACGGGTACTTATCAAACAGCCCTCGTATGTATGTTTCCGCTTAAAACATTATTTATGTATTCCTTAATCTTTAACAGCGCAGTCATTATTAGAAACGTGGTCTCGTGACGACTCCATCAGCATAGACAGCACCTATATTTAACCCCCGACGAAAAGGAGGGGTATTATAAGTTTGACATGTGTATCTGCATTGGCTTTGCCTGTAATGCTGTAAAATTGTTTTGATAATAAATAAACAGTAAATAAATCTGTGTATCTGTGTGTCTGTGTATCTGTGTATCTGTTTATCTGTGTATATGTGTATCTGTCTGTCGCATCATAGCTCCCAAACGGGTGGACCGATTTCGAAGCTGTTTTTTTGCAATCGAAAGCTAGTTTAATGGAGATGCTTCTTAGGTAAGTTTCACTAAAATCGGTTATTGAAATATTAAACTTTGAAATGACAACGTCGAGGGTTTTTCAACTTTTTTTGGTTGGTTAGTTATTTATATTCAATAACAAGTCAAAAGAAAACAAAAACATAACGCTCTACTTACACATAAGTAATTCACAATAGGAAAAGTTGATCTCTGCATTATTAATACACAGTAATGTCTCCGAAATACCGAAGTGTCCACTTTTGTCACTCCACAATACATCAACGGCAATTATTGATGGTGACGCTTTATCTTTTTTTTAACTAATGATTTGTGGCACGCACGAATTATTCACACTCACTTTTGACAAACTTGCAACGTTAGTGGAATATAAAATGGTAATAATAATATTACATGCGGCCTAAGTGTGATGAATATACCTTACACGCTTGTTGTGTTGATGTTATGTTGTGTTTGGTAAAAAAAGCAAAGTTCAGTATGAATACGAAAATGTGGAAAGCGCATGTTAAATACCCCATAACCTAACCTAACCTAACCTAATAATCTTAGAAAAGTTAAAAAATCCCAGACATTTTCATTTCAAAGTTCAATATCTCAATAACTTAACCAACTTAGAAAAATTGAAAAACCCCCGACATCGTCATTTCAAAGTGCAATATTTCAAAAACGAGTAAACCGATTTTAATGAACCTTAGCTAAGAACCATCTCGATCAGACTAGCTTTCGATAAAAAAAAACCGCATAGAAGCCGGTTCATCCGTTTGGGAGCTACGATGCCACAGACAGATACACAGATACACAGACACACAGAAACAGACACATAGATACACATGTCAAACTTATAACACTCCTCTTTTTTGTCGGGGGTTAAAAATACGGGATAGGTACATTTAAATTATTTTTCATAACATTTTGTAAATATTGAAAAGCGAGTACAGTCGGCGTCAAAAGTCGGTTGCCACTTGTGTATCATGGCACGATAACACATTTGTCAATCATGCATGACGTTTTGTAACTGGATGTAAAGCGATAAGTACCACTGGGTACTATAAATAAATATCATGGGACAAATTGACACCAATTGACCTAGTCCCAAACTAGACAAAGCCTGTACTATGGGTACTAGACAACGGATGAACATACTTATATAGATAAATACATACTTATATACATATAAAACATCCTGACCTTAACCTGAGAACAAACATTCGTGTTCATCATACAAACCTCTGCTCCGACCGGGATTCGAACCCGGGACCTTAAGCTTCATAGTCAGGGTCGCTAACCACTAGGCCATCCGGTCGTCAACTAAACCTGAACCTAGTACTACTAGTAGTAATTACTCACTGTAAGTGTTAGTTGTTAACGCCATGCATGCATGTGTGGGTGCGGTCGGCACCCCACACACACAGGCGTAATTTGAGGCAGTCGCGCACGCAGCGGCTCCAGACCATTCGGCCAGAGAGCGAGCCCGCGGTCACTCGCTCCCTACATTCATACAAACAATCTATCCATATTTTTCATACAATTTTTATGCAATACATACAATGAAATAAAAGTCACCGTGTCGCCTACCTTATTTACGAACCTGCGCCAACAGTAGTAGTACTAAGTAGTAGTACTAGTACCAGTACCAGTGTACTAGTACTACAACCACTAGTACTACTACTACTACTAAGTACTACTACCACTAGAGTAACTACTACAGTCGATGCCCTAACACAAGTATCTATCTTTACGTAGGTAGGTACAGTTCGTATGGAAAAATATGGAATGGTATAGAATTTGACGACCGAATAGCCTAGTGGTTAGAGACCCTGACTATGAAGCTTGAGGTTCCGGGTTCAAATCCCGGTCGGGGCAGATGTTTGTATGATGGAATAGGTATGAATGTTTGTTCTCGGGTCTTGGATGTTTAATATGTATATAAGTATGTTTATCCGTTGTCTAGTACCCATAGTACAGGCTTTGCCTAGTTTGGGACTAGGTCAATTGGTGTCAAATTGTCCCGTGGTATTTATTAAAAATGGATACTTATATTATAAAACCGACCCTACTAAGTACTACTACCATTAGAGTACTAGTTCTAAGTATTACTACCACCAGTATTAAGTACTACTGTTATTACTATTAATGCTACATTTAAATCTTAATTTACGCAAGGTATTAACCCCGAAGAACGTACAAAACTATCCAAGGTAACCTTACCTATCTGATCAAAAACTGTGGCAAACTTTTTTCATTCGTTACTTACTAGCTCACTAAATTATACTCGCGTCTACGAAAACAAAATAATTTAATCGTAAATCAAATGCTGTACGTTATTCGGGGAAGTAGGTTAATTTTTTTGTTTTGTTACTTGGCCTCGGGTAGTCTGTTAATTTCAGTTTTTCTTTTTTCGTTTGTGAACACGCTTGCGAAATTTGTTTACATGATTTACAAAGTCAAGCTTTAAGTCATCAACAAACTTTGCGTAAGTATGTTTTAATATGTAGGTAATGATCGCCGGATCGCTGTGGATGCGGAAAGCACAAGACCGGTCTGAGTGGAGAGCCTTGGGGGATGCCTAGGTATGTTCAGCAGTGGACGTCTTTCGGCTGACATGATGATGATGGTCAGTGATAATGATAATACTTTCAAGCTTTGCAGTTCAAAATCACTTAAAACGATAAACAAATTAAAAAATATATTTTAAGCATCGGTTTTGAAAAGTTAAGACGATGCTGGCATGGAATAAGTAGTTTTTATTATGAACTACAACATTTTTGCCTGCGACTCTGCAGATTCTTATCACAAATAATTTGTTTTTACAATGCTTTTTTTTGGCAGACGTATGGTATGTCAACGTGACATATGCAGCGAAAAGGTTTTACAGACTGCCAAGCAGATGTTTTAACTCACGAAGCTTTTCTCTTACTTTACAAAGATTAAAATAAACCGGCCTATTTTGACCTATTACAATGAGTACAAATATAAAAACATCAAAAGCTAATAAATCAAAAACTTAATACTACTTAGCACCTCATTGTGTAGACTATCCAAACCATTTATTTACTATTCTTCACATAAATAGGCTTATAGAAACGTAATGAATGTCATGTCAGATTAAATCTAAAGGGTGGGTGGTAGGCACATCAATCACTCTATAGGATTCCCGCTTAATATCCTGTCATTACATAGACTTTGGAATGGATGCTTTATAAACTAAATTTAATAGATTGCCTTTGAAACATAGTAGTTGATCTATATTAATACTCTATCTTTTTTTTATTCGATAAGGAAGGCAAACCAGCAAAGTGGGTCACCTGATGATCACCACTGCCCATAGACACCCGCAACTCCGGGGAGTTTGTAGATGCGTAGTCAACCTAGAGGGCTAAGATGAAAATGTCTCTTGTGCCCGTAATTACACCGACTGTCTTACTCTCCACATCGGAATACAACAGTGCAAGCAGTTGCTTAGCGGCAGGATTAGCAAGTAAGATGGTGGTAGCGATCTGGATCAGGTCCTACTACCCGCACGTCGCTCTCTCTCTTCTTTAACGTCTGTCACTCTGTCTATTCAATGCTGAGTATAGGTCTTCCATGTTCCTCCTTGTAATGCAGTCAATGCCTTTAGCACCCACTCTCTCCCTGCACTTTGTGACAGACGACGGCACTGAGATTTGTGGTATATCATAATTAACCTGGGTTACTCACTAACCCGGGGTTAAAGTAACGTCGGTGCAAGTCGCAAGTAAGACAGCCGAGGAAATTATTGGCACAAGAGGCATTTTATCTTAGCCCCGTAGTTTGGCAAAGCAACTGCAATCCCTCCGGGGTGGCGGGTGCATAAGGGCAGTGGTGATCACTTACCATCAGGTGACCCACTTGCTCATTTTCCTTCCTTGTCGTATTAAAAAAATAAAAAGTCGCCCTAAGTCAGATACTTTCGACGCTGTCTCTAAGGCAACGTTTTATCTCACATCGTTCGGTGCAATCTTGTTAATGTTAAATTAGCTACATTTTTTGTATATTCTATTCTTTCAAATGTACTTTTATATATATCTCTCTCTCTCTCTTATCTATACCTACGTACCATAACTCAACAAGCTATTTTATATCCAACCTCCACGCACACTACCGCGCGTGACACCCTCTTTATGTCACAGCATAAAACTACTAACGCGATTACGTATCGACAAGAAAAAAACAAAAGACGTCTCATGCATTTTATTTCACAGCCTACGTGGTTATTAAGTATTTTTTCGTAGCGAGAACAGAAACAATAAGCTTGTTACAAAGGAGGCACGTACGGCCACGCTACGTGTGTCTCGGAAGGGCCTAATGCTTTCAACGTTGGTACCTACGATAAAATATCTGCGCGTTGAAATATTTACCTAAACTACGTTGTCGCAAGAGATGAAGAAGGGACAAATAATTTTGAGTGGCTCGGGTTCTGTTGAAAAAGAAACTGTATTAACTTTGTGAAATTTTGTTTGAATTATTCAGGGCGTAAGGTTTTTTTTTAAGATTTTAACTCGGAGATAATTATGCTGAATCTTGAATTATTTTTGTAGAAACCTTTTTAAAATGATTACATGTCAATTGATTGTAGACAATTTCATATAACAACAACAACAAAAAAAGTCAAAATTAGTACAACAACCCGCCCCGCGTCATTCCAGGCGCAAATTTAAAAAAAGCTTTAAGTTAACTGAAAGATATGCCTTTCTCTGCTACTAATTACACTCTGAGATAACAAAATCAAGTTTAACAAAGTTTCGAAGAATGCTGATTCACGATAATTATACTTAGTGGAAATAGAGTTGTTATATATCTCCATTACGTTATAATAACCGGGTAAAATAATAGAGTTAAATTCTCAGTTGAAAATTTAATGATTTGACAAATTGCTAGTGACGATCTCTCGACCGCAATTTAGAAATTGAATTAAAAACTGAAATAATTATAATCCCCATGAATTTTCAGAAATTTTGTAGGGCCAATATTTGATATAAAACAGACTGAGAAAAAGTTTTTACTCTACGTAGGCGCGTAAAGACATTGAAACATTTGAAGGAAGATCAGATGCAATTTACACGAAATGAGCTGTTCAGAAAAACAAATTACCTAATTTTTATCAATAAAACACCTATATAGGCCACTCTTTCAATATTCTTTTCTTTCGCAATTATATTTTATCCCTTAACATCAGTTCCAAATGTGTATAAACAAGGCTTCTGGAAACCAAAACTTCGTATAACCAGGTGTTTGGTCGCTTAAAGAGTTTGCAAGTCGGCCAACAACGTACATAGGTACGCCTCGCCGAATCTGGTCTCAGTTAGGAAACCTAACAAATTCAAGAAGTTAGCCAGTAAAGTTGTGCATGTGCAAATATATTATAATCAGGGCTCAAAGTTTTAGTGCCGGCACGCATGACGTAACATGACGTAATTTCTAATAAATATATGTTTCTTTCTTTCTTTCTTTTCTTAATTTTACACACAGGATTTTGTGATAAATAGAGTAAGTTTTATGAAACTTGTTACCGTAAGGTAAGATTAATTAATAATTTGTGTCTTACCCTATTATTCATAAACATATTTTAACAAAAATGCCGTTAAAGTTCGTTTGTCCTTTTTTGTCACATCGACATTTCCGTTAGTAAGGAGACAAAACCTATTTTAACTAAATGTCACGTAACTTACCTACCTCCAAAAACGGAAACACGTAACAGTATTATAGTGAAATAAACGTATCACTCACGTATGCCAGTCGAGTATAGCCCGACATAAGAAGTGACGTGAAGTGTTCATGTTAAAAGTGACGTAACAGTATTCTTGTAAAGATGACAATGTCAAAATTGATATACAAAGCAACTAGACAAATAGCACAGCAGGAGCCGCCCATAGGCTCAATGTCACGTGAATATCGACGTCACAAAGTGCTGCGTAAAGCGTTTCCCAGAGTGGCCCAATCAGTGGTAGCAATCACGGTGGCAGTCAGTTATATACGCTGGTAGTCCTCGGCATGATCCATACTGACGCGGCTTCGACGCTGTCAAAACTCTGTCCTTAGCGGTAGGCCACCACCGCTGATCGCGCCAGTTTGGGAAACTAGGCTTGAGTTGCTCACGAACGAAGAACTGTTAGGAATGAATTCCTGTCGCGGCCCGAAAGAAACTAAATCCTTTCGCACGATTTGAATCGTTCTCCGATTCTTTAGTTCAGTAGGTAGAGGAGTGGAGTGGATGAATGCTTGAGCGGAACGGAGCGAGTGAGAGTGACCAAGCAGGGCAAAGCAGCGAGGCCGCGATGTGAGCGAGATAAATAACACTCGTCCAAAGGTGTTTACTCTAGAGCAAGTGCGAGTGAGATGAACAAGTATCATTCCGTTTCGTGTCCCTCAGAGACCGAAACAGTTCCAACTCATTCACTGAAGTAAACGAACTAAAAGATCGGACTAATTCCTTTCACCGATTGAACGAGATCGGAGCACTCCCTTTAAAGACCGAGTAGGCACAACTCTAAGGAAAACGCTTAAGTCAAGTAGGTATGTTTCCGTAAGTTTTTTGACCATCGATTTCTAATCTTAATCAAAGCACAGTTCGCCCCAGTTTCATCTGATGGCACTAAAGAAACATTCACTTTGCACTACAGAAAATTCTAGTTTCCCAGTTCGAAGTTTATGTGACAATTATATTAAAAAGGTACCACGTGTGAGTTTAGCATAAAACGCGGAGTCTGAAGGAATTTAAGATTGTGCCTTGCGTTTTGTGCGAGATAGCTGGCCGGCGTGAGAAAAACATAAGCAAGCTAAGTGTTTGCATTGTGGCTTATACTTGTGTGTAACATAAAAATACTTGACGGAGAAAAGGCTTTGTTACGTGGAAATTCGTGTTACAGTACTACGATCTGTGTGAACGGCTCCAGCCTCGATGCAAAAAACTAGGTATCCAAATTTACATAAATTACACGTGCGATACCTATATTATGAAAAATTAAGATCAATCATTGACTGTTCGGCATGGTTTCCTCTTCCAACGTTCCATGAATAAGCAAAGGAAGATGGAATCATGGCTTAAAATAATTATGAAAGTTTTACAGGCCGGTACAAAAAATATTCTTTATAATCATAACAATGCTCCTTGAGAGCTATAGGTCAAACCACCAGGCTATCATGGCTTGCAATAACTAGCGCCACTTACACTCCATTTGAGATCATGAATATTGAGGTACCTTCCTATAAAATTATGTAGGTAATTATGTAGTTATAAAGCCGAGCCGTCTTGAGCTCGTCGCATACCGCTCACGCTATGCGAATCTCAAACTCAAAGGTCAGTTTAATTTGAGACGAGTTCCAATAACCCAGTTTCTGGGCTAAGCCCTCGCAAATGAACGCTTCTGGATCTAATTTGCCTAGATCCCGGTCCAGACCGCAATGTGCCGAGGAACAAAAGCCCGTCAATTGCAAGCTGAAGCCTCTCAAGTGTGTAATTCGTGATGAAATTAATATTTGTGTGTAACAAATTTCGAGTTGAAAAGGTTTCAGTTTAGATCAAGGGCGTGAGTTACCTTAAGGGGTTTTTAGGAACGTTAGCTTAAAACGCCCTTTTTATATACATCCCACTGCTGGGCAAAGGTTTCAGCTAAATCTCGCCAGTCCGGCCAAAAAATGCCCTTATCCGATTTTTTTCCCCTATTTTCTTATTATTATTAGGATCACACGAGTGTTTCAAGACCTAATTATGTAGAGTTGCATACAGTACTTTATCTACATACGTAATTGTACTCTAAGATGGATTCAGACGCTAAAAGACACAATAAACCTGCCACAAATTTGGCTGTTTTTTTTATCATAGACAAACATATCGAGCTGTCGTTTCTTCATGTACGTAATTTTTTTTTTTTTTTTATTGTATTGGTTTTTCATGTTGAAAACTGATTGTCGTAATGATGGTCATTTCTTAAGGTTTCTGAACGCATAATAGAGGACTTATGATAATATGACATGTGTTCAGATAAAATTGTTTATCTTGATGTAGTAATAATTTATTTCGGTAGCGTCTCAAGTCAAGTTCAATTATGTTTTCTCCAAATGACACTGACTACGATTAACGTAAATGAAACCATTTTCATTTGGTTTAAGTTATGTTCCTTTACTGCGCAAACTATTTGCAGTACTGCGTGTTTTTTTATATTAAGAAATATCAAGTTATTTCTTATGCAAATTGTTCTT
This sequence comes from Clepsis dumicolana, assembly GCA_963691665.1. Taxonomy (NCBI): domain Eukaryota; kingdom Metazoa; phylum Arthropoda; class Insecta; order Lepidoptera; family Tortricidae; genus Clepsis; species Clepsis dumicolana. The sequence continues at coordinate 3,292,016 of OY829520.1, read as the reverse complement.
TAATAAGATTCGTTCTTACACCACGATAAAATTTTCTTCTTGAATTTAAAAACTTACAAAGAATGATAATATAATTGGTACACCAAACGCTAGCGGGCGGTGGCTGAAACCTAACCGCATATTCGTAGTTATTTAACAAAAAGACGAAAAAATTCTAAAACAACGCGAGCAATCCTAGCAAATTCCTTTCTTTTGTCATATTTGGGTACTTGTGTTGTTTTGGTTACCTTAAAATTCTTTGTTCCAGCAAAGGCAAGTACGGTGAGGCACTGGAATGAGTTTAAAAACGCGACGTTGATGAAAATTTGTACAGCCACTGTGCTAAGCTAGGACAAAACGTAACTAAGAACGGATGGCGCAATGAAAATTAGATATGAGCACTTCTAAAAAAGTTTGTTCTTAATTAAGATCTCTACCAGAAAAGCACAATTACGTAAGTATAAGGAATATTCAGCGTAATTTATTTTTATAACAGAATCATCAATATGTCAATGAAGTCAATATGTGTGATTGAAGCAGAATTAATTATATTATATCATTATAAAGTAGAAGAAGGTAACAGAATATGTCTTTTTTTGACTTTTGAATATGACTCTTAATTACCGGAAAACTTTTATAGCACTGCTCATGTTCATCTTAAAAAAATCATGCGGGTGGTAGGACCTTGTGCGAGGTCCGTCCGGATCGCTACCACCATCTTACTCGCTAATCCGGCCACTGAGCAGCAGTGCTTGCACTGTTGTGTTCCGGTGTGGAGAGTAAGACAGCCGGTGTAATTACGGGCACAAGAGGCATTTCATCTTAGCTCTCAGGTTGGCAACGCATCTGCAAACCCTCCGGGGTTGCGGGTGTCTATGGGCAGCGGTGATCACTTACCATCAGGTGACCCAGTTGCTCCTTTGCCTTCCTCGAAAAAGAAAAAAAAACCAACTTAATAAAATTAAGGATTTTGGACAAAAGTATTTATTTTGTTAACACAATATGGGGCAAATACACTCAAACATTTTATCGTTAATTAGCGCCCTGTTTTTGTCAGACTCTTGTTATATAGTGAAGATGTTTTTGAATGGGATTGCCAATAATACGAAGAGTCACCCTACTAAAACGCTCTCATGCAGACAAACTTAATACGTCATCAAACTTTGAAAAGAAAACTCTGTTATTATTTTCCTTGACGTTACTCAATAATGCACTACAATTTTCGTGTCATTTTTGTCACTGTCCTAAGTGTCACGCTTGAGTGAACGATCAGCCACTTCTCTATGACCCAGGGGTCATATTTTAATTTTTGCTTGAAATTGCTCGGGCCATTTCAGCCTAATTGCTCTTTGTAATTTCGCAGCTTTAAAAGGGTTCATGTAATTTATTTGACAATATACGTGGTGTTACAAACATGATTGTTTTAATAATGTGTCAATTACGTACTAAGTACTTAACAGGACGCGTTAGTCGTTAACGTATTAGGGATTAGGGGTCGAGCACTACTTTACGAATGCTGCGTAACGTTACGGTTATCGTATCGAGATCGAGAAACCTCATACAAAATTTTTGTTCCAAATACGTTCACGGGCGGGCGCTGTTCCTTGACAACTTGACAACGTTTACTATTCGATTTTACGTTACGCATCATTCGTAAAGTCGTGCTCGACTCTCAGAGGCCCGATTACGAATATTCGAAGCCTGCGTAACGTAATCGAGTAGCAAACGTTATCGAGAAATTTGTATGACGTTTGGAACAGTGCCCGCCCGTGAGCGTGCTTGGAACTAAAATATAGTATGAGGTTTCTCGATCTCGATACGACAACCGTAACGTTACGCAGCATTCGTAAAGTCGTGCGCGACCCTCTGCTGTACAGTCAAAGTCACACTTAAACGACCAATGAATTAGGAATAATTTATTTATATAAACTTAATTATATTTTTCAGTATAATTATGTAAATGAGTAACTTTACTTTCGTTACCGTAATAAGTCAATTTTAATCTTAAGTTACAATAAAGACATAAGTCCACCATTCAAGGCTTTGTGAGACACCGCCGTAGCAACGCGTAGCAGACTCGTAGCAGATTGTAGCATGTCGTAGCATATTGTAGCATCTCGTACTACGTTGCTTACAGATACTAAAATATTAATTCCTTGTTATTATTAATGATGAAACCATAGACTTATAATAATTATAGTATTTATGTGTGTGACCGGGCCTTTCGGTTCTCCGTTTTTGTTGTCAGTTTTGCAGGTGACGACATTATGAACCGCGCGCAAGACTTCACGATTAATTACTACAACTTAACGTCGATTGAAATTCAGCGTTCGAATCGGTATACACGCTTAGGAGTTACGATGGCACAGAGAGACACGCAGATACACGCGTCAAATTGATAACATTCCATGTTTTGCGTCGGTAGTAAAAAAATAGTAAGTAAATACTCGGACGATATGGCTTATCTTCATCATAAAACAAGAAGCTTATTGACCACATATTTAGAACTTTAAGCTCGCTGCAAACAAGCCAAGCGTTCACAATTTTGGAGCTTCCAGCCTAGAGTAATTTTGCGATATTGCTAAGATTAAGGAAAATCTGCATACACTGAACATGTGGCGGCGTGGTCTAAAAAATTGGGTTCAACAGTTTATGTGAATTTAAAAACCGGCGAAGTTCCGCACCTAGACTTCTCTGGATTTGTTACGCGTTCTGTTCCCGTACAAAACGATAAACTCTTTCAGTCTCCGAAACTCCGATAAAACCTTGTTATATATTGATTTTCACACCATTATCATGATACTCGGGACTTAATAGCGTAAAAAAATATTTAAATTTAAATACCTCGACGTTTCGGACGCGACGTTGCGTCCTTGGTCTGGAAGGGACTGAAGAGGCGAGTATCAACATCTCCTAGCTGCACGGGTTCCTCGAACTACCCGCACTTGGTCTTTATTATTAGTTTTTTCACTAGGGTTGCCACTAGCCCGACACACAACACTCACAACAGCCCGTGCAGCTAGGAGATGTTGATACCCGCCTCTTCAGTCTCTTCGAGACCATGGACGCAACGTCGAAGAATTTAAATATAAAATTAGTTTTTACGTGAAGTTCCGAGTATCATGATAACCTCGATATAGTTTTGCGGTGTTAATAGACGTGATCCCAGGTCAATGGGAATAAGTACCCTAACTGGCAGCCTTATTTTCTGTCTCGCTCGGAATCACAATCGCGTTCATTTTGTATGGGTATCGAAAACAGCTAGCTGTCACAGTCGTACAAAAACTGACATTTCAATCCGATGACGAGTGTCAAAATAATGCGGGTTCGATTCCTGGGTTAGCTTAGGTTAGAACTCAAAAATATAATAGTAGTAGTAGTAATTCAGTGAGCATTTTAAAATACAATACACACTACACTAGTCACCATTTCTTTGTAAAGGCTCATTCACACTAACTGTTGACGCAGTATTCAAGAACTCGGGGACACTGACCATCCACTATGACTATTGAAATTGGGATGAAGATTAATTTCAATGGCTTCACGTACTTTCCGCGGACTGAAAAACTTTTCTCTGCAGTACCGAACTTGTCATAAGGAATTCAGTGCGTCGAATTCGAGTCCATAATCTACCCAAACTTAACATACTGCACGATACTAAATAAAACCCCGCCGTAGGGGCATTACAGAATTTATTACCGAATCTTGTTCGAGAAAAAGTACCCGAGACATAAGATCGGGCGAAATTAAGCGGACAATATTTAGGGACCAACGGATTTTGTCGAGCCGACTACAAGGGTCGGGTTGGAACCCAATTAATTCAGTAGCCACCTTCGTACATGCCCTTTGGACAAGTTTTTCCGTTACTGAGTACGCCGAAATTTAATCTACGAAGGGCTTTTATTAGAAATAGGCGTCTGGGGTTAGCATAATGATGTAACTAGGTTATGAAAGTATTTAATATGATGGCATGTTAATATGATTTTTTGTGGAGATTGCGGGCTTTGTCGGGGCTCGAGAGGGAAATTTGGGATGTTATTAACTGTTGGGGGTTGGAATATCGGTTGGTACAGTGAGCGTCAAAAGTAGCGTTTAAAAATAATTTGATCATTTTCATGCATGGCGGATAATTATTAATTATTACTAATAATCAAATTATGACTATTAATTATTATGATTTTCCAGCATTACATCAAAACACTAGTTGATATTTCAGACACGAAATGACACCGTGCTCGAATATTTGAATAAGAATAAGGGAATGAAAGTACTCACTCTTATCTTTTTAAATACACTTTACACACACATGGTATAAGTCACTTCCCTGACATTTAGTTTCATTCAATCTTTAGTGAAACGACCTATGATGAGTTATCAACATTGCAATCATCGCTACACACATTATTTCTCATACTTGTATGATATTGCATTGAAATCTGCTATATCTACTTTATTTCCTGTTCATGAAACCAACACTGGTTCCATAACTTAATGTGGGCACCACTCGGCTATGCAAAATTTCAACGGACAATATAAAGGACGTATACAATACGCTGGTCGTCGTTTACAAATATAATACTATATTCTGGTTACCCAGCCAGCTTAAATGGCAGCACATCTGATACTGCAGTGCACAAAACATTATATATACAAACAGCGATATATTGTTACAAATGCTAGGACTGGCTTACATTGCATACAATAGAGTAATGTCAGGGTTGCATTCACGGTTGCTTCAGAGTCGGATTGTCGAAGTTTCTATAGGTACTTACTACATGACAGCTAATTGATTGACTGAGGATCGAGCACGACTTTTCAAATCCTGCGTAACGTTACGGTTATCGTATCGAGATCGAGAAGCCTCGTACTAAATTTGAGTTCCAAATACGCTCACGGGCGGGCGCTGTTCCAAACGTCATACAAACTCGCTTACGTTTATTATTCGATTTTACGTGACGCAGGATTCGCAAAGTCGTGCTCGGCCCTCTGAGCGAGCGCGGAGTGCGAGCGAAGCGTCCCGTTCCAGCTTGGGGAAAAATTCTTTAGTATGTCTTGATTTCTGTCCGGCTGTTTTCCTCTACAGATCGTATTCTCAACCGATTCTTTTTGTGTTCGCCGAATGAGGCAGATTGAATTATTGACTGTCATCTGCAATTTATTCGTGATTTCATTAAAAAAAAAAACATTAAATAATTTATTCGCGAATAATTAAAGTTGGCCGTGAAGTACTGTTTAAAAATATTCGAGCAAAAAACAAAAGACGCCTTGACCAATTAATAACGAGCGCAAACAAAACCGAAACTCCAAACGTCAAAACATTCAAGACAGTACGAGTGAAACAAACGAAAAACGGATTTTTAAAACGCTCAAACGTTCCGCTGTACGTTCCGATCGGGGAAGCGGAAATTGAAATGGGCGTTCTGAAGAATATTGGTGGGCGTACAGGGACGCGCTTCATAATGCCCAGGATATTCCATGAGCGTTGCAGGGTGCCAGTTTTATAAATCTGTGATAATTGACTGAGCGTCTTTTCAGTTTTGCCAAAGATGCTTTCGTATGTCCGGATGTCTGTTCGGCTGAGAGTCGAGCACGACTTTACGAATCCTGCGTAACGTTACGGTTATCGTATCGAGATCGAGAAACCTCATACTAAATTTTAGTTCCAAATACGCTCACGGGCGGGCTTGTTCCAAACGTCGTACAAACTCGACAACGTTTACTATTCGATTTTACGTGACGCAACCCTCTGTTCTCCCCTACAGGTACCATTTCTCACCCGATTCTAGTAAAATTTCGTGAGTAGGTTTGATAATTATGTAGGTATATTACGGATTTTTTTGTAGATACTCGTTGTTTAGAAACAATCGCTATTTATCAAGAACTTTTCGATGAGGGAAAGTATCGCAAGAGATCCTGTAGTACTCTCCTGCTAAGCAAATATGGTGTGTGTGAAGTTTCCAATTCGCATTGGGCCCGCGTGATGATTTAAGGGAAAAATATCGCTCCCATTTCCCACTATAGAATAAAAATCTAGCGCTAGCTGGGTAACGATAATGCAGATTTATTTATGACGACCGGATGGCCTAGTGGTTAGCTACCCTGACTATGAAGCTTGAGGTCCCGGGTTCGAATCCCGGTCAGGGCAGATATTTGTATGATGAATACGAATGTTTCTTCTGGGGTCTTGGATGTTTAATATGTATTTAAGTATGTGTTTATCTATATAAGTATGTTTATCCGTTGTCTAGTACAGTCACCAGCAATAATATATGATGATGGACAGCGCTGCAAAAATATCTGATCACATTAGAAAGCAAAAGTATATGACGACACTCGACGGCATAAAGATCTAATTGGTTGCAGCCGGCATAAATATCGTTCTTGGTTAAGGGCATAAATATCGGACACTGAGTCGCTTAAAAATATCTGATACTCCACAAAATCAAAATTATGGGACTCATCACCAACATAAATATGTATTTATTCACTTTAGAAGCAAAAACATCAGATCACACGGACGGCATAAATATCTGACATGTTATAAAATCAAAAATATGTCATCAATCAGCAAATATGAACTTAATTCGCCTGTCTTACGAATCCAATTTGAATACAGCTATCTGACGCTTCTTGAAAAGTACTTACTTGTCACTACATAATGTCTATCTCACGTTTCTCAGCTTTTGAAATAAGAACAATACTTTTGTGTTTGAAGTTTTTTATTAGCCTTTAAACTCCTTGGTAAAATATATGGAAAAAAGTTACGTCAACAGGGTATGTCATATTAGAAACGAAGAACTGAATTTGTTGGATTTAGATAAAACAAAACATGAGACAGACATAATGCAGTGACAAGTACGCACTGTTTTCAAAAAGCGTCAGATCGCTGCATTCAAATTAGATTCGTAATACTACTCAATTAAGTTCATGTTTGCTGATTGATCACATATTTTTGAATTCGTAAAGTATTAGATATTTTTAAGCGATCCGGTGTCCGATACTTATGCCGTTACCCAAGAACGATATTTATGCCGGCCGCAACATCGGATCTTATTGCTGTCGAGTATCGTCATATGTTTTTGCTTGCTACCATGATCAGATGTTTTTGCAGCGCTGTCCATAATCATATATTATTGCTGGTGACTGTACCCATAGTACAGGCTTTGCCTAGTTTGGGACTAAGTCAATTGGTGTCAATTTGTCCCATGATATTTATTATTATTATTATTATTCTAGTGGCATTTTCACTAGTGTGATTTGTAAATTCGCCCCCAGACCGTGTTTCGATGCGAATGCATAACTGTATTGCTAATTGGTTGGATTCGTTGGCAATCGACTGCGATGTCAAACTAGTAAGCAATGACTGTTTTAAATGATTCGCGGTTAATTGCATTAGACATAATGAAAACGGGATATTGATCGCGATCACATAGGTTTGACGTGATTCGTGAATACAATACAATACGATACAAATATTCTTTATTGAAAACCACAAAACAGTACAAGGAGCGTCATAATGCATGTAACTGCGTTAAAATATCGGGAGCTCATCAAACCTTTAAGGTAGAATCGTGGTCAATTGAGCACGTCTAGTAATTAAGCAATGAGACTACCTAAGATGACCGGTCTCATTCAACACTTACTAACATTCATAATTATAGGTACCAAGGCGTTTCTATAGCGGGTTCATTGTAATATCACTGTCACTTACAGCCATATTGGAGGATGCTGAATCTGGAAAAGCAATTGGAAAAAGCCGTGATAGCCTAGTGGTTTGGCCTATGGCCTCTCAAGCAGAGTGTCGTGGGTTCAAACCCCGGCTCGCACGTCTAAGTTTTTTGGAATTTATGTGCAGAATTACATTTGCAATTTATCATGAACTTTTCGGTGAAGGAAAAAATCGTGAGGAAACCTGCACACACCTGCAAAGTAATTCAATTATGTGTGTGAAGTTCCCAATCCGCACCGGGCCCGCGTGGGAACTATAGCCCAAGCCCTCTCATTCTAAGAGGAGGCCTGTGCCCAGCAGTGGAACGTAAAAAAGGCTGGTGATGATGATGAATTGAAAATAGGAGCTAGTAATTGACATGCTGTCTTACGTGATCAAAAACACTTGTGCTTAGTTTTTAATGCTAATGCAGATAGTAACAAGCTTCGTCATATTCTAAATGTCACAGCCCCCATAGCAACTTTCTGTTGTGTTGGCTAACTTGTTCAGTGATCGGCATTAGTATACAATGCAAACTATTTTAGTCTATGCTTAGTATTGAGTATTTTTATTTAGAGCTTTTAATTCGATGCGCTCTGCATTCGTGGTGCTGCCAGTTATAAATTTAAAATTGCAAAAATTAAAACAATTAACAACCATTAAATGTTGGCTTCATAATCAATGTTTCAGTAATCATAACTTCTTCTTTGTTACTCCTACGTCGGTTCGGAGTGCCGGAATATTTTATGTTTGACTATTTCTAATTACTCTTGTCGGAATTATATTACGTCTCAAAATTTAATTTACACATATTTCTGGTTAACGAACTTCATTGTCATCTGACGATTCCGTTCACTCAAATGGAGAATGGATTGGGATATCCTTCGATTGAAGAAATAAAGCCTTGTGTTTGAAGTCGTATTGGCACTTTTATGCGGAGAACTTTCTAGTAAGTAACAGTTCTTCTTTTCCTATGTAATAAACGCAGCGCAGCTGTTTGGGCTGCTTTCGGGATATTTCGTTATTATACTGTCGTCGGACATCCCTCAGTGCCTAAAGACGAAACTGTTCAACCAGTGCATCCTACCACTTTTAACTTAGGGCTTGTCCATAAGTTCAGAGTCACTCAGCAAGCTATGGAGAGACCAATGCTAGGGGTTTCTTTAAAGGATAAAATCTGAAATCACACTATCCGACAACGAAAGAATTAGTTTGCTGAAGTTTACATAATAAAAGCAATTTACAATGACATTAAATCTAAACTATAACTAAATAAAAAAAATAAAATAAGGCCCCCATGGCATGGTGCCCAAAAGGCTGGCAGCGTTGCCTCGCTGAATAGCAATGCTGATTCTTTGAGAGAGAAGTTTGCTGAAGTGGCATTGGGCTAGCCACGTATATCACAGACGGACAGTTCAAATGGTGGAGCAGACGAGTCCTCGAATGGAGACCACGGAGGAGGAAATGTAGTGTAAGTAGGGCTTCTTAATTTCAACCACTTGTCTCACCACTCTCGGTAGGTACACCTATATAATGGCATTCTGTCGTGGGGATGGTCGGGGCAGATGTGTGATGAGTGTGAACATCTTTGATCTCGAGTACTTAATGGGCGTTCTCTATGTACTTAAGTGTGTATTTATGTGTTTAACTATGTTTATTCGTTGCTTAATACCAATAATCAAATTCCGCTTAACGCGATATTATTATTTTCATTTTGATACGTTATAATATGATAGCTTCTATTAAGGTACTCATAACAGCAGTACGAAAAAACTCATACTTAAGCAACTTTTACTCGCAATACACTTCACAATATCACTACTTAGATTCGAGCCAGCACGACTTTACGGTTGCTGCGTAGCGTTACGGTTATCGTATCGGGATCGAGAAACCTCATACTAAATTTTAGTTCCAAATACGCTCACGGGCGGGCGCTGTTCCAAACGTCATACAAACTCGACAACGTTTACTATTCGATTTTACGTGACGCAGGTTTAGGAAAATCGTGCTCGACCCTCTTAACGCTATGTTTTTTTATTGTTCAACATTGTTTTAAGTTTTACATGGAACAAAATAATTCCTCAAAAGCCCAATTAATGGTTTTGTTCAATTTATTATAATTCTATTGGGTAAAATTTTCCGGGGTCCGTGCATTCCGACTGTTTTCCTTCAAACGTAATTTTTCTTAAACTCAATTAGGGTGCGTAAGTAATATTTTTTTAGCAATTTAAATTCTAAATGCGTGCTTCCGCCGGAAAAGACGGAGTGTAAATGGTACGTAATGAAAAACGTTTCCCTTTTTCAATAATTAAGGAATTTCTCTTCAGAAGTCAAATTAATGTCCCTTACCGGAACAAACCAGATAGGAATGGGTATTTGGTTATTATAGGGAGTTCCAGGGAAAGGTTTACTTTCGTGCTAACTAGTGTGTTAAACAAACAAATAGAATATGGTACCTAGGTGAAATAAAAGTATTAACTGTTGGAAGTCCGGAAGTGAAAAAATACTGCATTCAAGTCTCTTTTATTTTTAAACCCCGACGAAAAAGAGGGGTGTTAGAAGTTTGACCTGGTATCTATGTATCTGTGTATGTGTGTGTCTGTGTATTTGTGTATTTGTCTGTGGCATCATAGCTCCCAAACGAGTGGACCGATTTCGATGCGGTTTTTTCAATCGAAAGCTAGTTCAATCGAGATGGTTCTTAGCGAAATTTCATTCAAATCGGTTTACCCGTTTTTAGAATATTGAACTTTGTTATAAGTACTAATTTAGGAGATTCGAAATTAAATACAATAATTAAGCGTAAATTGCCTACCAGATATTGGGACGGTCGACTTCCAAGGGTTACGCAGCCGATCTCTACAATATTCACTAAATGAAATGAATCCGAGCTTTCATACGACAAGACGAAATCAAGTGTGGGGTCAACAGTAACCTTAAAAATTACCTCTTTTTCATACTTATAATCATCATACAATGTTGACAAACCAAAATGAGCGGAAAATTTTAAAAGCGTTTGTTTTAGTAATTGGTTAAGTAATACAATCACTTGCAAAAAGTGACAAATTAAAATTAACTTTTGACAAAAAGGCCGTGATGTTAACTCACATTATCCATATTAGGTGTAGAAAGTATACAGATTTGGATTTTGATTCATATTATCTGGTTACTATAATAGATTATTTTATTTTATTTTATTTTATTTATTAAGGAGAACAACAGCGTTACAATGAAACATATTCTAATTTTAAAGTGATACGTAAGGCCAATAACAGTTACTCCCTGTATTGTACAATTAATAGCTTGAGTTGAATACTTAAGTTTATTTTGTTAACAAAAACTTAATCTTATTTTACCTTAATCTAATTTTAACTTAATCTAATTTATGAAACTTATTTCACAATTTATTTAGTTACAAAGTTAGTGTGTGCGTGTGTGTGTGTGTGTGTGTGTGTGTGTGTGTGTGTTTTTGTGCGTGCGTATGTGTGCATGTGTGTTCATGAGTGTCTGTGTGTTTTATGCATTTTATTACTTTAGTACTTCTTTTGTTATTAAGAGCTTGAATGTGTTTCTAGAGCAGACAAAGGGGTCAACAACTTGAAAGTACTTATTATAAGTGCGCGCAACCCTAGTCAGTGTCGAATTCTGAGCGTAGTTGGTGCGATAGAAGGGAACCTGGAAGAGAGGAGTGTGACGGGTGCGGCGAGCGGGCGCGCGGAGCCCGACCTGCGCGAGCAGGCCGGGGCAGTCCAGGCGGCCGCTCGTCACGTCGTGGAGCAGCATCATGTCGGACACAGTGCGCCGGTGATTCAAGGGAGTGAGCTTGTGAAATTTGCAACTTTCTTCATATGTATCGAAATGTGTGATAGATTTACCTTCCACCATGACTGTTTTTTTTCCGTACCTACCCAACGCCAAAAACTTTGACACACAAAACACCAGTCCAGAAACGGCTCCGTTTATACAGGCTGGTTTAATTTTTGAATAATTGACGCAACCACTTTGGGCTTGCAGTAATGTATTGAAATATTCAGGCTTCTTAAACGAAGCTAAGGCTGCGTGCAGAGGGTCGAGCACGACTTTACGAATGCTGCGTAACGTAAAATCGAATAGTAAACGTTGTCGAGTTTGTATGACGTTTGGAACAGCGCCCGCCCGTGAGCGTATTTGGAACTAAAATTTAGTATGAGGTTTCTCGATCTCGATACGATAGCCGTAACGTTACGCAGCATTCGTCAAGTCATGCTCCACCCTCTGTAGGCTGTTATATTTCACAATGTTGTTTATTTAGTGATTATTTTTTTATTGCATTATGAGCAATTAGTATTTGTATAATTTTGGTTGCAAAAGTAAGAAAAATGAAAAAGTTAAATAAAAAAGTGGGAAAAATAAACTTAATTATGTTCCGAGCCACGGCCTAGCTCGTCATACCTATGCATTATATAGGATGTCAAATCAAATGTATGGCAATTATTTCGGTTCGATAAACGAAGATCAGTAATTTTATTGTACATTCTGTTAATGGAGTGGCAACAAAGAGTTTCTTAGAACTGTTCTAATTATTTTGCAATTACTTGGCATCAGTAAATGTCACCGTTTTCGTTTAGTACCAAAACGCAAAATTAAATGAACTCGCGGCACGTAACTCTGTCTCGCGAACTTTAATCGAAATCCGTCAGACATGAAGATATATTGCTCTATCCACAATCCCGTCTCAATGACTATTAGATACCGACTTTTATTTTATTTTTAAGAAAGCCGTAGTTATGGTTTTTGTCAAAATATTTTAACTTATAAAAAAACTATTTACAGGGCCTGATTTAAATAATAAAACAAAGACCTACTACAACAATACAAGCAAAATTACTATAGTTATATTGTACTATGATTATTTTTCAACACGCTTGCTTGTAAATTGAATCTTATTGCATAGTATTAAAGTTCATAATACAACTTATAACATACGCGTGTTTTTTACATAACATGTTTTTTTTAATGTCGGCACAGTCTTTTCCCGCCTAAAAGCAATGAACAAGTTAACGTCAATAAATAAAATGTTTTAGATTAAGATGACACAAAATTATTTAATTTAAGTAAATTACCATTTTTTATCTACGAATTTACATTTATTTGCGTATTTAAAACATAATTTTGTAGTTTATCATACACATTTTTAACATTAGGTTGTATGGCGGTTTGATCTGTGGCTTGATTTGAACCTGCGCGCGCATTACATAACATATCGCGCGGAACAAGGGCGAAAAAATTAAAAAAAAAAAAACTGCTGTGCTGTCGTCTTTCTTGCATTTGTTTGTGTGTACCTAGCAGAGAGCTGCATTATGTTTCTAACTTTGAAAACTGTAGAGTTTTATTTATTGAAAAAGACCTAAATGTAGAATATAGAAATACAAAGTGAAGACAAAATGTAATTGATGCTTTTAAAGTGAATTATTGTGCCACCTAAATCAAAAGATGTTAACCGATGAACTAAAACTAAAAGTTTTATATAATAAATAAATAAAATAAATATCATGGGACAAATTGACACCAATTGACCTAGTCCCGAACTAGGCAAAGCCTGTACTATGGGTACTAGACAACGGATAAACATACTTATATAGATAAATACATACTTATACTTAAACATCCAAGACCCGAGAACAAACATTCGTATTCATCATACAAACACTTGCGGGATTCGAACCCGGGACCTCAAGCTTCATAGTCAGGGTCGCTAACCACTAGGCCATCCGAAATTAATGGAAGAATAGAAAAGAATAGTAAAAATAACCAATTAAGTAAGTATTAAACGTTTTCTGTAAATGTGTTTATAGCCAGCTTGTTGAACTAACAATCGTAATCACGCAATATTATAATTAGTTACATAATTCTATTTATTTTCTGAACTTGTCCTCCTAAAGAATGTATTGTGACCAAGTAACACTACGGAGTCCCCACAAACTCTTTGCGGAGCCCCAGGGCTCCACGGAGCACACTTTGAGTAAGGCTACTAGGTAATTAAACTGGCTAACACGTACAAGTATAGTTCGTTGTGGTTAATAATAATTATCTACTAACATAGGTCAGTTGAATACCTAGTTAATTTTTGCTATTTTTTTCCTCGCAAGTGTGTTGAAAATCGTCGTAAGAAACGCGTGAGAATTAGTCATTACACTCCTCGGCTATATTAAAGCCTTCGCTTCGCTCAGGCTTCAAACTAGCCTCGACTGTAATGACCAATTTGGCACACTTGTATCATAATGTACTATTATCTACACACATATCATAAGTCCTCTATAGTGCGTTCAGAAACCGTAGAAAATTACCAGCATTGCAGCACGACGACGACTTCGCCGCCAGCGCCCCCCAACCACCACCCCAGCAGTAAAGTTATAGTCATTACGACATCGAATTTCGATATCGAATTCGATGTTTCAAATTTGAAAACCAACGTAATTTATAATCATACTGAAATAAAATGGATCACTCACCAATATAAGTCGAGTTCAGTCCGACATGTATAAATAATAATGTGATTTTTTTTTTTACAATAAAAAAAAACAGTTTACGGAACGTCCGCTCGGTATGTTTCTCTATGATTAAAAAAAACAGTCAAATTCGTGACAGGTATGGGTATGATATATGCCTTCGGCTTCTGAACCCATCTTAGAGTACTTATAATATGTGTGTAGATAAAGTAATGTATGCAGCTCCACATAATTAGGCCTTAAAACACTCATTATGTAGCAGTTGCATAAACTACTATTAAAGTTTTGAATTTCGTACTGACGAAACTGAATGATACAAGTATCACAATAATTTTCATCCTCATTTAAATTTCATCCTGTATAGTATAGTATAGTTAGCTTTGATAGGTATAATGGTAACCATTAAGCTTAGGAGTAAAGCTGTCAAGTGACAGATCCTTAAAAAAATTGTGAATTACAGAGTGAGGTAAACTTATCTATACTTAGAAGTAAATAATTATAGTATCACTCTCTCACACATACTAGTTGTTGTAAAAACACGAAAGTAAGGATGAATTGTGTAATAGTTTAATCCCCGATATAATTATTGTCATTTCACAGTAAACTATTCCACAAAACATCGAAATCAATTTGAAGCTTTATTTTAAAAAGATTGCGTCCGATTCGGTCCTTCCCATTTGAAACTACTTACTATGCTACAGATACACAAATAACATATTATTATAGTCATGTTAAACAAGTATGTTTTGGAGCTGTAGGTAGGCCTCCAATAAGATGGAGCGACGACCTGGTGAGGGTCGCGGGGTCGCGGTGGATGCGGAAAGCACAAGACCGGTTTGAGTGGAGAGCCTTGGGGGAGGCCTATGTCCAGCAGTGGACGTCTTTCGGCTGACATGATAATGATGATGATGTATAGTAAAGACTACAAGGCACCGAAGTTGCCTCTCGTGGTCACACTGCATTCTAAAGCTCGGTTTACACATGTGAGAATATCGTGCTAGTAGCGTCATATTAGCGTTATTGATCGAGCGAGCACTTATGTCCAGCAGTGGACGTCTTTTGGCTGACATGTTGATGATGATGTTTTGGGGTCAAAAATGTTTTGTTTGTTGTGAACGCGCCCTTCTGCCGCATTGCGTTGGGGTTAACCAGCCTCTCGGGACTGTCCGGTCTTCAATAATACACGCTGGTGACCAATGGTCCGCCACCGACCGACAGTAAGGACACCCTGTAAGAATTTGCATTCTGATCGACGCCCTAAGACTCGAGTAAATTGGTGTATTCCGCTAGGGGAGCTGAGAAAAGGAGGCAATGCTCAATTTTTACTTTTTTTCATAACTGTTGTTTTTTTAAATAGTGAGATTAATTATAATTAAACTACAACTCAACTTCTCTAGGTTGGCGACGCATCTGTAAACCCTCCAGGGTTGCGGGTGTCTATGGGCAGTGGTGATGACTTACCATCAGGTGACCCACTAGCTCGTTTGCCTTCCTCGTCGTACAAAAAAAAATTGCGCTGCTTTTAAGCGTGTAATAAAGTTAGATTAAAATAGACACACTATTAAAATTACTCCAAACAAACCTGTCTATAATTTTTTACAATTTTAAATTAATAATCAGTAGACATTTTACAGATTTATTACATAACGTTGATTTGTACACTAATCAAAGCCAGGTCTGATCATAAAAAGCGGAAAACATCTAGATAAAAACCAAACCACTAAATTACTATTCAGAACTAGAAGCCACGAGAGAGAAATCAGCTCTCAGAAATCAAACAACAATCCTCATTTTTAAACTAAACCTATAATTTACTAAGAAAAAAAACATTCCTACGAATTGAGAACTTACTCTTTTTTAAAGTCGGTTAACAAAACAAGGAAGTATACAGTAGAACCTCCCTAAGTTAAGTAGGGCAACATCTTAGGGCCTTAATCACTCTCACGTGCATAAGAAACCGCTAATGCTGCCTCGTTTTAAACCACTTTCTGTAAAGTTTGACAGCTTGCTGCTACCGCGGTTAACGATGTCCCAAGACACCCTCGGTGTGTCTTTGTCTAACCAGGCTAATAAGACAGAGAGAACGGAGGAAAACAAAGGTTTGAAGTTGCTTGGAGGTGTCACTTAGTGGAAATTTCTACAGACCTTACCTTTCATAATAGTAAAACATTCAGATGCTCTCAAACGCTTTGCATTTTGTACACGGAGCGGGCCGACCTCGTTTTATATGGTCAAATATGTATGTCTTGAATTGTAGGAGCTTCTTGGTAAGAATTGAACGAAAGTGTTTTCAATGAAACTAAATTCACAAGGGACTATTTGCGTGTAAAAAAAAAACAAAACTGCTTACGAAATCGATACCCAGTCAGTGGAAGGAATCGGAACTTTGTCTCGCCACATTAAACGTAGGCTGTTTACACAGTGGCTCTGTATTTTTTTCCATACAATTGAAAATGTTTGTCATAATCTATCACAAGTCATTACAATGAGTTTTGCTATTCGTTAACATTGTTAACATTGTAAACTGCCATAGGAAGGGCATAATATTATAAGTAATTATTACAATAACAATTATTATTATTGTAATAAACCTAACCTAATTTATTTCATAGGCAATTCAATGGTATGAGTGTAGTTTCCAGTCCACACTGGGCCCGCGTGGGAACTATAGCCAAGGCCCTCACATCCTGAGAGGAGGCCTGTGCCCTGCAGTGGGATGTAAAAAGGCTGGTGATGATGAACCTGGAGTTCTATAGGATGACGAATCCCTGATTTTTTAAGGTTTCAGAGAAAAAAAGAGTAATGAATAGACTATGATAAATGTCGCGGTTCAGCGTGGTAATGCGGCAAGTGTAATGGGCACTTTTGCACCTGGAATGACGCGGGGCGGTTTGTTTGACTGATTATTGTAAGAGTAATTTATGTTTGTGCTTACTTAGAATAATAAATTGAAAAACGTTAATTACATTATGACTCTAAATTGAATGTGAAACAAAGGATGCTCCATAACTTTACGACGCATCCGCTAAACCGCGCAAATCCAAACCCCATATCGACAGTACTCTCACTCAACCTCGTATATAAACTTTGATGAAATCGGAATAACCACTCTAGACCGTGGAGCTGAAGTGGTTATTGCATTTTCGTCAAAGTTTATATACGAGGTTGCGTCAGAGTACCGTCGCATAGTCGTAAATTACAATTACGTCATCTTACAAGTAATTCGACGAGGGCTTGTAAAACTTTTATTATTGTGGAATAAAATGTTGTTTAACGGTGTCGCCGAGTCTGGGTGATGTGCCATTTAATACGGAAATAATGGTCTCCGAGCAACAGACAGACATCGAACAGGGGATTAGGATGTTTGATCCTGAGGATGTGGTAAGCGGGATGAGGAATTTGGAGTAGTTTTTGTGTCTAAGTATTTGAGGACATCGGAACATGAACAACATCATCAATTTACAGCGTTTAACGGTAACAGTGATAGCTTAACCTATGACCTTAGATAGTTTGACCAATGGCCTCTCAAGCAGAGGGTCGTTTGTTCAAACCCCGGCTCGCACCTCTGAGTTTTTGGGAATTTATGTGCGATTTACATTTGTAATTTATCATGAGCTTTTCGGTGAAGGAAAACATCGCGAGGAAACCTGCACACTCCTGCGAAGCAAATCCAATCGTGTGTGTGAAGTTCCCAATCTGGACTCTCAGTCTGAGAGGAGGCCTGTGCCCAGCAGTGGGACGTAAAAAAAACTGGTGATGATGATGAACGGTAAGAAACAGTGTGAATACGAATCAGTAGCAGTTTTTCGTGTTTATAATTTGAAAAGTTCACATTGCACAATACATGTACCTATTGATAATATAGAATGGTCACTCACGTACTCACATTTTTTAACGTGGCTTGCCCGACATGTTTTAGACCAATCCGTGGTCCTTCATCAAACAGACCTCAAGTGTGTATTTTCGTCTCTTTCTTTATCATCATCAGCATTTCTATGCCCCACTCCTGGGCACAGCCCTCCTCTGACAATAAGAGGGCTTGGGCTATAGTTCCCACATGGGCCCAGTGCATTTGGAACTACACACACGCCATTGATTGATTATTTGAAAAAGAATTAGCAAGCTGAAGGGGCAGTGGATCTCTCGAAGAACCGACAACCGTTGGGGTAAACGTGTACTTGAGTGGAGACCGCGACTCGGCAAACGTAGCGTAGGACGCCCTCCGACCCGGTGGGATGACGATCTGCGAAAGACTGCAGGCTGTTACCTACCACACCCTCGAAAAACTTAGGTAGGTATACCCGAATATTAAAATCCCGAAAACGAAATGCCTTTTTTTCATTTTCCAAATTATTATTTGTCCGAAGAGTTGTTTACCATAATTTCTTTTGCCAAATGTTTCAAAAGCCTTTTTTTTTTCTTTGACAAATATTTGCTATACATATTAAATTTAGGTTATTATAAAAACATAAAAAAAGTTGTCAAATAAAAAAACTGGATATTGATATTCGGGATTTCGAATTTGTTGGCAAATTTATAACATTGTGGTTAAATGAATCTGTGGCGTAGTAAAGTCATGAAAAACAAAATATAGCTGGCCTGTGTCCAGCAGTGGACTAGAGTAGGCTGATGATGAAAATTATATAATACCTTATCCAACCTCATCGCTGCTTCTTCGCCCAACCATGCAGCGGTCCCAAAGACGCTATTTGGCGCACTTTATTGCGTGAAATACGTACCGTGGCACGAAACATATTCGAGAATTCCCTTTTAATGCCCATTCGCAATGAGAAGCGACCGTCTGTTAATGCCTTTATGATAGACGCTAAAAAACGCCTTAAATGGAACTTACTCGTGGTTTAATGACTTGTGAACGCTGCTCGCCACTTTTGTTGATTACTTTTTCAGTGTTAAAGGATAATGTAAAAACACTAACTGTGGAAGGTTCTGTGGTAACTACGAAGATGTTTTTAGAAGACATTTTTGAGTATTAAGCTGTGTTTTTTGTTGATTACTTTTTCAGTGTTAAAGGGTAAGGTAACTACGAAGATGTTTTTAGAAGACATTTTTGAGTATTAAGCTGTGTTTTTTGTTGATTACTTTTTCAGTGTTAAAGGATAATGTAAAAACACTAACTGTGGAAGGTTCTGTGGTAACTACGAAGATGTTTTTAGAAGACATTTTTGAGTATTAAGCTGTGTTTTTTGTTGATTACTTTTTCAGTGTTAAAGGATAATGTAAAAACACTAACTGTGGAAGGTTCTGTGGTAACTACGAAGATGTTTTTAGAAGACATTTTTGAGTATTAAGCTGTGTTTTAAAGAATGCAACCAACTTAAAATTAAAAACGAAAACCCGACTGCAATTCCTGGAAATAATATACCCAATGTCACTCGTCACTCCCAGCTGAAATGAAATGACACCTCATACGTTGAAATCCGTCAAACGGTTTAGGCTGTAGAGCGTGCCAAAAATTAGATATTATACGTAAATACGTACTCTTGAAAAACATAACCCTCTTTCGGCAGTCGGGTAAAAATTTAGTTTTCTTTTGTTATGTTAATAATGGCAGCAACAGCTTTTTAAGTTAAAAGTTTAGACAATGTACTCGTAAGTACTTACCACTTATTTTTAGGGTTCCGTACCTCAAAAGGAAAAACTAAACTATAGAATCACTTTGTTGTCCGTCTGTCTGTCTGTCTGTCTGTCTGTCTGTCAAGACCCTTTTTCTCTGGAACGCGTGGAGGTAGCATGCTAAAATTAATATCAAATACTACTTAAGCCTGCGGTCCCTTGAAGCTGTGAAAAAAAAACAACCTTCTAAGTTTTTTTTTATACGACAAGGAAGGCAAACGAGCAAGTGGGTCACTTGATGATAAGTGATCACCACTGCCCATAGACACCCACAATCCCGGCGGGTTTGCAGATGCGCTGCCAACCTGGAGAGCTAAGATGAAATGCCTCTTGTACCCGTAATTACACCGGCTGTCTTACTCTCCACACCGGAACACAACAGGGCAAGCACTGCCACTGCAACGCACTGTAAGTCAACGCAATCAAAAGATACAGTCATTAAAAAGGCAATTTCTATACAAATTGCCGAAATCCAAAAACCTAAAGGGTACTTCCAGTTGTCCTCGAAACTTGACATTTGGTTTGTAGGTAGCTCTTATAGCACAACCACTCGAAAAAGTCTCAAAATCTTAAATTTTTATGTCTGTCTGTAGATTTCGCAGTCCAATATAAGTTGACCCCACACCGCGTACATTTTGCTTAGGAGCAGGGCTCTGCTAACACTGGACTTCTTAAAATACTGGGAAAAAGCGTTAAAATCTTTCTAAGGAACCCTTGTGCGCGAGTCCGACTCGCACTTGGCCGGTTTTATATTTTATCAACCGCAATAAATGGAATGAGTTTTATTTCGAAGTAATGCGTAGGTGTTCAGACATGTGAACAATCACATTAAAAGTTTCCGAATCGATTTTCGAACTGTTTTCGCTTTTCGTCCCTAAAGAATGGCTTCGACAAATATTATTTATGTAGCATATTTTCGTTTTTTTTCGTCATACATTAAACTTTAGCAATTAAACAGAGCAGGTACAACCTTACTCGCTTATCCTGCTGCTAAGCAGCAATGCTTGCACTGTTGTGATGATATGGAGAGCCGAGGAGATTCCGTAATTTCTTAGCAACGCATCTGCAATCCCTCTAGAGTTACAGTTGCCTATGAGCAACTTTACCACCAAGTGCCCCATTTTTTTTATATAAGCGGGGGCAAACGAGCAGGCGGGTCACCTGATGTAAAGCAATCACCAGAATGAACACCTGCAACTCGAGGGGAATCACAGATGTGTTGCCAGCCCTTTAAGGAACAGGTGGGCTCGTTTCCTATAAAAGGAGAGAAAGATAACGTAGGTACTTAAATGACCCTGTGCCCGACACTGTCCCAATAGTTGGCACCTTCAATCTTAATACGTGCAATAAAGGTGACAAGCAGGGTGTCAATTATTAGAATGAAGGTGTCAATCATTGGAACGTTTACCTTAGCTTTAGAAAGTTAGAAAAAAATATATTATTGTATGAAATTATTCCAGCTAGCATCAGTTTTATTTTTAAAGTTTAAGTAATAAATATTCCTTGCCGCTTTAGTATTTTTTTACACTTCACAATCACAAATTGCCAGTTGAATTTAAAACGCTCCGTTCCAATTTGAAATACTTGATTGATTACACGATTAGCGATTGGTTGACCGCCGGATTGGTTGCTATGGCAACCGGGCGACCTTTTCAAGTAACCGGCCACCTAATCTGGACCTCCGTCTTTACTATGCCAATCACACTGTTTAATAACTTTTACAGTTCAATTCAAATTGGGCGTTAGGTGTTCGAGAGCAAGTTTGAATTTGCCGTCGATGTGACATTTCTTACCATAGAATTAGGGATTATTTTTGATATTGTAGAGGTGTTAAAATCTCGGGTTTTCTGCAAGTGGTGATTGGCTCGGTTGACAGTTAGGAAGATAAACGATGGCTGTCATTTGTCATTTGCGTCCCCTCGTGTTGACGTAGTATGCACTCGGCCTATTAAATGCATTATGATGAGAAAATTCGGGCTTTGATTGATGATGAAGCATTAACTATCTTTTAACTTTCCAGGGAATAATTGGAGAAAAAAAGTTGCACATCTATTTGCCTCATCGTATACTCAGTGTGTAGATGTAGTTTTGTTTTAACAAAGCAAGCACAATAAAGCCATAAAAGTTTTATTAGGTACAAGTATATTCTCGCTTTCGGAAAGGAGCCATTATCAAAAACACTGCATGCAACTTCAAGAATAAAAGGCCACTAGAAATAAAATTGTTGTCATAATTTTTATAAAACACATGCAAACACACAACACCACAACACACACACACATTACACATTCTTAGTATGATCGCTGTTTATTTTAAGTAGTTAATATTCAATGAGTAGCTTCAGTAGCTAGCCTATTTCATTTTATTACTTGTGCTGTTTACTAAATTATGATTTATTAGTTAAATAATCACTTTCGTAAGTAGGTACACAGAATATAAATTAAATTACTGTAGGTAATATTTGAGTCACTCATTAATTAGAATTCATTTTGACTGTGATAATGAAGTTTTATAGTAGCACTTTGCTCTGACAATTGAAATACATGTAATGTGAATTTAATCGAAGTTTGAAACCATACAACAATGGTTTGGAACACACAGTTTTTTTTTTTCTTTTGAGGTACAGAACCCTAAAACAAGATTAATAATTAGGTGAGGAAAGACTTACCCTATTATTCATAAACCTATTTTAACTAAAATGCTGTTAAACTTCGTTTGTCCTTTTTTGTCCCATTGACATTTCCGTTAGTAAGAAGAAGACAAAACCTATTTTAGTTAATGGAGGCTTGAGTGACGTTTATGAATAAGGCCCTTAAATGCGCGCTATCGCAAGTCCTAAATCCGCTAGGATCGCTCGACAGTGTCGAGTGAGGTCTACCTGTCATTCTCTACGAATGAGAGACAAGCTACTGGCTATGATTGGTGGAAATTGACAGATAGACCTGGCCCCTATTTCACCATCTTCACAATTATCAGTTTTATTTGACAATTCGAACTACATTTCTTTGACAATATGGAACGCGCTAAAACAAAAGCTCTTCAAGTCAGCAGTAAAGTTTGATACCAAATTGTAAGTGAAAACTGACAATTGTAAAGTTGATGATATAGGTAGAGGCCTGGCGATCCTTTTTGACTGGCGATAGCCCTCATTAGGATACTATCACGGAATTGCAATACTAAATCAAAGCTGTCAGGGAATTAGGGCAAGGGATAAACAATTAATTAATTATGCTGTATTTCATCCAAATGGTGGAATTAATCGTAGTTCCTGAATTCTGTAATGCTATCGAACTGTTTGCAACACTAATTTGCGAAGTAATTTGTTTTAATTTAATTTCAATTGGAACTTGATGTACATAAATGTACCATTATGATGGACAAAATAGGCGAAAAAAGGAAGGTCGGAAGACGGAAAATATTATGGCTCCGTAACATCAGGAGTGGACGGGCATCAAGACAGTGGAGCAGCTATTTAGACTGGCTATGAATAGGGAAAAATTTAAAGAGTTGACTGCCAACCTTCAGTGATGAAGTGGCACTATGAGAAAAAGATACATAATTGTGGTTCTAATGTTGTTCTGTCGTGAACAAATTCTTCGTTAAACGAGTTCAATGTTGATGTGTTAATAGGTGTTATGTAAACACAATACAGAAGGACTAGGCATCAGAGGGTCGAGCACGACTTTACGAATGCTGCGTAACGTTACGGTTATCGTATCGAGATCGAGAAACCTCATACTAAATTTTAGTTACAAATACGCTCACGGGCGGTCGCTGTTCCAAACGTCATACAAACTACTTTTACTTACTTACTTTTACTTACTTACTTTTATACGTGACGCAGCTTTCAAATATTCGTACTCGGGTCTCAGTATGAAACATCTTGGCAACTACTCGATTTTTATAACGTGACATAAACGGTTATTTCACTATACTTAAGAGCGCCCTACGTGTCAATGACCTTCGATCCGTAGCGCATAACTTTTTCGTGCTTTGCATGTCTCATAGTGTTGATAACGACAGTTTTTACCAATACACTGTGCCCTAAGCACGACTTGTCGAATCCTGCGTCACGTAAAATCGAATAGTAAACTATAACGAGTTTGTATGACGTTTGGAACAGCGCCCGCCCGTGAGCGTATTTGGAACTAAATTTTAGTATGAGATTTCTCGATCTCGATACGATAACCGTGACGTAGCGCAGGATTCGACAAGTCGTGCTTAGGGCACTGGTTTAGTTTATCTTCACGAGTCACCGAAACAAAGCTAAAGGCTATCGAACTTTGTTAATAATAAGACGAAAAATCAGTTTTTTGCCATTATCTCATTAATTTAAAACGAAAATCATTTAAAGCAAATTGCAACTTGTAATCGTTACGTATAACATTACTTTTAATACCTTAAGCTTCTTTAATTAAAATAATCTTCTTAAAGGATCTAGTATTTTATCAGAGTCATTAAAACAACCAAGAATGAGCTTTACCTTAAAAAAACTTTTCGCTTACCTTTATTATTTTATATTTTGAACTAGCTTTTGTCCGCGTCTTCGGCTACACATAAAATATTTAATTAGCGCTATGCCGTGGGAATTAGGCTTAAATAATACCCCGGGATAATGTCCTATGCTGACGTATACATACAAGCTATTTAGTACCTACTGTGTTTTATTAAAAATAAAATTTATGGTTACGTTAGTAGTAAGTAGTATAATTATAACCACGGTAAGCTTTTGTGTGAGTTTATGTACTTATTGTATTATTAATTCGCCCTGACTACCTATTTGTAATTAAAAACACTCTTGGTCGGTCCCTTAATTAACTACTCTTCTCTACCGCTCAAAGGTTGACTGGTAGAGATCCCTTCAAAAGCCAAAGAGCTGTTAAGGTATCATTTATTTAACACATACTTACCTCATTTAATGCCGTTTAAAAACGCGTGTAAACTTAAATCGACTTATTAATAATTTTCTGGCCTGAAAAGTTTCGCTTCAGTTAACTGAATAACGTTTGACGTTTTAATGCAGATTTCCGCATTCATTAATTAAACGCGTGAAGTGAGTCGTTGTCGAAAATTATATCCTTTACAACCACGTGTAAAAGGAGGCCCCAATAATTAATAGTACTTATGAAATAACCAACTTAGACAAGTTGAAAAACCCCCGACATTGTCATTTCAAAGTTCAATATTTCAAAAAGGATTTTAATGAAACTTAGCTAAGAACCATCTCGATTACATTAGCTTTCGAATAAAAAAAATCGCATCTAAATCGGTCCATCCGTTTGCCACACTCCTGCGAAGCAATTCAATAGTGTGTTCCCAATCCGCACTGGGCCCGCGTGGGAACTATAGCCCAACCAAGCCCTCTCATTCTGAGAGGAGGCCTGTGCCCAGCAGTGGGACGTCAATAGGCTGATGATGATGATGATGATGATAGACATAATTATTATTATAGCGTATGGACGGGCCCCTCGGTACCTCGTTTTTGTTTCCAATACAGTGAGACTACAAAGTAGTCTCAGTGATATGAGCCGCGGGCTCGGCAACACCGTTTTCAATAGTAGTTTATGCAACTGCTACATAATGAGGGTCCTTAAAACACGAGTGTGTTTTCATAATAGGATCACACGAGTGTTTTAAGGCCTAATTATGTGGAGTTGCATACATTACTTTATCTACACACATATTATAAGTACCCTAAGATAGGTTCAGAAGCCGAAGGCATATATCATACACATATCTGTCACAAATTTGACTGTTTTTTTTAAATCATAGACAAATTTTTATTGTAAAAAAAAATATCACATTATACATGTCGGACCGAACATGACTTATGTACGTTAGTGATCCGTTATATTTCACTATGATTGTAAATTACGTTGGTTTTCAAATTTGAAACATCGAATTCGATATTGAAAAGTCATTACGACATCGAATTCGATTATTCGACTATTACTTTACTGCTGGGGTGGTGGTGGTGCTGCGGCTGGCGGCGAAGGCGTCGTCGTGCTGCAATGCTGGTCATTTTCTACGGTTTCTGAACCCACTATAGAGGACTTATAATATGTGTGTAGATAAAATGTATATATTAATGAGTCTGTAGTAGTAATGCCAGTAACAATGAGCAGTGGGAATCAATTACATTTGTCCCGTTCCTCTTTTGTTTTTGTAACGGGAACGTAAAGCTTAGTTACATGATGCGACAAAAATCGTGCGAGTATCATTACATATTGCATTGCAAAGCCGCGAGGCTACCGCGTTATAATTGATCCTATGGGAGCCGCAACGGATCGCTAATCACTCAATTTTTCCCGCACCGTTCCACGCATATCGGGGTTGTTACACGAATGCTTCTCAAATCCTATTAATACCGGGAGCGAGATGGGATTAAGCTTATAATACCTTGTTATTGAATAAATAAGTACTTTAGGGAAGGAGTAAATTTGGTGAATAATAAATTCCTTCAGCCGAGGCTTTTGATGTTGACGAAGAGCTTTTCATATATACCTAAGGCTAAGGCAGCAAAAAATAATGTGCCTATCTGTCAGCACTATAGCTGAAGAATTTTCAGGTTTCATATTCACAGAAAGGCAATAACCATTTATTGTGTAGGTAAGAGAACGCTAGCGCAAAATATCGTATCACATTCACATCATTTATTATAACTGTTACAATGCCTATCGGTTGTAACAACTCGTTTCAAATTCAAAATCCAATCTTTACACAATCACAAGCAAATCTCCAGAGTCCCGTTTCGATACGACCTCGTTACAAAATTCATCAAGGCACCGACAACTTAGGTACAAACTCTGTACACATTATTCCTACATTCATGAACAACCTAGAGTTTCTTGAAGCACTACACAACGGGAATTTCTCACGAATTTTTAGTACTAACTGCAATCGGATATCAACTATACACGGGAAATTATAGGGTACCTTTTGCGGTGCAATGCGGCGGTCTCTCCTGATCGATGCAACGTGGCATTCGTCTAGAGTACATCAATTTGGTTGGATTTCTTCGTTTACGGCTCACGTTACTAAAACTCGGTTATTCAGGCTTATTAGATTGGCAAGAGCACGCTTTGTACAAGTATTGGCGAGTGCCTGTTAAAAGTTGCGCAATTTCAATGGCGGCTTGGATTAAGAGTTATAAATGGTTGTTGATGTAAAGGGAGAAGAGTGTTTCTATTTTGTGAAGAAAATCTGGGCAAGTGTGAGTTAAATTAGCGTGGCCAGGCTTTTGTGGTACCACACGATTTATGTGCTAGCAGATATTATAATGTAGCAGTGAATAAGCCGTGATGGCTTAGTGGTTAACCTATGGCGTCTCAAGCAGAGGGTCGTGGGTTCAAACCCCGGCTCGCACCTCTGAGTTTTTCGGAATTTATGTGCGGAAGTACATTTGTAATTCATCATGAGCTTTTCGCCCAAAGGAAAACACCGTGAGGAAACCTGCACATTCCTGCAATTCAATGATGTGTGTGAAGTTCCCAATGGGCCCTCGTGAGAACTATAGCCCAAGCCCTCTCATTTGATAGGAGCCTGTGGCCTGCAGTGGGATTAAAAAAAAAGGCTGGATGATATGACTGTAGCAGAGGGAGGCATAATCTGAACGCATTTCAGTTCAATGAGGGTTATCGCGAGACAAAATCCGCGGAGAGTCGAGCACGACTTTATGAAAGCTGCGTAACGTTACGGTTATCGTGTTGAGATCGAGAAACCTCATACCAAATTTTTGTTCCAAATACGCTCACGGGCGGACGCTGTTCCAAACGTCATGCAAACTCGTCAACGTTTACTATTCGATTTTACGTTACGCAGCATTCGTAAAGTCGTGCTCGACCCTCTGAGATAGGATCGCTAGTGTCGAGTGAGGTCTATCAGAATCTGTTAATTTCTACCAATCATAGGCAAGTAGCTTAGCTCTCATTGGTGGAGAAGGACACATTCGGAAGTAGACCTTTGATTGATTTTTGACTTGCCATAGCCGTCATTGGCAGAAGCATGTTTTCAACAGGGCAGAGTGGCGGAAGAGAGAAAGGAGAAGAGGTCATTGACCAGCAGTGGGACTCCAATAAAAAAATCGGCCAAGTGCGAGTTGGACTCGCGCACGAGGGTTCCGTAGAAAGATTTTAACGCTTAGAAGTCCAGTGTTAGCAGAGCCCTGCTCCTAAGCAAAATGTACGCAGTGTGGGGTCTGTGAAATCTACAGACAGACATAAAAAATTAAGATTTTGAGACTTTCCCGAGTGGTTGTGCTATAAGAGCTACCTACATACCAAATTTCAAGTTTCTAGGACATCTAGAAGTACCCTTTAGGTTTTTTAAAATCGGCAATTTGTATGGAAATGGATTTTTTAATGACTGTATCTTTTGATTGCGTTGACTTATATGGTTGATTTTTTTACGGCTTTAAGGCACCGCAGGCTTGAGTATCTGATATTAATTTCAGAATGCTACCTCCACGCGTTCCAGAGAAAAAGGGTCTTGACAGACAGACAGACGGACAACAAAGTGATCCTATAAGGGTTCCGTTTTTTTCCTTTTGAGGTACGGAACCCTAAAAATGTATCCGTGAGCCCAAGAAGTAGATTTGTGAACCGTTTGTAGAAAACACGACTTAGGTGCGTATCAAGTATACCTAAGTATCGTTTTAGCGGTGGCGCTGGTTGTACATGCATTTATATTGTTTTTCTTTTCATTTCTTACGAATAAATCATAATAATTATTGGATTTATAGCGGTAAAGCCGGCCATTGCCACTATATATTTTTTGATGTACCTTTGTACTGTTTTGCTTATGTGGTATTTAGTAAATGAAGGGTACACGGGAAGAACATGTCCAGTCATTTTTAGAGTTCCGTAAGGAAAAAACGGAAGCCTTATAGGATCAATTTCTTGTCCGTCTGTCTGTCTGTCTGTCTGTTTGTCGGTCTGTCAATACCCTTTTTCTCTGGAACGCGTGGAGGTAGCATGCTGAAATCAATACCAAATACTCAAGCTTGCGGGCCCTTGAAGCTGTGAAAAAATCAACCTTCTAAGTCAAAGCAATCAAAAGATACAGTCATTATGAAAGTCGTTTCCATACAAATTGCCATACTTTGAAAACCTAAAGGGTACTTCCAGTTGTCCTAGAAACTTGAAATTTGGTATGAAGGTAGCTCTTATAGCACAACCACTTCGAAAAGTCTCAAAATCTTAATTTTTTATGCGTCTGTAGATTTCGTAGAATAATATAAGTTGACCCCACACTGCGTACATTTTGCTTAGGAGCAGGGCTCTGCTAATACTGGACTTCTTAAAACACTGGGGAAAAGCATTAAAATCTTTCTACGGAACCCTCGTGCGTAAGTCCGACTCGCACTTGGCCTTTTTTTTTTAAACCAGATTTTAATCTCAAAATGTAGAGCACTCAATAGACTATTAGGTTACCATTCACTTAGGAACAGATACAAAAGATGTGTACGAAAATCATATGAATAATTACATCGTTCCAAACTTTCAAATTGTGATAACTCAAAAAGTTGCTAAGATTCGACGTGTTCTTTCCTTGTACCCTTCAAATAGTAGGCACTGTGTAGGTATTAAAATTCACCGCAATAAAAAAAATATCAGCTTTATCAATCTGGATTTCCATGGCGTCTAAATCTAAAAATTATAATTATTACCACCTTAATCGCTTAACACACTTACTCATACATAACTAATAGCTGAACATTTAAATAACAAACATTAAGCTTCTTACCAAACTCAGAAGATCTACAAAGCATAGTTGCTCGCTATTTAATAGTCTCAGAAACTTCACTATGATATCAAGTAGCAATTTAGAACACAATATAGGGTACAATCACACAGAGCATAGAAAGAAGGAGGTGCTCTTCTATTAAATTTAAATTAAATACTTTCACACATAATCATAAGTGCTGTATAATGCGTTCAGAAACCGTAGAAATCGACCAGTTTTTCATTAGGTACTGCTGTTGCCAGCAGTAACGAAAAGTCATTACGACATCGAACTTTTCGATACCGAATCCGATGTCTTCAAAAGTGCCTTTGAAACATCTTCAAGAACCAACATAATTTACAACAAAAAAACAGTCTGTACGACGTGTCAGCTTGATAAGTTTGTCTAAGATAGGAGAAAAAAGAAACAGTCAAATTCGTGACAGGTATGGACATATTATACCTATGCATTCGGCTTCTGGACCCATCGAAATTCAAAATTCAAACCCTACATAATTTAGGCCTTAAAACACTCTTGTGATCTAATTATAAAACTCACAGTATTATGTAACAATTGCTTAAACTACTGTTGATCATTTTTGGTCAGGCCATAGGTAAGGTGAAAAAAGTTTTTCCAAAGATCAGGCGAAAATCAACCTTATGTGAAGGTCACAAGCACTTTGATATTGTAATGTGAAAACATTTCTCAATTCAACTGAAACCCTGTTTTTGGCATGTTTGCGCGAGAGTTTTGTTTGTTAGAACGTAACACATTTTAACATTAGCGCACACGTACGTACGTGTGTACTGCGTCCCTTTAAAAGTGGCATACAAAATGTAATGTAATAGTAGTTTACGTAACTTGTACATAATCAGGATCCTTTGAAAAATGACTGTGTTTTTATGAAACGAGGCGAAGCTGAGTTTCTTAGGACCACACGAGTGCTTTAAGTCTTAATTACGAGTCTTAATTGTGAGTTGGATACATTACTTTATCTAGGTACAGACATAATATACCTAAGTACTAATTGGGTTAAATTTTTATTTCTGTCTGTAAATTTCGCAGACCGATATAAGTTGACCCCACACTGCGTACATCTGCTAACACTGGACTTTTTAAAACACTAGGGAAAAGCGTTAAAATCTTTCTACGGAACCCTCGTGCGCGAGTCCGACTCGCACTTGGCCGGTTTTTTTTTAAATAACAAACATACCGAGCTGACATTGCGTCTCGACATTTTTTTTCAATTGACGCCTATTTTTTTAATATTGTATCTATTGGTTTTTGAAGATGAAAACTGATTGTCGTAATGATGGTGACCTACGGCTTTTGAATGCGTAATAGAGGACTTATAATAATAATTATGTATGTAGATAAAATGATAAGACAAACACTGCTCCAGTCTGTTTCATCTAAGAGCATATTCAGTTGCATACATAAACAAATTTGCTACATAATGTGAACTTAGTTTATGTTAAGTGAAGACATTATTACATAACGTGCTTAGCGGTTTGCGGTTAGTGCTGGTAGTGATACGCGAGCATAAATTAGGTGGTGGTTATCGTTGTCAATGGATAATTATATTGAACTAGCAGCCCGTCCCGGCTTCGCACGGGGTAGACAATTATAAAAGGAAAAAAGTTGTTGTAGTGACATAACTACAATAGTTGGACATATGCTACCGCTGAGTTTTTTGTGGACATTATGATGTTCTTCAATATTGTTGTACATTATTTTGTTCTATCGCTAATAGTTTCGGCAGCGCATTCGACGAAAGACATTTTAAGACTCATTTTTCTACACCTTCGGTTACATTGTTCAAATTTTACCAAGGATCCCTAATTTTTTTCAAAATGAAATGTAGCCTATGTCAAATTGGAAGAATGTAGCATTCTATTGGTGAAAGATTTTTTTAAATCGGCCCAGTACTTTTTGAGCCTATTCATTACAAACATACAAACATACAAAAATAGGTACAAATCTTTTCTCTTTATAATATTAGTGTAGATTAATAACCTAAAAGCCATGGTAGTCTAGTGGTTTGACCTTTGGCCTCTAAAGCAGAGGGTCGTGGGTTCAAGCCCCGGCTCGCACTGAGTTTATCAGAATTCATGTGCGAAATTACATTTGTATTTTAGACGTTGTGCGAGGTCCTTCCCGATCGCTAATCCTGCCGCTAAGCAGCAGTGCTTGCACTGTTGTGTTCCGGTGTGGAGAGTAAAACAGCTGGTGTAATAACGGGCACAAGAGGCATTTCATTTTAGCTCTCTACCCTCCCTCCGGGGTTGCGGATGTCTATAGGCAGTGGGCACCTATCATCAGGTGACCCACTTGCTCGTTTGCCTTCCTCGTCGTATAAAAAAAATGGGCTTCTCGATGAAGGAGAACAATGTGAGGAAACTTTCTTCTTTCTTTTTTTGGTGTGTGTGAAGTTCTAAGTCAGCACAGGGCCCGCGTGGGAACTTGTAGAGCACTCGTAGAAATCTGCACAGTCGAATGCCACATACGGTTTTTTTCACCTGTGCAGTTGAACTGTACAGGCAAAATTGTGCAGGAGTAGTATATTATTGGGCATTCTGGACCACCATTCATTCGATCGGGCGAAAAATTTCGCCCTCACTCATTCGTGGTGATCCAGAAGCCCAATAATACAATGAATTGCACACAACCTACAATCAACCCAAACCCAACGGTAACCAACCTAACAGTAACCTATCAGCATTTGCGTTCAACATAACGCTCAACCTACACCTGAAATCGCATTGGGCATTCTGTTTCACCTCTCGATCAACGCAACGAATACATCAGCCCAACAGCAACTCAAACCCAACGGAACCCAACCTAACAGAATTTGCTCACACTCGAGGTTTAACGTTAACCATCTGCTCTTCTGCTCATTTTGAATAAGCATTCCATGCTTGCAACACGCGCGCATTGGTTGAATTGATCTTGAACAGATATGAAGTTTGTAAAACAAGCTCAGAGCTTGCAGTTGGAGGTTGTTTGTTCAGATCGCAACAATCGTAGTTTTCGTCACGGTGAACTTTTACCCGACACAATTCGCTGTATAATTTGCGGTCCTTCTAATTGCGGTAAAACTAATTTAATTGTCTCTCTTCTACTACATGAACAAGGACTACGCTTTCAAAATATTTACGTATATTCAAAAACACTTTTCCAACCGATGTACCAGTTTTTAGAAAAAATATTGATGTTGGTTCCATCAGTTAAATTTCAAAAATATCGCGAAAATGATGAAATACTAAGCCCGCATGAAGCTGAGAACAATTCAATTATCATATTTGATGATGTTGCATGCGAAAATCAAAATAATATAAGGGATTACTTTGCAATGGGAAGGCATAAAAATATTGACAGCTTCTACTTAAATCAAACTTACAGTAAAATACCTAAACAATTAATAAGGGACAATGCTAACTTAATCATCCTTTTTAAACAAGATGAAGTTAATTTACGTCATGTTTATGACGAGCACGTTGGAACTGATATGTCTTGGTCACAGTTTCGGGAAATGTGTGCAAAAATATGGAGCGTACCTTTTAGCTACTTGGTTGTAAACAAGGACTGTGCTAGAAATTCAGGATGTTATAGAATGGGATTTGATACATTTATCGTTTTGGATTAACCGTGTTACTTAACCAGTTTCATTTTCAAGAAACTTTTATTGCATCATGGGAATCCATCGAGATCAGACATGAATCATAAAATAAACACCGAGAAAACTTTAAAAGAAAAAGTACTTCAGTCTGCCGATGCTGTCAAAAAGAAGGTTAAACTACTTCGTGATATGAAAAATAACAACAATATGATTTTGGAATCAGTCTTTAAACCAATAACAGACCCGCTTAATGAAATGGTTAAAAGTAACGACAATAAATACTATAACACTAATGAAACCGATTTTGATGAAGACATATTTAAGTGGCAAAAGGCGCCAAAAACATTAAAATTTAGTCCTAATGAAGGGAAGAGAAGTAGTATTAATAATCAAACAATCGTACGAAATTTTTCCGAAACGACTTCAAATAATGATGATGAGGTATCAAATAGAGACGAAAACAGACAAGATGGTGATGATGACATGTTATGTGAAAGTGACAACAATGATGTCTTGGAATCAACAAATGATACTTCATTTAAGACTACCGGTTCATATGCATCTCCTCGCGAAGACCCTGCATGGCAAAAACAATACAACACCGACTTGGACATTCCTTTTGGCATACGAACAGAACGCGATAAGCTTATGTTAGGATCTTGTTTAGTTTCCGTTAGTGGCGAAAAACTCAAAGTAAATGGACGTACTTACAATTTAACACCAGGTTTATATGATTTGTTATTTAAGAAGTTGCCTGATTTAGGTATCATAACTGAAGACGATAAACGTTATTATAAAATGTTGCTACTAGAAACGAATGTCCATAGACGAGATTTTGATCCCAATAAACCAATAAAAAGTAACAAAGGTCAGAAATATTTATACATTATAAAACCGCTTTTCAAATTATCGAAACAACGTTCAATAAGCGAAGATTTATGTACTTACGGCAAAGGACTACCAACAATGAAAAAAGTTAAAAGAGATGTTTCATATGTCTATTGGGATAATCCAAACGAATTAGTTGAAAGATTGAAATTACTCATTGCTTCCCGTGATGCCGGTAACACAGGATTAGACAATGAAATAATATCAATTGTAGAAGAACTTCGTGAAGCGGGCTTGGTTAATCAATGATATATAAAACTGGTATTTTACTTTTACCATCAGTCGAAGCCGGAAATTTGATGATACATAAGTGCATAAAAATAAGAAGTGAAAATGAACATAGACAAATTCGGTCATCATGTTCATAAACGTTTGCGTGTATGTGAAGTTTTTGAACTTAACAATAAAACTTTGCTGCGTTCTGATGATGGCGATTTCGATCTACAATCATCGCGATTAAAGGGGGTAGCGGATCCTTTGACACCCAATGATGCAGCTAATAAGCAATATGTCGATCAGCTCGTCCAGGACACTTACGAGAAGAAGCATCTAGATTCTTTATTTAAAACTATAAATTCTCAAATTCATCAGCTTGCAAATCAGTTGAAAATAAACTTTTATACAAAAAGGGACATAGACAATATTTTAAGTAATTTCAAAGATGACAAAAGAACAAGTCGTGAATGAAATCCATAGATCGGCCCGAAAAAATTTCAAGCGTCGCGCAGTTATATTAAAAGGAATTGATGATTTGTGGCAAGCAGATTTAATTGACTTACAGAATTTACATACTGTAAATAAGGGATATAAATACATTTTAGTTGTTATTGATACATTTTCAAAGTACACGTGGTGTATTCCTACGAAATCTAAAACTAAAACAGAAGTAAAAAATGCATTTGAACTAATTATCAAGTCGACCAAACGAATACCTAGAAACTTACAGACAGACTTTGGAAAAGAATTTTACAATGATCAATTCGATTGTTATGTGAAATCCTTAAAAATAAATCATTATTCCACGTATTCAGTTAAAAAGGCGTCTATTGTTGAAAGGGTAATAAAAACGCTCAAGAACAAACTTTACAAATATTTCAGTTTCATCGGGAACTACAAATGGCTTGGAAAACCTTTAGATGAGATAGTTCAATCTTATAATCAAACTGTGCATAGCACAACAAAATTTAGCCCAAATGAGGTGAATTTTAATAATGAAGCCGAAGTAAAGAAAAACATAGATAAATCACAATCCAATCGGCGTTTTAAATTAAATATTTTTAATGTAGGAGATCATGTGCGTATAAGCAAGTACAAAAGCGTCTTTCATAAAGGTTATACGCCTAATTGGTCAACTGAGCTATTTACTATTAAAAAGGTGAATCACACTCGTCCTGTTACTTACCATATTGAAGACCAACGAAAAAACTCAATACTCGGTACATTTTATGAACAAGAACTGCAAAAAACTAAGTATCCAGACGTTTACCTCATCGAAAAGGTAATCAAAAAAAGAGGGAAAAAATTGTATGTTAAGTGGTTAGGACTTAACGATAGCGAAAACAGCTGGATCGACAGAAATGCCATTGTATAAATATATTTAAAAACTTTCTCGCGCTAAGTCATTAACTTTTGGGATATGAAAGGAAGAGGACTTCTAAACAGTATTATTAATCACTTACCGTTTGAACTGCACTTACCTGGCTACAATTATTGCGGACCAGGCACAAAATTGCATAAGCGATTGCAAAGAGGTGATAAAGGAGTTAATGAATTGGACAACGCGTGTATGCAACACGATATAGCATACGATAAATATTCTGACCTAACAGACCGACATCGTGCAGATTTTGAACTCTATAAAATGGCTAAACAAAGATTGAAGTCAAAAGGTGTTGGAAAAGGAGAAAAACTTGCGTCTTGGATAGTTAGCAAAGTGATGAAATCTAAAATGAAAGCTGGTGCAGGGATAAAATCATTTAAGCATTTTGTTTCTAAGATACGTACCGAATTGAAAAAAAACAAATCTAAAAAAGAAGGCACTGCAGTCAGTCGAGCTTTTGCTGCAGCGAGTAAAGTATTTCTTAATAACAATACGAGTAAAATGAGAGTTCCTCGATTAATACCGATTCCTAAAACTGGAGGTATATTGCCACTAATACCTATTTTCGCGGGACTTTCTGCGTTAGGGTCATTGGCAGGAGGAGCTGCTGGGATCGCTAAAGCTGTTGGTGACTACAAAGCTGCAAAAAAGAGCTTATCCGAATCAGAACGTCATAATAAAATAATGGAATCTATTGCATTAGGTAAAGGGTTGTACATTAAACAGTATAGAAATGGAAAGGGTTTGTGTTTAAAACGATTAAAAAACTAAATAAAAGGCT
Source organism: Clepsis dumicolana (assembly GCA_963691665.1). Classification (NCBI taxonomy): domain Eukaryota; kingdom Metazoa; phylum Arthropoda; class Insecta; order Lepidoptera; family Tortricidae; genus Clepsis; species Clepsis dumicolana. The sequence goes on along the minus strand of OY829520.1, from coordinate 3,255,596 downwards.
ACCCAGACGTGCTCTTACAAATGTTGATATTTTAAAACATTCAACAGATATTCCTTATTTTCGTGGTGTTTACATGAGAGACAAATTGCCAAACCGTCCAAAAAGAGTAGAATGTGCAATCGTAAATTTAGATAGTTCTAAAAACCAAGGGACTCACTGGGTAGCCTATGTCAAAGATAATAATCATTGTGAATATTTTAATAGTTATGGTGATCTTCAACCGCCGCTAGAATTAATAAAATATTTGAAAAATTATAATATTTCATACAATTATAATATTTATCAAAAATTCGATACTGTTAATTGCGGACATTTATGTTTAAAATATTTAAAAAAATATTGGAATAACCGTTTAAATATCTCTGAACAATAAATAGCTTCTCATTCTCACGATGTCTTTCACTTTGTCCATAACGGGATCCTCCTCTACCCTGATTACGAATCACTCGCCAGCTCTTCAACTAGATGGTGAATATGAATGCGGGTTGCTATACTTGTCGACATTTAACTCGATACCTAATATTGACAACCGAAATAATAAGTTTTATTATGGTGATAACGAAGTAGTAGAAATTCCTGAAGGGTCATATGAACTTCAAGATCTTGATGATTATCTTAAAAGACATCTCCAAGGTTGCACCTTTACACTGACATGCAATAATAATACGCTAAAAACATCTATATTGTGTTCCAAAAACGTCTATTTTAAAAAACCAAATTCGATTGGTAAGTTACTTGGTTTTGGAGAAGAAACAGTTCAGGCGAATATATTAACTGAGTCCCCTTTTCCCGTGTCCATTCTGTCTACAACTATAGTACGAGTTGAATGTGACATCGTGAGCGGGTCATTTATAAACGGAAAACCTAGTCATATAATTCATGAATTTGTGCCAAATGTACCGCCTGGTTACCGGATTATAGAAACACCTAAAAATGTTATATATTTTCCTGTTACTCAAAACAGCTTAAACGCTCTTATAATAAGAATACTGGATATAAACGATAATTTAGTGAATTTACGTGGCGAAGAGATTCAGATATATTTACATCTCAGAAAAAAATGATAGACTTTAATAAATGTACGGTCTCAAACAGCAAAGCCGTTAGTGCTCATTGTGCTATCAAGAAAAGAAGACCTAAAGGACAACTAACGAAGGAAAACAAACAGTTTTTAAAAAACATAGGATTATTAAAATGAGTATACTAAACTTATCAGACTCCTTTAGCTTTGATAGCACGATTGAAAGTTTCGAATATCATTCGTATAAACCGTACGTAACAAGTTTCAATTTAAATGATGAAATCCGTATACCTATCAACCAGCAAGATCTATACGTATTACCATCAGCGAGTACTTTATACATAGAGGGTACTATAGAAGTATTCAACAGAGAAACAAAAGCGAAGGTGTCCAGTGTTCATTTTACAAATAACCCTATACTTCATTTATTTCAAGATATTCGATATGAGCTGAATGGGATTGAAATAGATAAAATTAAAAACGCTGGGGTCACAACAACAATAAAATCTCTTGTGTCGATGAATGAACTTGAATCATCGATGTCAAAGTTATGGGGCTGGGATGTTGATGGCACAAAAATTACGCATGGATCATTTTCTGTGTCAATTCCTTTAAATAAGATTCTTGGCTTCGCAGAGGATTATAACAAAATTATTATTAACTGTAAGCATGAACTTATTCTTTTACGATCCAATACTAATTTAAATAGCGTAAAACTGAACACAAATGAGTATATAGGTAACATAACTATATCTAAAATAGTATGGCGCATGCCGCACATTAAGGTTTCTGATCGTGAAAGATTAAGTTTGCTTAAATATTTGGAAAGAGATCGAGCTATTCAGGTAGCATTTAGGAACTGGGATCTGTACGAATACCCGCTTTTACCTAAAACATCAAAACATTCTTGGGCCGTCAAAACTTCGTCTCAAGTTGAAAAACCTCGATATGTTATAATTGGATTAAAAACAAACAGGAAAAATGTTGCTGATAAAGATATATCGCGTTTTGATCATTGTAATTTGCGTGACGTTAAAGTTTTTTTAAATTCAAATTATTTTCCTTATGAAAACTTGAATGTCAGTTTCTCGGCTCAAAAATTTGCTATATTATATGAACAGTACGCTAAATTCCAACAGTCTTATTATAACCGCAGCCAAGCACCGTTGTTGAATCCACAAGACTTTATAAATAAAGCACCTCTGTTTGTTATCGACTGTTCTCGTCAAAATGAAACCTTAAAAACGGGTTCAGTCGATGTGCGGATTGAATTAGAGTGTGACACAGATATCCCTGACAATACCGCGGCTTATTGTCTTATTTTGAATGATAGTATTATAGAATATAAGCCGTTGACCAATATAACAAAGAAGATATCATGAAACTAGACCATCTATTCGTAGATGTTCAGGGGTTTAAATCATCTAAAAATGAATTTATTATTAAAGAATTTGCATACAGTACCTATGAACACACGCAGGCGTATTTAATAAAACCTCCATATTCATTTTCTACGTTATCAGAAAACGAAAAAAGGCATGTGAAATGGATAGAGAGAAACCTTGGCATTATGTGGCGTGAGGGGTATATCAACCACAGAGAATTTAAGAGAATGATTCATAATTTCTTGGAAGGCAAAAAAATATATGTAAAAGGTTTTGAAAAAATTAAGTGGATTAATGATTTATGTGCTGATTGTACTGTAATAGACTTGGGAGAGAAAGGTTGTTCTAATTTTCAATTAATGTATAAAAAGTATTGTATCGACAACAGCTCTTATAATTGTCTACATCATAAAAAAGCTTGTGCCTTAAAAAACGTTATATGTCTTAAAAAATATTATTTCGATATTATGCATATTTAACATTGTAATAAATTATACCTAATTTTCAAAAATAAATATTTACGTTTAATCATTTTTTTATTTTTTAACCCAGTCAAAATTAGTTATCATTTATTTTGAACGAAGACTTTTTATATTAACCCATTTTTAAATAATTGAATTTGTTTGTTTAAAAATATGAAATAAATGATAACGATTCATACCTGTGGCTAATAATAGTGTTAATCTATTTAAGCGATATTTACTGAAAAGATTTTTCTTGTGCATTTAATCATGATAATTTTATTTTCGTTTGAATTATTGCTTTATTGACATACTTACAAAAAAAATCTTTCCTGTTGACGTATCGCTTAATCAAAGGAATAAAACAAGAAAATTGTTGACCATATTTATTTTCAAAATTATATACAAAAACAGTAAAAACATTAATAACTAACACTATATCCGCACAACTTCTTGGATATCTTATTTATTACACTTTCTGTACTGTCTATTATCTCATCGTATCCGTCACTTGCCACATACTGCGCACTGAGCATAACGTTTTCACCGGTTTCGTCGTTTTGATCCGGCGCGGAGTCACTTATGTTAATTATTTGGATTTTGACAAGTCTGTTCCCCTTAGTTGCTTCATTGTTTATAACGAACGACGGCGGGTGACCTCGTACACTTCTCTTTACCACTTTGTTTAGCCTTAGTTTTGGTTTACTAGACTTGGTTTTCGTTTTGGCACTTGCAATTTTTTTTACAAATTCACTGACTTCTTCTTCTTCTTCATCTTCTCGGAATCCTAATGGACCCTGTGCATATTGCGAAAACATGATTTGAGTGTCTTGCGTTCCTTCCATATTCTGAAACAAAAGAAATCAAATAAATAAACGCATCTGGCAACACATATGAGCATTTTCATACGCTTACAAAACAATAATAGCAACAAAATAATACGAATAAATATTAAATAATGCCAATTTTACTTACCGAATCGGGAATGGATCAGCTCGTCTTAATTTTCAAAACTTTGGAACGACTTTACTCAGTTATGAATGTAGAGTGCAGAATGATAACTTACTATAACAGCCGCTATTTATAATTACAGTAATTTCATGCGTCAGCAAATTAAATTAACACGCGCTTCGGAGCATGCGGTGCATACCGCCGCGCTGCTTAATGCCGATCAAATTACAACGACACGTAAGGACTTGTTATAATTGGTACCAAATGCAATAAATGTGAATAGGTATATTTCACGTGTCAGCAAATTACCTTAGCACGGGCTGCATGCCGCCGCGCTGCTTAAGACACGTAAGGACATGTTTTAATTGATACCCAATGCAATAAACGAGGATAGGTATTATTTGCCTGTTCAACAGAACATGATTTTACTTACCATTATCAAAATATTACATTTAAAATTAAGCCTGAGCCCTGAGCTTTTTGATGACGGAAAACATCGTCAGGAAACCTCCGAAGCGAGAAAACTCAATTTCAACTCAAGTAAAATGTGTTTTCAGTCGGTATCCTCGCAGTCTATATATACTTAGGTGGGTGAAAGAAAAAAAGAAAACAAATGTTAATAACACTTCATATTTATTTATTAAAAAAAAAGAACAAACCATACAATTTACAAATCAATGTGTAATTATAAAAAATAAAGTACTTAATGATAATCTACTTATTTGGTATAGTCAGCGTCAAAAGTCGCTCATCTGGTCGTAGAGCGAAAAGGTACAAAAGTGATGAGCGGCTTTTGACGCTGACCCTACAACATACATAATTATAATTTTACAATAACGTAAGTACTCAACGTATTTTATTTTATTAAACACATTCTAATTTTTTATTACCCATTGGGTGCCTACGAAATAAAATTACAGCTCGAGGAAAGGTCGCTTAGATAACTACTGTACTAGAAAATAGACTCATGTCCCCAAGATTTGGTTGAAATTTTGTCTGATAATATATGTCGTTTATCGTCTTTGTTAGATAAAGCAACTTTATTGACAGATTGAGTGAAGATCTCGTGCCTAATCGATTTAAATAATATGTGTTTTTTCCGAACTATTTTATCATTGAATAACACATCCCGATAATCATTTAATGTTAACTCTTGAACTGCTGGTTTTTTTATTCCTTTAGCCTTTTTGATAAGAGATTTATCACTTTTGATACAGTATAGTTTAGAACGTAACCCTATAAACTCGGTAATAAGTTCTCCTCCTAACTCATCTTTGAATAACCCAGGAATCTTCTTGTTACGTAAAGGTATTTGCAAATCATTTACAGGGTTATAATTGCTTGTGTCAAAAAAGTTTAAAAAAATATTTTTTAAATCGCTGTAAAAGTCTGCAGTTTCGATTTTGTAAATAAAACTGTCGGTATCAGTGTAGCACAGAGTAACTTGATCTTGGTAGTGTTTTTTTATTACCGTGTAGTGAAATTGGTACATATGACTTTTAGAAAGTTCTAATACAGAGAATCCTACGTAGATTGGTTTATCTAAAATTACTTTTTCAGGCTTCATTTGTACGACAACCAAATTTTCAGACAACACTGTTGCACTATGGAAATTCGGTTTGGCAATTAATTTGTTAGCACAAGTAAACTTTTTTGTTTTGTTTTGACGGTCGTGCCACTTATTTACTAATTTGACGTCAACTCGCCGCTCACTGTCTTCAAGAGTTTTCCCAAAAACTGAGTTATTCATTAATTTAAAAAGGTCTTGTTGGAAAGGAGTAGTAGCTTTTTTTCTCAGTTCTGTATTTAAATGAATATACTGTTTTAAGAATGGACTTTGACGAAACCTTATAACGCGATGGATTTTATCAAGAGTTAAGCCGTTGCGTAAACATGTTTTCAGATGGACGTAATGAATGACGTATTCGTATTTGTTATATAAATTTGGGATCAATTTGGTCGTTTTTCCTCCTGGAGGAATAAATTTTTGTGCGCAAAATGGATAGTCGTTATGGTTATGGTGTAAATTTTCCGGATATAGCAAGTCAACTTCCAGAATAAATCCAAATGGAGCATCATCTTCGACAGACAAAATATCTAGTTGGGCAATTTCATGATGATCTAGAAAACTAAAATTAGACATGGGCAACGATTGACACATACTGTAACCATATAAGTTATTGCAATCGATATATACTAAAAACGAGTCTGGTTTATTCATGTCATAAGTTTCCATGTACTTATTATTAGCCTGAGCATATCTGGTCGAACACATGCAAATACCACCTCTTATTCCTTTTTGTATGAGTCGAATTATTTCTAATTCGGATATCAATTCAAGCTTAACTCCGGTTTTTAATAACATAGCATCAAACGATAAGCTTGGAGCAGTTAAATAGAATGCCGGATCTAAATGATAATTTAACTTGCAAATGAACCGAAAGTTCTCAAAAATATCTGATAAAAGCAACACATCAGTTTTTAGGTAAAGATCAGTATATTCTCCCATATCTTTGATTTTAAATTCGGACCATACAGATTGCGCATGTGCGTAATCTGAATCGCTTATTTGTTCGTTGGAAAGAGAATCAAAAAACAAGTTCTGTGATGGAAGCTCGGTCTCTGTAAACTTATCCCAGCTCGACATATAATCGTAAGGATAAATACCTTTGCGAGTTAATAATTTATTTTTTTTAGTTTCAGGATAAAACTTGTTCAAGTGAATAAAATCATCTTTATGTAAACCATTCGCTAATTTTTCCAAGCTTGTTCCTAAAAATTTAAAAGAGTCTACAAATCGAATTTGTGCATACTTTTGATCTGAAATCCACAAAAACTTAGTGAACGAAATATAATTTTCTTTATTTTTTGGGATTACTTTCACAGGCCCTGAACATTTACTAAGTTCCTGTATAAACAAATGACAATCGTAACCTGCTAAGTTATGAAAGAAAACAGGGACCAATTTAGGAACGCGAAAGCGCAGATTGCAGTACTGGTGCGCGGCACCGCGATAACGGCCCGTTAGATGACAGTGATCTCTTACTTTGTCTGCAAACAATAAACCTTTACACATATGACAATTTTTGGCACGTTCATGAGCTAAAGAATCTTCTACAGTAAATATCATGGGAATTTCTTTTTCTAAAACGTTATGGATGTCTTTAATATGTCTATATAAATAATCTACGAATTTCTGAGCACAATCTGGCCCTCGGTATTGAACAAAACGATTAAGTTGCTCATCATAAGAGCAAATTATATGGTACGCGAAAGCGGCTGGTAAATGTATTTGTTTATTTGTAGTAAAACTACTGTCAGTGTTAGGTTCACAGTTCTGATAGGGTTTAAGGATTGTCTCAAAGTCAGCATACACGACAAATGGAACGTCTTGTTTTCGTTCAAAATGCTTAAATTCGAGATAGGTGCCTTTCTCCGGAAGTACCGTAGCAACCCCACTACAAACGTGACTATTGAAACCGTGTTCAGTTTGAAAAAATATCAGACAGTCTTCGCAGAAATAAAGCTTAGCATGATGTTTGGTAATCTGACCGCGAGCAAGACGCGGTAAATTAGTAATCAAAACATAATGCGACTTATTACCGCGTTCGATTAAAAGTAAATTGATTCGATGTTTCCTTTTATATTGCGATCTGTATAGAGGTCCTACAAGAGTTCGGTTGTTTTTTAAAGAATATACGTTAATACTGATATCAATATTGTGATGCTCAAACGTAATGATATCGGCTAAAGTGACAGGGAAACACATATTATCAAGTTTTAATACGTCTTTAAAATGAGGATAAGATGATAGACGCTCGCGATGGTTTTGACATGGGTAAAGAGCAGCAACAACACACCAGAGAAAACAATAATTATCATGATTTTGAATATTAATGCAAGCTTTTTTATTTTTTATTATCTTAGGTAAGTCTATGTAAGATGACGCTTTCAATGGTTCATACTTATTTATGTTAACTTCTAAATACAAATTAGATAAGAAAGTCCAACCAGAATCGCGCTCCTGAAATTCTTCGATTTTTTTCTGTATACTAATAATTATTGTGTTTAAAAGCTCTTCGAATTGATAATTTTGATGTATAGGAAAATTTTTCGTTGCAAAAGATTTCATTTCCTGCTTGTCATCTTTAAACAAAAGAAAATCGCCAAAATATTCGAAATTTACTTTGAGGGACACATGTTTTTTAAGCGAATTTTCCAAAATTTTTTGCATTTTAGGTTTTACTGTAATCAAAAATGATTCAGGTAAACAAGACTTCAGCTCATCAGTTGCCATTATTCTATAAGATGCTATGCGACCTTTAAAAGCAGACGAAATTTCAACAACCTCATCGTTTAAATTTACACCCGAATTTTTTCTATGCTTATTACTTCTAAGGTGCCCTACCCACTTCCTGCTTTCTACTGTAATTGAACACTGAGTGCAAAAGGGCATGTTTTATGTAGCGACTTTGCTTAAGCTGTAATCCTGGTTTTATATGTTAAATACACAATTTGATAGTTTCAATTTTAATCAAATAATAAAAAGAGACAACCTGCAGTATCCGTTAAAAGCAAAAATAAAAAGTACTAAATTAGTACTTACTTAGTATCGTTACAATAAATTTGACGTTAGCGTCCTTGAAAAGTACATTTATCTTTTTAACAAATTTTTGCTATGCCCTCCATTCAACAGTTTTATCATCGATTTGCGCCCTTAAAGTAATATCGTTAAAAGCGTTTAAATTATGGTTTCATAATAAATCGTTAACATTTATTAAAAACATTTATTAAAAATTACTTGATACACAATTTGATGTAGTTTAAATTTTATTCAAATAAGTAATAAAAAGAGACAACCTGCAGTATCTGTTAAAATCAAAAAAGTACCTACTAAATTAGTACTTAGTATCGTTAGAATAAAATTTGACGTTAGCGTCCTTGAAAAGTACATTTATCTTTTTAATAAATTTTTGCAATGCCTCCCATTCAACAGTTTCATCATCGATTTGCGCCTTTAGAGTAACGAGAGCCTTTTTCCAACGCTCCTGACGTAACTCACCGCGAATATCAGCAGTGTTGTACACCCGCAGCTCCAAGAAAAAGTCTCCGTTGAGGGTGCAAGCTCGTTTTGTTGACCCGTTCGGTACCCGGCTTATAATGGATGAATCAAGCGGATCAGTCTCAGCAGGCTTATGGTTAACAGCAACGTCTTCAGGAAATATTCCGAACACGTCAAACGGGTTTTTAGTTTCTTTTTTCTTGGGTGCAGCAGATCTGAAACATAACAGACATTAAACAATGAATAAGACAGTTGTACTTAGTTCGTCGAAATTCATTAAACAAATTACAAGAAAAATACCTTGGGGTTGACGGCTTTCTTTTTTGAGCAGGTTTTTTTATTTTTGGGATACTGACATCTGCAGCGGCAACGCTCTCCTCTGAATCAGATCTGAAATAAAAAATATGTTTTTATTACTCGACATTTAAAATAACCATATACATCGATAAAAAAAGAAAAAAAAATACCTTTTTTAAATGAAAAAAGTAGACAAACAATATTTAAGTAAATATGTACCCAGCTGACAAAATAAAAAACATGAAATATGAAAATAAATATAAAATGGCTACCTGTTTGGAGCTGAAGCTTTTCGTTTTTCAGCCGACCTTCCCACTTTTGACCGAACGGTTCCGCTGTTTGCAACAGTGATGGGTTCAAACTCGGAATCAGACCTGAAAGGAAATTAAAAATATTAATGCCTGTTGGAACCCTACAAACAATATGAACCAAATGTTTTAATTTCGTTAGGAAAGTAAAGCGTTAGGTACGTTGAAATACATACTTACATTTTAATCGATGTATAAAGCAAATAAACTTTACTAACGTAGAAACTCTGCACAGCTTAACCTCTGAGCTGAAGATGTAGAAGACTTGATGCACTGTGCACGTCACGTTCGAAATTGGAAAGGAACAAATTAGCCCCGCGCAAAAGTTTTAAACGAAATTATTTGCTGATTTTACTAAATGAACTAGGGCTGTCGCATTCCAAATCACAATTGTGTATTATGCTTATGTGCACATAACAGTTCTTTATTTTACATTATTTAATTCTCGACGCGATGGAAAGAGGAACGTTATGAATTTGTCTATCTGTCTGTTGGTAAATCTGCCTACTTCGTATTCCACATATGCATGTATTCAAGATACCAAAAAACTAATCGAGAGTGAGTTGTAAGCTTTTTTTAATTTACTTTTTTAATTTTTAATTTACTTATTTATTTTTTATTTATTTATTTCTCACCAGCTAAATTAAGGAATTACCTAAATATTAGTATTTCAGTAATTGTAGTAATCATTATTTCTTTTAAGAACATTTATATTCGCATTTAATAGAGGTACCCATTAATTGTAAATTTATCCATTGATCATTGTCAACCCTACACCTTTATAATATGAATATTATTTCGCAACCACGCTTCATACATGCACCGCATTTGTATGTCAGCAAAAAGACGCCGATCGCACTGTGTGTCACATTACAACTTGATAACGTTGCGCAATAAAATTGGCTAATACCTAATTGGTAACATTTTCATGCTCAGTTCTGTACGTTAAAATTATAACGGAAACTGGAAAAAAACCTCCTCAGATCGTTCAAATAGCCTCAGTATTAACCGACTTAATTACTAAGTTAATGGGTAAGGTTAGTAATTGGTTAGCTCACACAACCAAATATCATCTTACCTCACCTACTAAGACGAAGATTTAAACTTAGGTAAAAACGTGTTCTAACTGTAATGTTTGCTACTTTACATCGTAATTATAAATACACATACAATTGTTATTTCCTAATACGAAAACAAACATTGTCTTGTTACAGGTACAAACAGGTATAAACCTTTTTCAATTTGAACACAAAAATAAACAATTCCTATATTATTAACATTTATGATAAGATAACCTAACCAACTTAGAAAAGTCGAAAAACAATAGACATTTTCGCTTCAAAGGTCAATATCTTAAAAACGGTTGAACCGATTTTGATAAAACAAGTCTAAGAACCATTGTTAGAAAACCTGTTAAATGAAAAACCGCATTTAAATCGGCTCATTCATTTAGGAGCTATGGTACCACAGACAGACACACAAAAATCTAGGTACAAATTCTAGCGCACGATGTCAAAGTTTAACATAAGCGCTGTCTGTGGGTTAAGCACTGAACTAAGTAGGTGTAAGTAATGATTTAAGTAAGTACCTTTGATGTACTGGTTTCGTATAGAATACAAATGGTTTCGAATAATTTCGATAGATGTCATCACCGCCTACTCGTATGTCCATTTGCATGTTAAGAACAATAAACCTTAGCGAGCGCGCTCGCTACGTAATTTGATCGAGTACCTAACTTACACTACAATGTCTTCGAGTTGAAATGACTTAAGTACATAATCATGTATATCACTTTACAACTCGTTTCTGATCAAACTTTATATTCTAGTCAGCAAGACAATTTTTACGTCAACATGATAAAGTGATATAAGTTATTTAGAAAGTGTGATAAAGTATCGCGGTCTCACAGATGGAGTTGTTCTACATTAACATCAATTAAATCACACTATTTGACTTAGTTTTAGCGATACCAATTTAAAATCATATTTCGGTTTTCACTAGTGTAGTGAGTTACACATTTTTATGTTTTCGTAATTTAAATAATGTTTACTTAGTGCTTTATTCCAGCGTAAATTAGTTTAAACCTAACTCGCGCTAACGATGGTTTTGAGATTCGTTGATATAAATAAATCCGACATACAATTTGCCGTGTACGTAAAACGCGGTCATAGCGATACATCCGAAAACGGATGCCGGGAACTAACGCGTCCTGGGTGACCCGACCTTGTCTGTGGAGTCTGATCAGCTTTGCGGATGAGTTGTATACAAGCCTCGGTGGGAGGCATCCAAAACCACCACGCACACAAAAAGCGGTCATAGCGATACATCCGTAGGTGGATGCCGGGAACTAGACGCGTCCTGGGTGACCCGATCTTGTCTGTGGAGTCTGATCAGCTTCGCAGACAAGTTGTGCAAACACCTGAGTTAACCTGAGTCAAAGGCTGCGGCTTGAGACCGAGGAGCGCTCAGTGGCTTCGGCCTCGTGCATATCGGACTTGATCAACCCGGTGTGCATGGTGTACTTTTGCTTTTACTTTATCTAAGCTCAAACATTATTAAACATATCTATGTTAGGTTGTCAATTAGTTGAGACTTGAGTTGGACTGAAATTTAAATACATTGAATAAATTCCCGTCGGGTTGGCTTGTCGTTGAACCTCGAGTCAAAACTTCGCTCATTCGAACGAGAGGTGGATGCCCAATGCGATTTCAGGTGTAGGTTGAGCGTTATGATGAACGTGAATTCTGATAGGTTACTGTTAGGTTGGGTTCCGTTAGGTTTGAGTTGCTGTTGGGCTGATGTATTCGTTGCGTTGAACGAGAGGTGAAACAGAATGCCCAATGCGATTTCAGGTGTAGGTTGAGCGTTATGTTGAACGCAAATGCTGATAGGTCACTGTTAGGTTGGGTTCCGTTGGGTTTGAGTTGCTGTTGCGTTGAACGCGAGGTGAAACAGAATGTCCAATGCGATTTCAGGTGTAGGTTGAGCGTTATGTTGAACGCAAATGCTGATAGGTTACTGTTAGGTTGGTTACCGTTGGGTTTGGGTTGATTGTAGGTTGTGTGCAATTCATTGTATTATTGGGCTTCTGGATCACCACGAATGAGTGAGGGCGAAATTTTTCGCCCGATCGAATGAATGGTGGTCCAGAATGCCCAATAATATACTACTAAGAGGTACCTAACCCGTAATAACGTTTGGCGGCTAACGTAAAAAGATTTTAAGAAGTCCAGTGTCAGCAGAGCTCTGCTCCTAAGCAAAATGTAGGTACGCAGTGTGGGGTCATCTTATATTGGTCTGTGATATCTACAGACGGACATAAAAATTTTGGATTTTGAGAATTTTCTGAGTGGTTCTGCTATAAGAGCTAAGTACCTTCATATCAAATTTCAAGTTTTTAGGACATCTGGAAGTATCCTTTAGGTTTTTGGCTATGGAAACAGCTTTTTTAATGACTGTATCTATTGCGTTCACTTAGAAGGTTGATTTTTTCATAGCTTCAAGGGACAAAGGCTTGAGTATTTGATATTAATTTCAGCAGGGTACCTACACGCGTTCCAGAGAAAAAGGGTCTTTACAGACAGACAGACAGACAGACAGACGGACTACAAAGTGATCCTATAAGGGTTCCGTTTTTTCCTTTTGAGGTACGGAACCCTAAAAAGAATCCGGAATTCGAATGAGAAGGCAGTTCGTTGCTGACGTCCCTTATGATATCGATGACATTGGTTTTTTTCCCCGTAACTTATCTAATCTTCCACCACGTCATAAGCATGTCAATTTGTTTTGACGATGATGTTTTAGGTTTTAGGCTCAATAATATTATTATCAGTAATCAAAGGTCTATAGCTATCAGCGAACTAGAGTGCAACGTGGAAGATAACTAGGGATAAGATTTCGAGGGATCTCGGATGACATGCAACCCTGATAAGATACCTAATGAAGTTACAAGACAAGTGTGAGGCGGCGGTAACCGCGACGCTGCTGCCGCACTATTCAGTTACAAGACAAGTGTGAGGCGGCGGTAACCGCGACGCTGCTGCCGCACTATTCAGTTACAAGACAAGTGTGAGGCGGCGGTAACCGCGACGCTGCTGTCGCACTATTCAGTTACAAGACAAGTATGAGGTCGGTGCGGTGCGAGCGGAATATTCTCTGAATGAAGCACCGACTTCATATTTCTGCTACTTAGTGCTAGGCCGTAAAACTTTAGGCTTAGGAGAATTATTTTGCTTTTTTTTTCTAAGGGTTTTTTGAAGGCGGTTTTACTTTTTTGTTAAAAGATTTTTATTTCACAATTTTGTGTTGATTTAACATTTTCAGAATTATCCTCCAACTCCTAACCGTTAAGGAGTTGTACCTTCCATCATCAGCTCATCAACATGAAATGATGATTACCAGACGCAAATACTTGAATAGCATTAGAAAATATATGAAACACATAGTACGTGCCTATAAAATTTGAGGGTTGCCCTCGATTTCCCTCTGATCCCATCATCAGATCATGACTTGGTGATAATGGGAACACCTCAGGAGTATACCTTTTGGAATAAAAAAAAATTGAAAATAGGTCTACAATTGACGGAGTAATCGATGTAGATACTTACATAAAAAAAAGCATACTTACATACAGTGGAACGTAGAACCTCCTCCTTTTATGACTTCGGTTAAAAATACGTCTCGATCGCGTTTGCGTTAAAAGTGTCAAATTCTATGAGAATTGTTAAACGCGAACGCGATCGAGACGTATTTTGTGCTTTTTGATTACACTAAGGGCACTGGTCGGCGATTACACTAGGCGCTCTGATCTTCGTCTATGTCTTGCATTTGCACGTTTGGTCTGGGTAGCGGCGAAGAGACGTCGAGTGACGAGCGGGAATGAGGAATGAGGGCGAGCTCTGTACCCCTCCCGGCACATGGACAAAGCTAAGAGGGGAGAGTCATGATTGGGACGGGACGGCCTTTGCCCTTCGGTATGCAACTACATGGATGTAACCCGGTCCGCGGTGGTGTCGGCGCGACCGCAGCCGCAGCGGCCTTGCTCAGGGAAAGGACCGCTGAGTCACGAGTCACGCGCCCGGCCGTATATTTTTTTGATGATTTTGTTGTTATTTCGCGAAGTAGCTTAGATGAGGAAAAGATTCACAGAATTAAAATCGTTGTTTGGGTTTTTGGTTTCACGTTGGTCATTATCATATTTTTTAGAATTCCGCACCTTAAAAGGCAAAACGGAAAGCGTGGAGGTAGCATGCTGAAATTAATACCAAATACTCAAGCCTGCAGTCCACCACTCCTCCACTCCTCCACTCCAGCAATCGTATCTAGAATACTCTATCGCTTTCCTGCTTTATCTCCTCATCGATTTTCCCACGCGCCACGAGCCACGAGCAGTACGAAGCACAGAACCACATTGGGAAAGAAGGAAAGAGTTCATCGATTTGTATAGAAACCGAGCGTGTAACATCCTGCGCAGGTATTTTGAACTGAATTCTGCAGTTATTATTATTGTCAAGGCAAGTGAACTGACAACTTCCAGTTTAAGGTACAAACTACATAAATTAGAGTCAAAGAGTAGCCATAATATTATGTAGGTAGCCTCTATGTATATACTAGCTTATGCCCCGCGGCTTTGCTCCCGTGAAATATTTCAAAACGGGGTAGTCCCCTAGCCCGTGGGAATTTCGAAAAATCCCTTCTTAGTGCACCTCTAGGATACTCAAGGTACATGTTTGCCAAATCTCAAGTCCCTAGGTCCAGTGGTTTAGGCTGTGCGTTGTCTGTCAGTCAGTCAGTCAGTCAGTCAGTCACGGTACTGTTTTATAGGTATAGATAATACCTACAACCGTGTTGTGCAAAATTGATGAAATGAAGTGTGAACCCTTATCAATATAATGATTATAATGAACTAATGAAAAAATAAATGAACAGAAATGATGATATCCGCAGTAGAACTAAAGTTACCGACATAGCCCGAAGAATTGCGAAATTTAAGTGGCAGTGGGCGGGGCACATTGCTCGCAGAACTGACGGCCGATGGGGTCGGAAGGTTCTCGAATGGCGTCCACGGACCGGGAGACGAGCTGTTGGTAGGCCTCCAACAAGATGGAGCGACGACCTAGTAAGGATTGCGGGACCGCGGTGTATACGGAAAGCACAAAACCGGTCTGAGTGGAGAGCCTTGGGGGAGGCCTATGTCCAGCAGTGGACGTCTTTCGGCTGACATGATGATGATGAATGAAAAAATATGGTCACACCCTAGGGATTTCTGCAATGTGAACCAAAGTACATCCATACCTATTTATACTTTACTTCCTTAGGTAGTAATATTAAGCTCGACTTCCCTGTTTCCTTGCATGCTTACTTGCATGCATGTTTCCCTGCATCCAGGTTTCTTTGCATATTTTCTTGCTTGCTTGCCTGTTAAGTATATGCTTGTTTGCATGTTTACATTTTTGAATGATTGAGGCTTTGTATTTTTGGTTGCTTGCGTCCTAAAAGTCCTTACAGGCAACAGTTAGTATTAGTAATATAGGTATTATGCTTTTCCAAGGGTGGAATAATTCCTCCGTGTAGTTACGTGTTCCACGGCGTGGTGAAATACTAGAGTATAGTCATCAGCTGAGTAATTAGTTACTTAAGTACAATGATTGTTCATTGTTAACGAGTGTGCGCGGGCGCGGGCGGGAGGGGGCACCTCGTGATCTTGTTTACCTGCGGTGGCGGTCGCGGGTCGCGCTGCGCAATAAAATAACATTCATTCTAAGTGTAAGGCAACCTGTCACAGCCCCAGCGGACCCAAAGGTCGCCCGCAATTGTGCGGCCGGCGCCGGCGCGAGGGCGGCGAGCGCGCTGCTCCGACGACCGTCGCAGGCGCTGCTTCACTGATGATTTGCCAACGAGAATAATAGCCTTTTTGCCACGATTTCGTCTCATCGATCTCGCCTCACGCGAACCTAATTACACCCTCTATTACAGTTGTTTCTTGCAAAATAAGAAATTAAGATAAGTATACCGACACAATTATACATAATCGGTAATCATTCGTGTTCCCTTAAGTAGTGTACGTATATGGTTAGAAGTCACTTGAGTCAGAAGATGATTCGTGAGTCTCACGAACACCATCAACTACAAGTGGGTTAGCTTTGAGTATTCCTAATTGCCGACATGTCTGTAGGTGGCGGTCGCGGCGGCAAAAAGCTCGCGATGATGACGCTTTTTGTGACCGATGTTGGCGACCCTCGCGCGCGCATTTGCGCGACCGCTTGAGCTGCCACAGCCACAGGTGACTGCCAACCAGCCAGTGTCTGGGTTCATCACCTCGTTGTAATAATGTTGAACCGCTCTAGAGTATAGTCAAACTACTAGTAGAGTAGAGTATGCGCTCAACACGAATAGGTCAACTTTTTCTCGTCACATTAACGGATAGTCAATAAGCGGTCTCGCGCGGCTCGCTACGACATGCAGTGTTGGGATGGGATGCACTTTTACGATATTCGGTATCATATTTTCTGTTTACTTTATTTTAATGTCCTCTACACATCCACTGCACATATTTTTGGATATTTTCAGTAACAAGTTAAGTAGGTTTAAAAGACAATCCTTGAAATGTATTCCAGAACGGGGGTAGGCTGGGTTCTGTTTGTCTTTTTGTTTTCGTTTCTTTTTGGATGTTGGTTTTTGGCGCAGAAGGAAAAAGCACTGAAATAAATGTACTTTTTTATCTTTGTTTTTGATGCACAAAGTTACAGTGAAACAAAACGGATTACTCACATCATGTGTGAGTCGAGTTCATCCCGACATGTTTCATTGTGAATGGGTCTTTACGGTAGTTTTATATCAAAAGAAAGCACAAAGTTGCTTAACTATGTAAACTCGTTAGATTTATGTAAGTACCTACTTGTCTACTTGAATTGCGGTTTAAGGTCAGGTTCATCAATCGGTTAAGTTGTTATTTTGTGATGACGTCGTCATGCGAGATGCCAACAAATAATTATCCTGACGATCCTTCTAGAAAATCTTTACTTTGAAATAAAACTAACGTAAGCTAACATGGGATGGCAAGGCGTTTCTTCAGTCCTTTACTTTTCTCTTGGTCACGGGTAGACTCAAGTTTCACGTCACGCACCCATATTAAGTAAAATTACAATTCACATTTTAATAGCACAAACATTTCTTGATGTTAGTTACAGCCTACTTAATATTTACAATTACACATTTTTTCGAAAAAAAAATCAGTGTTTAAGTGCTATCTAATCCAATGAACGGAACCCTACAGTTGACCATTTCTGCAAAAGAAACTATGTATAAAGTTACGATTTCAATATTCGCGCAGTTCCTCGGCCATCGGGTCTAGTTGATTTGACAAATTTAAAGCTCCCACAACACGTTTCACTATTTGACTATTAGGGAGCTTTACAAAACTTTACATGGTGTCAGCTGCTGACACCATGTAAAGCTTTGTAAACTTTGACACCAGCTGCTTGTGTCAGCAGCCGCTGCGAACGCGGCATGTGTTGTGAATTGGTTGTAAACCACCACGCCCGCACTGCGCCACTAAGTACTTAGATAAAACTGAGATGTGGCAGTTTTTCGTTGGCCCCGTTTCCGCTTGCTCCTACTCTGTTCTCCTACTGGTAGGAGCACGAGGACCAATATGTCCTCATGCTCCTACCAGTAGGACCATAAGGATATGTATATCCTCGTGCTCCTACTAATGGACGGTCAAGTACAACGATGTCACTTAATTACTAATATCATTACGAGGAAAGGGGCATATAAACATGACTATTGTAGTAATCGTATATAGGTTGAAGTAGAAATGCATCTTGTTATCGGCCTATTATAACTGCATTACATTTTATCATTGACAAGGAAACAAGTGAATACTTTTCATGTCACTGATATCTGTGACTGTCATGTCTGTGATATTTCAAGAGTTTGTGAATGTGAGTTGAATTTTACGCAGAATAATGTGTGATAATGAGGAAAAACTTATATTTATAAAAAGAAAAGGTGGTAATACAGTTCCGTTACATTCAGGTTATCAGTTCTACAAACAAAAATCATATTCCAATGGCAGTGAAATTTGGCAATGTAGCCAGTCTAAAGTAAAATCCTGTAAAACGTGTCCAGGATCGTTTACTATGCAGGTAAGTGATACAACATCATAGTTCGTTACGTTCGTTAGCACCAATGTGATTCTACTTTTACTTTACAATGTGGCTCTTATTTATTTTCCAGAATGATTAAATACTCAAAACTGTAAACCATGTATGTGAAGCAAATCATTTGAAGAAAGAATAACATTGATGCTGGCATATACGCAGCAAAAGTAGAGGCTGAACAGTCAGATATGCCAACACCAAAAATATTTAAAAACATGATTTATCCTTTTCGAGACCGCGGAGTCAATTTCGTCGAAAAATTACCGTAACTCAAAAGCACAAAACTGGTTTATATAATAGTAGGTATAATGCTATTGGATCGGAAAGATAATGTTTAAGGAATTACAAGAAGTGTCTGTCCCAGGAAAATTCAACGATTTTCTTTTAGGTGATTACATAACAAATGATTCAAGAATTATTGTTTTCTGCACAGAGAAAGGAAGGAAACTTCTTGAAAGCTTATCAGAATTTTTCATCGACGCCACTTTTAAAAGTTGCCCTAAACCTTTTAGCCAATTACTTATTGGCTAATTATATATGGAGCTAATTATATAATTATATGGAGTGTAATGGAGTGTTCTTGGTAATTCAACCCCGTAATCTCTTCTCTAGTGGCTCCAAGTAGCTGTAGTCACAGCGGCCACACTCCGGTAAACCACGTCAGTGGGCTAAACCTAGGGAAGGGGGCTATATGTACGAACATCTGTGGAGTAGCTATTGGACGATCCCCGATCAGACCTGCATCGACATGGCGCTATCTCTTAACCGTCAGTGCAAAAAGGTTATGCGGAATACCTTAAGGGCGTTTACCAGGATCCATGTAGTGGTATACGGCCTTTCGCTGCATCCCAGACTCTGCCAATCGTACCGGTTTTCCGGTCCATTGGACAACAGAGAACGGGACGAGAGAGTAGACCTGCACCAGCGCAACCGCTTGTTCACTTTAAATAGTATCACGCGCAGATGACCCTGGCTATTTTTCATGTATATAGGTTACGATAATGATAAAAGTCCTGCGGCGATGGGATATTGGCAGTGGGGTTGGGGCAACGATGTGCCGAGGCCTTAGTTAATATCCTGCACGTAGGCGGTCAGGAGAGAGTGGTCGCTCCCGGAGTCGATGTAGGCGGGGCTCGGGGTTCGGCAGCACCACTGGCGACAAAGCAGCCCTATTTAGGATCGCTCTGCTTTCCTCTGCACAGAGGAGGGACCTAGAAAAGGTGGTCCAAAAATAGTCCGTCTCAACCATCATCTAGACGCCAAACCGCGGGCGTCTAGACATCGTCAACGCGGTCACAAGACAACAAAAAAATAAACGATCTCCCTTTAAAAAACGACTTTGCTTTGCCACATGGAACGTACGAACTTTTTTAGATAACGACCGTAACTTATGTCCAGAAAGAAAGACTGCTCTCATAGCAAGAGAGCTGGCCCGTTACAGTATCAACATAGCTGCAATCAACGAAACCCACCTGAACGACAGTGGAGAACTGTGTGAACAACTTGGTGGCTATACGTACTACTGGAGTGGACGTCCCGCTGGTGAGCGGGCTGGAAGTGGCGTGGGCTTTGCTGTTCGTAGCGGCCTGGCTGCGGATCTAAGTGAATTGCCTAAGGGTGTCAATGACCGCCTTATGACTCTACGCCTGCCAATTAACAACAACAAAAACGTCCACCTTATAAGTGCCTATGCTCCTACTCTGCCTTCTCCGGATGAGGACAAAGAGCTGTTCTATCAAAATCTCCGCGGAGTCCTCCAAAGTGTACCAAAGCATGACAAAATAGTTTTGCTAGGTGATTTTAATGCTCGAGTTGGCGCCGAATATGAACTCTGGAACGGAGTCCTTGGCAGGCATGGAATCGGCAAATGTAATGACAACGGACTACGCCTTTTGTCGTTGTGTGCTGAATTCGGCCTTAGCATCACCAACTCATTCTTCTAACTTAAGAAGAAATATAAGACCTCGTGGATGCCTAGATCTAAGCACTGGCATCTTCTAGATTATGTCATTGTCCGCTGTAAAGATCTCCGTGATGTTCTTATAACGAGAGCGATGCGCGGAGCGACGGGATGGACTGACCACCATCTCATCAGATCGAAGATGCTCCTACAGCTTAAAGCACCACGACGAGCACAACACAAAATCCCATCCAAATTAGCCTTCTCAAGGCTAATTACGTCACCGGAACTGAGAAACAAGCTGGATATGGAGTTTCCTGCTGGAACTCTTGAGACCGAGTTTTTATCAGCTGATGAACAGTGGAAATCACTTGCCGAACGTATTCATGAATGTTCGCTAAAGACTATAGGAAGAACTAAAAAGAAAAACCAGGATTGGTTTGATTCATCAGATAAGGAGATCAGAACTCTAGTTGAGGCACACAAACGCGAACTTAACTCACGAACAGCAGATTCCAGCAGTAAAAAAGGAGCCCAACTAAAATTAAGATCAAAGGTACGCGAACTGAAGGACGGCTGGTGGAAGGAGAAAGCTGCAGAATTGCAGCACTACGCTGATACTCACCAAACTGGAAATTTTTTCGAAGGCATACAGGCACTCATTGGTCTCCGTGTAAGAAAAACTGCACCTTTGTACTCGAAGGATAAGCATCATCGTGTCACTGATAAGGCTGACATACTGATGCGTTGGGCTGAGCATTTTAACGATGTTTTGAATCCTAATGCGGTCGGCGCCGATCTATCATATGTGCATGCTCTTGAAGAGTTACCAGTCTGCCAAGCCCTAGACGATCAACCATCCTTCGAAGAGTTCGTGAGAGCGGTCAAGCGTCTTAAGAACTCAAAAATACCCGGTATAGACCAACTTCCTGCTGAAGTGTACAAATATGGTGGCAATAATATCATATCAGAGCTTTATCACCTAGTTCTGAGAGTGTGGGTCAATGAGGAGGTACCGGAGGGCTGGCATGATGCGGTGATCTGTAAGCTGTACAAAGGGAAGGGAGATGTCTCCGATTGCAGCTCTTATCGTGGTATATCGCTTCTTGCTAGTGCCGGCAAGGTCCTTGCTCACATTCTTAACACCCGCCTTAGTGAATTGGCTGAGAATTACTTGCCGGAGAGCCAATGTGTCTTCCGTCCCAGCAGGGGTACTATCGACGCGATTAGTGTCGTAAGGCAACTCCAGGAAAAAAGCCTTGAAAAACAACGGCATCTCTATATGTGCTTTGTCGATCTGGAGAAAGCATTTGATAGAGTTCCACGTGAGGCTCTTTGACTTGTTCTCCAAAAATCTGGATACCCGGAAAAATTCGTTAACCTCATACGCCAATTTCATGTTGGCATGAAAGCGCAGGTTCAACATGAAAACGAACTTTCAGAGGTGATCCAGATTACTAATGGTGTTAAACAGGGTTGCGTGATGGCACCCACGCTCTTTGCCATTTACTTTGCAGTTGTGATGAAAGATGCACTGCGAGGTTGTAATGACCAAATCCGCCTTAACTTCCGAACTGAGAAGGGTGTCTTCGACATATCAAGGTTCAAAGCCAATTCTACAGTACAAAAGTTTGCTATATTGGAAGTACTTTATGCTGATGACGTGTGTTTTATGTCCGACAGTGTGGCACATCTCCAAAGCTATATTGACGCACTGCATCTATCCTGTCAAAGATTCGGCCTGGTTATTAGTGCTACCAAGACCCAAATTCTTAAACAGCCACCCCGGGGTTGCGAGGCTGATAAAGGGACACTGAAACTAAATGGGAGACCACTAGATGAGGTATCGCACTTTAAATATCTGGGTAGCACTATTCGGCACAACAATACTTTAGCTTCGGAAATACCATCGCGTATCGCTAATGCCTCGGCCAATTTCGGGCGACTAGCTGACCGTGTCTGGAGGTCTCATGACCTCAAGCTGGAGACTAAAATTAGCGTTTACAAGGCGCTAATACTACCGGTCCTTTTATATGGCGCAGAGACATGGTGCCTCTATAAAACGGATATCAAGAAACTCGACACATACCACCTTAGGTGTCTGAGATCTATCCTGAAGATTAAGTGGCAGGACCGTGTTTCCAATCCTGAAGTTCTGCGTCGCTCCGGAATGCATGGCATGGAGGCTATCCTCATGCAGCGCCAGCTCGGGTGGTGTGGGCACGTCTTTCGTATGGATGACCGCCGTCTACCCAAAGTCGTCTTCTATTCGGAGTTGGCAGAAGGTAAGCGAAAGCATGGCGGTCAGTATCTGCGCTATAAGGACGTGCTAAAAAGACATCTTAGCGCTTGTGCTATCGACCCTACAGGTTGGGAGGAGCTCGCTAAACAGAGGTCTTCGTGGCGTAGCACGATCTATGATGCAACTGAATCGTTTGAGATAAGTCGTCTCAAATCGCTTGACCTAAAACGCCAAATCCAAAAGGAGAGACCAAGGCCCTCCTACACCTATAACTCCCGAGGCCAGCTCTGCTGCGTTCCCTGCAACAGAACTTTTAAGACCAAGTTCGGCCTGGCGAGCCATATTAGAGCTCATGCCAGATCTGGAACATAAGTTGCTTGTAAATATAATAACTCTGTATATATAGAAAAGATTTAAGTAGGATTAGTTAAATATGGTTAGACTAAGTATTATTATAGTCAGGGTCGCCGTCGTCGAAAACGATGAGGAGGACTATATTCACGGAGATCTTTGTGGTTCCTCACTGGAAACTAATACAGTGCCTTTAATATTTGCATTCATGCCAGATAAAAAGCAACAGAGTTATGTCACTGTTTTACAAATGATTAAGTCACAGATTCCCAAATGGAAACCGCAAAAATTTCATTCGGATTATGAGAGTGCCATTATAAATGCACTGTTAGAGGAGTTCCGTGAAAGCGTGGTTAAGGGCTGTTATTACCACATGACAAAGGCTTTGTGGAAGAAAAGTAAGGAAATTGGACTTAAACGAAAGATTCAACGCAGATTCGTCGGACTTTGTACTGCCCTTCCTCTATTGCCTGTTAATCTTATCGACGAGGGTTGGTCTTACATTCAAGAACAATTTATGTTGCTTGGTCAAGATGAAAAACTGAAAACTTTTTTCCAATATTTCCAAAAGACATGGATGAAAGGCGAGTTTCGAAGTAAATGGTGTATATATGAAGAAAGGCATAGAACCAAAAACGTTGCCGAAAGCTGGAACTCAGCCCTGAACAAAGAAGTCCAAAGAAATGTTACTTTGCTGCGTGTGCTGAACGATCTTCGAAATGCTACAGCCGACAAAGGTGTTCCGATAAAACGGCGTCGAGAGGATCTCGTAACTGATACTTTAATAATGAATACCCAAATGTCGCTTATACATTGTGAAATTACTGCAGGTATTTTTTTGGAAATACTAAGGTAATTATATAAAAATTTGATTGTACAACATTTTTTATTATGTGCTTAAGTGTACTATTGCATATAAGGTTCCGATAGGAGCATAAGAACATATTGGTCCTCGTGCTCCTACCAGTAGGAGAACAGAGTAGGAGCAAGCGGAAACGGGGGGTGTTTCACCCAAATTAATGGTCATCTCACACTCGTGTAGGTACAGGCGGGCGCGGAAACTCTGTACGCATTTAAAATTAATTAGGTATCTAACTTTAATTTAAAAGTTCAATATCTCAAAAACGGCTGAACCAATTTTGATAAAACTTGGCTAAGGACCATCTCCATTAAACCAGCTTTCGGTTGAAAAACTGCGTCCAAAAATGCGAATGCATTTGGAAGCAATGATGCTACAGACAGATACACTCATACACATATGTTATTAAATTTATGACACCTCTTTTTGCCGCGGGAGTTCAAAATAGTGCCCTCGCAAAATATTGGTCCGACTTTAATTAAAACATTAATTCTATCATTCGTTCCGTTCATAAGTCACATTTCTATTATTTTCACCAAAAAGTGACAACACCTTGTAATAATAATAATAATAAAACACACATAATTTACAAAGCACTCACACTGAAAAAATTGCTAAATACACTGACCTCTCCATAGAAATTAAAACACAATGGCAGGTCCGCACCGTAAAAACAATCCCTATCATACTCTCTGCTACAGGCGTCATACCTAAAACACTCCACACAAGCCTACGGACACTCAACATCCATCCATCCACTTACACGCTATTACAAAAAGCAGTCATCCTCAACACATGCCGCATAGTTCGCAAGTTTTTATCCATGGATTAATCTATCATTATCATCATTATATTATATAAGCACTTAGTTAAAAGCACTTGGCTTAGGCCCGTGCAATATTTTACCTCTTAGGAGAGAAATAAGTATGTAAAAAGAATAATAATAATAATAATAATAATTCATTTATTGCGAACACATGTCCATAGATGGTTAGTAATTTTACCTTATAGGTAGAGCTACCTCTGAGCTGGACGTCCAGTTCGAATTCGAACTCCAACTGCCTGTGTAATATCTGCTTGCAGATAATATATTGATAAGAGGTCTGTTAAAGTGGACCGTGCACATGGCTGTACCGCAGAACTACCGACGCTCTATCCTATTACATGTAATAACCCGTGTTATCGTAAGCGCTCCGCTGGACGTCACGAGAAATTATCTTTAAGTGCAGTGATTTGTAACGTAGATACTTATTTACTATAAGAATACTCATAAAGAGTATGTACTTCGTTAGTAGAAGTGCATAAGTCCAGTTGATTTCTATCTGCGTGGGCCCCTGGCTCGGCGGTCGCTGCTGGTTCGCTACTCCGACCGGCTCGTGGCGACAGCGGCGCGGGCGGCGCGGGCGGCGGGGAAGGAAGACCGCACAAGTCACAGGTAAATCCCTCGCTCAGAAAACCCAAACGTAACGAAATTATCATAGGGCACTCCTGCTGCGGTAGGAGGAAAACTAAACGAAGATTCTGAGATAAAGTTCAACAAACTGTATTCACGTGAATTTGTTATAAGTCGTCAATTTGCGTCTTTCTTTTTTATAAAGCAGGTTTCGTACCTAATGAAGCTTTTTGTCATTGTCTTGCGTCTTTACAGAAGTAAAGCGAAATAAAAAAATAGTCGGTAGGTACAGGTCTAGTGAAAAAAGTTTTTCCACAGGTCAGGCAAAAAACAATCTTATGTCAATGTCATAAACATTTTACCATGTAAAAACATTTCTCAATTCAAGTATTGCTACTTAGCACGAAAATTCGCTATTACAGAAGGACATTCAAACTTTTCATAGAGGTTTAGTGAATATTTACAAGCTGTAGCTGGGCCTGCAGGCCTTTGGGCCGTCCCGTCCGTATACTTCAACTCGGTTTTTTTAACACGTCAAGACTTTGGGTTAACAATACGTGAGGTACGAGTTGGTGCCGGTGACCAATGGGGCATGTCCAGGCCCACTAGGATCACCTATTTAATCCTTCCATACAAAATTTGTACTGGGGGGATCAAAATAGAGGTGGTAGGTAGTAGAATAAAATGTAGGTTTTTAACACCGACGCAAAAAGTTGCGTGTTGTTATAGTTTGACAGCTATATGTGACGTGTGTGTGTGCGTGTGTATGTCTGTGGCACCGTAACTCTAAAAAACGGATGAAAATGTTTAGATGCGGTTTTTTAATTTGAAAGCATGTTTCTAGCGGTCGGTGGTACTTGGATATGTTTTATTTAAATCGGTTCAGCCGTTGTTGAGATATTGAACTTTAAAAGGTCGAGGGTTTTTGAACTTTTCTAAGTTGGTTTGTCCGGTTTTTAGGGTTCCGTAGCCAAAATGGCAATAACGGAACTCTTGTGTAGTTTCATCATGTTTGTCTGTCTGTCTGACTGTCCGTCTGTCCGCGGCTCAGAGGCTATTGGTACTAGAAAGCTGTAATTTTGATTTAGATTTAGATTTATTTATTTCACAAGAACATATGGTTTACATGGATGGTCTTACAATTACAATAAATACAATCAGTCCCTTAATATGTTCAGCCATGGGTAAGAGGCGTGTGAATTTTTTGAAGTCAACATTAACTCTACTCTAATAGATAAATTCATCATAATACTTAATCGTCAAAATTAATACAATTTGGAATTTTATTTAACTGACAGATTTAGGCTTAAGTTTTAGTATATCGTGTTAATACAGAAAAGAAAATGTAGAAAAAGTAATAATAATAAATTCACATACCAATAGCATTATACCTATGTCAGTTACAATTAAAATTTGTGATTAATAAATTCATCAACACTGTAAAAGCAACTGGGACTTCGGGAGCGTCTTTAGTGTCACCGGGATTTTATTAAATATTCTTGC
This sequence comes from Clepsis dumicolana, assembly GCA_963691665.1. Lineage (NCBI taxonomy): Eukaryota > Metazoa > Arthropoda > Insecta > Lepidoptera > Tortricidae > Clepsis > Clepsis dumicolana. The sequence goes on along the minus strand of OY829520.1, from coordinate 3,228,699 downwards.
ACACATATGAAAAGCGCTTTTTTTCCTCAACATGAGTTTATGAGGGGGGATAACTACCTGATGCCGTCTATGAGACCTGTTTGTCACTTTATCTGCAGAAGGGAAAAGTTCCATATTATTCTTTACAAAAACTGCTGCTTCGTAGACGTATAGGCAGGGTAGTGGTAGCAGGTTGAGTTTTTTAAACAGAGGTTGACATGATTCACGGCGCCCTGCTCCACAGATGGTTGTAATGCATTTTTTCTGTGTGATAAATAAGCGATCTGCATCTGCAGAGTTTCCCCCCATGATGATGCCATATCTTAGAACTGATTCGATGTAGCCGTGATATGTCATCAAAGCCGATTTTGATGATACCGTCTGCTTTATTCGCCACAACGCAAAGATGAATTTATTTATTTTTTTACAAGTTACATCAACATGCTCTGTCCAGTTACAGTGTGTGTCTAAATGGATACCCAAAAACCTTAGAAAAAAAACATAAAATAATCCTCTAAAATAATGACAAATAAATAAAATAAAATAAAATGCGTTTATTTCGCACAAAAGAAACGAAAGCCTAAAGTTTTATGGCCTAGCACTAAGCAGCAGAAATATGAAGTCGGTGCGGTGCGAGCGGAATATTCTTTAAATGAAGCACCGACTTCATATATCTGCTGCTTAGTGCTAGGCCATAAAACTTTAGGCTTTCGTTTCTGTTGTCCGAAATAAACGCATTTTATTTTATTTATTTATCATTATTTTAGAAGATTATTTTACGTTTTTTTTCTAAGGTTTTTTTTTGAAGGCGGTTTTACTTTTTTGTTAAAAGATTTTTATTTCACAATTTTACGTTGATTTAACATTTTCGGAATTATCCTCCAACTCCCAACTGTTAAGGAGTTGTACCTTCCGTCATCAGCTCATCAACATAAGATGATGACTACCGGACGCAAATACTTGAATAGCCTTAGAAAATATATGAAACACATGATACGTACCTATAAAATTTGAGGGTTGCCCTCGATTTCCCTGAGATCCCATCATCAGATCATGACTTGGTGACAGTGGAACCACCTCAGGAGTATACCCTTTCGAATAATGATTTAACATCTTCAGAATTATCCTCCAACTCCTAACCGCTAAGGAGTTGTACCTTCCATCATCAGCTCATCATCATGAGATGATGACTACCAGACGCAAATACTTGAATAACCTTAGAAAATATATGAAACACATAGTACGTGCCTGTAAAATTTGAGGGTTGCCCTTGATTTCTCTGGGATCCCATCATCAGATCATGACTTGGTGACAATGGGACCACCTCAGGAGTATACCCTTTGGAATAAAAAAATAGGTCTACAATTGACGGAGTAATCGATGAACATACATAAAAAATAATAATAATAATACATACAGTGAAACGTAGAACCTCCTCCTTTTTTGAAGTCGGTTAAAAATAAAGTACTGTTCACTTCCTCAACGCCCTCATTATCATGTTTTATTATTTTTAAATTGATTTTTTTAGCTTTGTGAGTTCTAAACTGCATTAATTTGGTTTTATTTAGATTGATGTGTAAGTTATTACAGTTTAGCCAATTAATTACATTTTTTAAAGCCGTGTGTACATAAATATACATATAAAATTAGACCGAAACAGTGCTGGGGTAAAATCTTGATTTTTTTTATGGTGTACCTCCCCTTACATGTAAAGTGGAGTGGGGATGATTTTTATTTCTCACCTATCCCATTGTGCGAGGTACCGTTGGACAGTAGGTCTTTTCAAAATATTGGGGGTGCTCGAAGATCAGTTTTCGTTTGACTTATTCGTTTGCGAAAAATTTACTTCCGAAGTAATCATTTTTGTTGGAGTCAAGTGTCCCCTACCCTCTACCAGAGAAACTGTTGTATTTTGAAATGTGAAAAAAATCAGGGCAATAGTGCATATACTTAGTGAATTCAAAAGGAAAACTGTCAGTGATAAGTAGGCTTTTCAGGTTTGCGAGTAATAGTTGACCAACTTATTATGTTTGAGTATGTCAGTAACATAAAATGAACCCCACACTGCGTACAGTTTGGCTTGGAGTTAAGGCTCTGCTAACATTGGTTTCGAATAGGTGTGATGAAAATACCTTTAAAATTAGGTCCTGGGCGTGTCCGACACGCTCTTGGCCGGTTTTTAATAATATTTTCGCGGCAGGATCTCAAAAACTGCCCCTTATCAGGTTAAAAGATACGTGACCGTGTCCCCGGTGCGACGGGTTACTGCCTCCGGCAGGCGATCTCTTATCTGCTTCATAATACCATTCGTATATCTGATAAACATTTCAATATCAACAGTTTTCCATTGTTTTATCACCTGTCACCGCCATGAGTTGCGCCAGAATGACAGGCGCGCCGATAAACAACTGCAAGTAGGTGAATTAACTATTAAAACAAACTTACCTCAGGGAAGTTCAATACGAGCTTGTTCTTCCGAGAGATTATATTAGCTTGTAGTAGTGTCCTCGTACGGCCGTTGTCACAATATTTAGAGTATCTGCTCAAAAAATCAAAATTGAAATGCATAAAATGGAACGCAATTTTTTCCTACCGATGAGCCGCCATGTCATATAGTTTAAAGAATTAATCCTTGCATTTAATATTTATTTTATTTAATGCAATATGGGCCGGGCAGGGTGGGATTATCCTGTCATAATCTCTCGGAAGAACAAGCTCGTATAATCGTAGATATCTCTTATTTCGCAGTCGGTTAGGAAATGAATCGGTTATTCTCAACAATGCGCATGTTCAGAACAATCTCTTTGAATTGAACAAGTGTAATTGTGCATTACGCCAACGATCGATACAAACTTCGATGGCACTGCATGCGGCGAGTTGATTGTTCCTGACACGTCTGAGCACTGGCCGGCGATGGCGATCACGGTGACAATATAATAGTTAAAGTACTATGTAGGGGCGTTTTGTTATGGAACATCCCGGTGTCATAATAAATAACTAGTATTGAGCAGTAATGAGACATTGTCGAGCAACGCACGTCGGCCGAGCCCGAGCCGAGCGTCCGAGAACCTTAATTGGTCATTGTTCCGTGTTTACGAGCGGCCGCCAGAAACATGCGGCCCAGCGCCACACCACCCAGAAGCCCCACTCACAACCAGAAGTGGCTCAAATGACTTCGACATACCTATATTAATTTGATTTGATTATAATGCCTAATATGTTTTCGCAGTACTCCCGCCCACGAATCATAAAATATTCACGAATTCCGCATTAGGTATATGAGAGGAAAAATATCCCAAAATCCAAAGATTTGCGAGCTTATGATATTAAGAAGGGTTTATGTTAACTTACTAAAGGCAAACAAGCACGTGTGTGAACAAGAAGGCGCTGAAACAATATTCGCATTGAACACGTGATGCCAGCAAGTGGTTGGCGGCTGGTTGTTGTCGCTGCAGATTAGCGTTATCTGCTCTGCGCGCTCCGGGATCCGCTGCCGGCGATGCCGCGCCGGCTGATAAGTACCCGCGAGAAGCGATCCGCAGCTTAGTTCGCCATCGGAGCGTCCGCGGCGCAAGTCACAGCGCGCAGCGAGGAGCGAGCGGCACACGCACACCGACACCACCGCACCGCGGCAGATCGAACCACATTCACACAAGCGCACTCATTATTTTTAAAAGGTAAGACATTTAGCTTTTGATAATAGCCTTTTACTAGCTTTTTCTATACTGTAACTTGCTAGTAACTAAGTAATAATGAAAATAAATCTTACAAGTCGATTTAATTTTTTAATACACCTTCAACTGGTAAAAGTGTGATGAAGGTATAAATTATAATACTCGTATGAAAAGGGGTTCTCAGAGCATAATAATGAATGTTCTAAGAAATCACCATAAGTAGGTACTTACATTATGAAACGCGTGACGTATGAACGGCAGTTTTCGTAAGGGCACAGTGTTCCCCACCGGCCCAGAAGCGTCGCCGCCGGCCGCTGACACTCTGGCCTGACCTGACGCTACAAAGCTAGCTGGAATAATAGATAATAAAATTAGAAAGGGATATACTTACCATACATTATAGTGAATACTATCAAATCTATATATATTTCCCATCCGTTCGTCCCATCTCAGCTACAGACGGTCAGATCAGTATCAGATCGATCGCTCAGTCTCTGTGCTGTCGCGCGTCGCCGGCCCTTCCTGTTGGCGACATAAACACAAGTGTACCACACGTGAGCGTTAGTTATTTTCCACAATGACAAGTTCTACCTGACATGACATCGCCGTTCTCGCTGCTGCGCTGCGTAGATTTGCTCCGATACATCAGTTCAGTAGTCCGCCGAAACGAAACCTGTCCCAGTTGATCTGAGACTGATGACAAATTGTTTGGGCCGCATCAATTAATGCTGTCACGAGAACGTCGCGTTGGGTCGGTCGCAATCGGTTGTAAATACATCACAAAGCGTGTCACAAGGGAGATAATGAGTCAATAACATGATCGCAATGATATCTGTCTATTAGCGCGCTTCCTATGATTGCGTCGGAGGCAAACGGTCCGGCGCGCGCGCCGCCCGCCGCCCGCCGCCCGCTGGGACGCCGCGGTAATCTAGTGTTTCGGGAGCTGCTCCCTGTCTGCCCAATAACTCGTTACCGCGTAATACGGCTCGTAAAGTCTGCGGGCGCGCCGTCCCCTTAATTAGGGTTGTTTGCGCACGAGGCCCCGCCCTGATGCTTTCTCTTGGATCTCACTGAGTTAAGTTCAATCTGTATTAGGACCTTTGCCGGATAGTCATAGCGATTAGCGATAAATATCATTTGGGCCTATCATCTCACCTTCTATGAACTATTTTATGAACTGGACCAAGCGATGCCTGCGGTTACGGCTCTCCGCGTTTTCTCGCCTCTTAGGTAATTGTTAGTTGACGACTTACTTGAAGTTAAGTTGCGTTAGTTTTGCTTAATCACAATGCTGCACGGCGGTGATGGCCGCTACTCCACACCCGAGATGAGCCGCTGCACTATCCGTTATCGGTTGACCGCAAGGTGCTGACTAACTTGTTGAGTTATTGTTATTGTACTTATTGTGTTACTAATTGAGGGATTTCGAGTGACTGTATTTTTTCCACACCGAGCGGCGTCACAGTGCAGTGCGTTCGTTGTGACATCAAACGCCGCGGGTACAAACCCGAGCGGTCTTCGCGGTGACTCCATCCCCCGCGTCCATGCGTCTCGTCGTCTGTTGCGCGCGCGCCGACTCATTACCAACATCGCCGTCGCGGCGATTAATTCATTAGCCGCGCGTGAGCGGTGCCGCGTGAGATCTGCATTCGTCCCAGAGTCTTGCTTGAGAGAGATTGCTTTTTACATTGAGACTAGGTAAGTCCGATTTTTTTGCCACACGACAGCTACGTTCAAACTTGATTACTAGAGTTTTAATAATAATTTTATGGGTGTTATTTTATTAAGTTAAAGCCGCACATTCTAACAGTTATTTAAACAATGATTGAATCTTCTTTGAAATAGGTAGGTGTAATGTTTCTTCCTGAAAAACAATTGATGACTATAAAGTAGTAGTAGAGTCAGCAATTGCTACAAGCATCAGTCCCGTGAGCGTCCCCCCCCCCCCCCCCCCCCCTCTCACATGGCTCGCGACGCGCGGCGCGGGTCAGCGGAGACGCGCTACAATTGATTTCCAATTTACAGAGCTAAATTGAGAAGCAATTAATCGAGCCATTGAGTCGCAGCGGCCGTGGACTGCGACCGGCGAGCCGCCAGCGCCGCCGCTGATACATGCCTCTACAGAGCGTTACATTCGATTCAAAGGCACCGCGAGGCGTCTGTTATATTTCCGTGTGCACTTAAAACGATCAATCGTTACTGATATCTCGGGCTGTTGTCGGCTCAATTAGCGGTAAGGTGCAGCGGCACATCGCGGAGCCGGAAGCCGGAAGCCGCCACGCCACGCGCCGCGCACGTGGCGTCGCCAACAAACAAGCTAGCGGCTCGCGGCTGTGGGGGGGGGGGGAGGGCCCGGGGGGCTTGGGGGCACTAGCCAGCCCTTTACGCTGGATATAATATACTGCGCACTTACCGTAAATAGCTATTTCCTCACCGATTCAATCGATTTGATTTCCGTGTCCTCGGTAATTTTGTGATTGCCTGAACAACTCGTAACGTCAACTGCGAGGCGGTTTGTTTGAGTATCAAGGCGAGTGACGCGGCGCGTGGCAGCGGGGCCCTCCGCGGCCGCGATAACAACTCTGACAAATATAGAAACAAGTTAATACTTTAATGACACGCTTCACTGCATTCTTATCTAGTCATTGTAATGAAGGTAATCAAGATTACAATTACAATCACAATAAGCAGTATATATACTTAATCAGCGGGGATTAGCGCGCTGCAAAGGGCCCGCGAGCGTCGCGGCTATTAATTGTGAACCAATTGAAATGGATGAGCCCGACTTACACCTGAATCAAATCATATCACTCTAATTAAACAGAACATTACATAAGTATATCAATCAGTTTCGATTTCATCATTACTTATATCATTTACTTGTTGTCGTAAGGCAAGATACTACATAGGTTATGACTAAAAAGTTTTAAATAAAACAAAATTAATCAAAAACAAAAAACCCGACTGTAGAAACAATTAACTAACAGCAAACAAAAATGTCGAAACAGCTGTAACATTACAGGTAAACGTTACAATTAACTAACAGCAAACAAAAATGTCGAAACAGCTGTAACATTACAGGTAAACGTTACAATTAACTAACAGCAAACAAAAATGTCGAAACAGCTGTAACATTACAGGTAAACGTTACAATTAACTAACAGCAAACAAAAATGTCGAAACAGCTGTAACATTACAGGTAAACGTTACAATTAACTAACAATTAACTAACAATTAACTAACAGCAAACAAAAATGTCGAAACAGCTGTAACATTACAGGTAAACGTTACAATTTGCATAAAAGATAAAAGTCACAAAAAGTAGTTCAATGTTAGACCTGTGACATATACAGACAGACATAAAAATTTAAGATTTTTCAGATTTATTTAATTGGTTGTGCTAGTAGAGCTATTTTCATACCAATTTTCAAGTTTCTAGGACAACTGGAAGTAGCCTTTAGGTTTTGATACCACGGCAATTTGTATGGAAACACCGTTTTTTTCACAGTTTCATGGGACTGTAGGCTTGAATATTTGATATTAAATTTCAACATGCTACTTCCAAGCGTTCCAGAGAGAAAGTGTCTTGACAGACAGACAGACAGCCAGACGGACAACAAAGTGATAAGGGTCCCGTTATTCCTTTTCAGGTGCGGAACCGTAAAAGCAGAAACTTTGGAATCAAAACCTATAGGGTACTTCCAGTTGTCCTAGAAACTTATATTGAAATTTGTTTGAGGGTAGCTCTTAGCACAACTACCTAATTAGTAAAATGTTAAAATCTTATTTTTTTATGTCTGTCTGTAAAACGTCAATGAGTCAATGACCAATACCATGACCCTACACGCGTACATTTTGCAGGGCTCAGCTAACACCGGACAATTTAAAATACTCGGGAAAAGTGGGATAAATCTTCAAGACTCGATTCTCGTGATAAATATTTACAACCTACAAATTCGCTCGCACTTGGCCAGTTTCTGATAATGACAAGTGTGAAGGTAGGTACCTAGCATGTTTATCAAATCAACTCCTGACGCGGGGTGCCATAAGTTTATCAATCAACTCCTGACGCGGGGTGCCATAAGTTTATCAATCAACTCCTGACGCGGGGTGCCATAAGTTTATCAATCAACTCCTGACGCGGGGTGCCATAAGTTTATCAATCAATTCCTGGCACCCCGGCCATAAGTTTCACGAGTGGAAATGGTACGTATCTGTCTGCGGCATCGTAACTCTCAAACGGATCTAAACGCGGTTTACTTTAGTAGAAAGTTATAGTTTGTTTGCATTATAGTTTATTTGATTTGCAAACTAATAGGTACGTTCAATTATCAAGAATAAGAAAAGACCAATTGATGGACACGAAACAAAGCAACTTTGACAGTAACAAAAGTTAACTTGTAGGCAGTTGTGTGCTTCTGTTAGTGACCCCGTGAAGGGCACAGACCGAGCAGAGTCGATGCGGGTCCGCAACCAGCGGCCCCGGGGCCTGTAACCACCCACCAGGCTACCCTCGAGTGGCCGTCGCGTCGCTCAGTCAATATTAACAGGGTAACAGACTCTGCTGTGAACTTCTGCTCATTTCATTACTGTGCCAAAACCAAAAGCTGCGAAGTGCGGTGCGCAGGAGCAGCGTGTGACGTCACGCACGCTCAATGGGTGCGTACGCGACCGATTTGGCGCCCCCTGCCCCCGCGCCGCAGTCACATGACGTGCCCCCCCCCCCCCCCCCCACCCCGGCCGCAGCGCGGTCGACGACCCCGAGCCCTGACCGCGCCAGGGCCGGGGGTCGCCGGCTCTCGCCACCCGCGAACCTTGACATGCAACTCTATAAACGCTTTGCGAAACGTTTCTTTCCCAACAATGACCGGCGATATGAGGAAACAATGATATCTCAATACATTGTGTCAATAAACAAACTCAGGAAATAGTGCTCCCAATGAAACACAAATACCTACCTCGCAAATTGGCTACATTATGTATATAGTAAGTATAGCAACTTTATTTTTGAGTTCCCGACGCGTTCCCGACGAACTATGTACCTATACAGAGGTATTTATTGCAGAGAAGCTGCGAGCTGGCGGGGTGATGACGTAACGAGTTCGCGGGGAACGCGGCGGAGTCACGTGCTCTGTGCCCTAAGCACGACTTGTCGAATCCTGCGTCACGTAAAATCGAATAGTAAACTATAACGAGTTTGTATGACGTTTGGAACAGCGCCCGCCCGTGAGCGTATTTGGAACTAAAATTTAGTATGAGATTTCTCGATCTCGATACGATAACCGTAACGCAGGATTCGACAAGTCGTACTTAGGGCACTGAGCTTACTGTCGGAGGGAGGGGGGGGGGGGGGGGGGGGGGGGCTCGAGCAGACGAGACTGGGCTGCTCCTGCGCAGCGATATCACAAATAAAATCATATCTCACTCATCAATGGAATCATTGGTGATAAATGACGACGCAGAACAGTCTGGTTCTGCTGACGCTGAGCTTCCGAGCCAACCGCGCGGCGCCCGCGCAGACGCGTGTTCCTGCCGCCAATGCCAACTAAAGACTTCAACGCGCACGTTTTCGTAGCGTTGTTGTGGGTTCCATCCAAATAAACCCGTCCACGTGATATGATAATACGTCTACCTACATGAATAAAATGTTTTTTATGGAGGTAAAGTAGTTATGAGTATTTAGAATTTAATTTGTTCCTAATCAATGCATTCAACGGAAGTATGCTAACCTCATTTACATGCAAATTAGAAAAATAATCCTTTTATCACTTTAAAATATTTGCACAATGCTGTCATAACTTGATTTTCAATATTTGTAATTGGCAAGTCGGCGGCGCGTGCCGCGTGGCGCGGAAAACGGCATTACGTGGGACGTCGACGTTTTGGCAATATTGACAAGTTGCGATGAAGGTCGGTAGGAAAGCATAAAGTCGGTCGTCCGCGATCCGCGAGGCGGAGCCGGCCGCGGACTCGCCTCCGCTTTCTATTTCTGCATTCGTCTACTTCTGCTACGTAACTCGGCAAATATGGAAGCCTCCCAAATATCTCTTATGTAAATCGATAACTTCATTGTTTCGTTACTCGTGTTGGATAGTCATAATAGGGAATGTGATATAACATTTATATCGCAAATGTAAATACATAACCGCTCGGCTAGGAATAGGAACCCGAGACGAGCGAGGCGAGCGTCGCCGTACGACAGGTCGAGTGGTCGCGGCCGGCGCGGGCGGCGGGCTACAGGTGAGGCTGCAGCGGCCGCGGCCGGTCCCGTGACGCACTTGCAGCTCGCACACACGCGCATCGCTGCAGCGCACACGCGCACACCAGGCCTGATAACTCGGCTCTGTTATCGCGACCCGCGGGCGTGGCGCGTCCACTGCGCGCCGTTGGCCGGCGAGGTGCCAGGCTCGCTGCGGCGACGCGCAGTGGACGCGGCGGCGTGGCGGCGCGCGCGGAGCCGCGGCGCAGCCTCCCGGAGCCGGGCCGGCGCAGGCCGCGGCCGCGGCAGTCGCGCTCTGTCCGCGCCACCGCCAACACGCCTCCGCCGGCCTTGCCCCGGCGCCCCGCGCCCCGCGCCCCGCCCGCCCGCTCGGCATGTCCCGCGGCAGCTGACCGCGCCGCCTCGTCTCGCTTTCCGCCGCCACCCTCGATTGAATCCCCGAACCCGCCGGGACCCACGAAGCCGGGCGCCCGACTGATGTCCGCAGGAGCGAACCGACGTCGATTGTTTTTTTTGAACGCCACCATATTACCCCTAGGTACGTAGAAATTAATTCCTGCCCCGACTGCAGAAAGTGATCCCTAGTGAGTACGGGAACGAGATAAAACATCAAATATTTTTCTGATCTCGTCGTCCTGAACGTAGTGAACAGTTCTGTAGTAGGTACTCTTCGCATTGAGACACGGAGTTTTGTTGCGTTCATATATTATTAGGTATAAATAAAGATAATAAGTAAATAAATAAAAATGATGAAAGTCTCCGGGTAGACGGGTGGTGGCGGCTGCGGCCGGAGCCCCCGCGCTGCGGCTGTCCGGCGGCCGGGCCCTGCCGCCTCGGCCCGCGCGAGCAGCCAGCTTTCCCTCGCCTCGCCAACTCCGGCTCCGGGCTCTACCTGCACTCACGCTTGTTTGTTGACAGTGGCAGTAGTTTGCAGACTCAGCACAAATTCAACTCTACGTTGCTTATTTACATACTTAAGTAATCGTAAACAATACACTCTTTTTTTTCTTTGGGCAGTCGTGTAAAAAAAAGCAAACGCTCGATACGGGAGTCTGATAGTAGATTATGATTCCGCAAGGCAAAGATTTCAATATAAATTCAATACAAGTAATGCCGCAGCTCGACCACATCCAATCCTGTGTCTTGACAATCGTGGTGCTCGGTCCTATCACGACCGAGAGATCTAGATTATGCAAAACTTGATCGCAAAATATTTTATACTTACCCAGTTTCAATAAATAAAACCTATATTGAGCACAACTTATACCCAGCCTGCTTATCAAAAATTATGTAATCTGGTTCGGTTCAGGTAGCTTTACAGCTCCGTTTGCACCAGCCGCAATATTCTATGGTAATACTCCAGATGGAATACGGATGCCGTCGGCCCTGACCCCGATCCCGCAGGGGCTCGCAGCGCGTCGGGATGCTGACAGTTCATTAAAATACTGTGTAACAGTCAGCTGCCATTCGTTCTGTGGAGTTATTCTTAAGTCATTCACGGATGTTTCAGCGTCGAAGTGTAAAATTAGCTGTCATATACCAATCGGAAATTTGACACTTGGACCATGCAGCAGCCGTGAACGCAACGCTGTCACCTTAATGACACACCGTTAATTAAGACTCGCCTACAGTCGGGGAAACCTAAACTCATTACCAACACATTTAATGTCATTAATTATGGTAATGCCATGGTAATGCAGTCGCATTTCCGTGAAGCAATTTCTTGTGCCGGGTGGTTTGGTCACGTCACGACATTGATTTTGACCTACCCCCTAATCGTGATCCACGGACACGAATTATCCGAGTACCGGCTACTGGCCGGCGAGCGGCGACTTACAATACTGTAGTCCGCGACGCGCGCTGCACACGTCGTCCCCCGGCGCGACCGCAGTTTTCGCAAACATCAACAAACTTGTCTTAGGTATGAATTTTATAATTCTATCAACTTCAAAAATTCAAGTGATACCTACTTTCAGTACCTAATATAAACTTACAAAGAGTGAGAGTGACTGATGGACTGTTTTGTTGACGTCTGATTTAGTTTAGTCAGATCAGGACGGCGCGATCTCGGCTCCAATGTGGCGATGCATACGAGTACCTATCGCATTGCCAAATGTGGACGTAAATTAAAAATTTGCGTAGGTATATAGTGTGTTCGACGAGGTTACAAATAAAACGTATTTTTATCAAAATACCCAGGTAACTAAATAAATATGTGTAGTACATATTTTACCAGTTTTTTTATGCTATTATACTATCTTATTTATTGCTTTGCAGTAAAATATATATTATCATCTCAATTGGAATATATTTTTGGATTTTTTTCATTTATTTTTATTTTTACGGTTTTCCCGTACGGTTTAAAAAAGCATTAAAAAAAGGACTAGTTTTTTAGGTATAAACTATATAACAGGCTAGTTTTTCGTTTTTTTTAAACTGTATGTATTTAAATTTGTAAACATTAATTCATTTATAGTAGATCAATAGACAATGTTGAGCTTGTGAGAAACAACACACACAGTCCATACCTAATAAAATCAGACCGAAACTTATATTGAGTTATCCGTTTATTTCACTATGATTGAATCTCACGGTAGTTTCATGTTAAAAAAGACTTATACCTATTACCTATTTAAGTTAAATTAAGGTGAAGTTTCCTGCTCGTCCCGCTGTCAACAAACACCTAGGCGGCCAACAATACTGTTTCCTTATTTATGTCCGTAATTATATTTAATGCTTATTTTATACATTACAAAGAAAAGGAGGAAGGAAGATTATTATTTAGCATTATACCACTAGATTTTTTTTTAATAAAAAGTGCTGCTAATTTTATTTGTAACAACAACAGTGATTTTGTAGTGATACTAGCAGGAAAAGTCCTGACTGACTGACTTATCAACGCCTAACCCGAATTGAACCTAGAAAGCTGAATTTTTGCCATATGGGTCCTAGGGTGCATTATTAGTTTATGTCGTATAATATATATTAAGTACAATAGACAAGAGATAAGGAGTTCTGCCGCAGGATCAAAGCAGCGGGCGTAATAGTCTAGCGTCAGATAGGTATGTGTGTTACCTAGGTAACACAAATAATCCGCAACCGAGTGCATAACCCATTACGTTGTTACTTCCATGAATCTCACAGATCATTCATTGACTTTTTATCCGCGTGTTTGCCGTGAGAGCAAATCTACATTCGACGGGGGCTCGAGTCGGGGCTCGGGGTGGCCGGCGGCACGCGGTCTCCCCCCCCCCCCTGCCCCATAACCCCCGTCGCGCACCCCACACCTCACCCGTGGCCCCCAGGCCCTTTATTAATAGCCACTGCTGCAAGGCACAACCAGACAACCACAACACAATGTGCAGCGCAGCAGCCGCCTCAAACACGTGCATTTTTGAAATCATAATAAACTAGATTCATAGGTACGAAAAACTCGCTTTTCTGTGAATAGCGTGGGTCACTCACCACAGATGGCCAGTAATCAGGCCGCTCGTACTCTAGTAGACATCCGCAACACGGTGGTCAGACGCAAATGCGTTTCCATTCCTGAGAGCTGGCAGCACACCGCTTGCATTATTAATTCCCTCGGCTGCTTAGCGAGCAAAATAACTGTAAGTTTGTGAAGTGATTCGTGATTCATGTGGGGAAAACCGCAATAAACGGAACCACTTATCGCTTACATAATTATCGCATCATACATGACATTCTCTGTCTGTTCTGAGAGGCGTCCCCGTCCCTCGCGGCGGGTCCCGGCGTCCCGTCATCACATTTTAATCAGCCGCGTGACGTCAGGACCCCCCCCCCCGCTCCGCTCCCGCCGCCGGCCGAGCCATTTCCATATATATCGTTTACCTTGTTCTAAGAGCTCGGAAACAATGGGGGAGCTATCGTATTAGATTTAGAGAAAGTAAACAAACGCGACGAAAGCGTTTAGCGCCGCGGGCGACACACTTATAGCTTCACGCCGCGACACACGCGTATACATCTTGCATAGGGGCAGCGAAGCATGAAGTATGTTTAAATGAGTCTGGATCTCGCTAACGAGCACCAGCCCCGGCGCCGGCGCCGTGGTAGCGCGGCCTGCTGCTGCTCTGCCGCTGCCGTCCGTGACTCCGCGCGCGCCGCCGCTAGCCACTGAACATTATCCTCTTGAACAAACAGGCAGATCAGCAAATATTTATCACTTAGCATTCTCCGCGGAATAATTGTGTAACAAACTTTACTCATCGCTGCTTGTATGTACAAATGTGAACGCAAATAGGCTTGTTATTGTTCTGACTTACGGGCGTTCGGGCGAGGTTTGCACAAGTGCGGCGCATCGCGTGGGCCCGCCGGCCCTCGACTCGCACCTGATCCCTATCTCTGTAAGAAGAAAGCTGAGGAGGCGGTTGAGCTATAGCTATCCGCAGCCCTCAGCTTTTTAAGATTGTATCATCATCATTGACTTGACAGTCGTAAAAGAACATGTATGTAATTTTGTTCAAAAATGTCCTAACTCCAGAAAGTCGTCCGATCAACTCACGCGGGTACGTGCTCAAATTAGGAATAATCACCTTTTGTCACCCCGCTGATCGACTGTGGAGCTGGAGCTTGTGAGCGTCGTCGTGCCGAACACTCAGCCGTTACACCCACGCAGTACTTATAGTGAACGATCGGAATGGATAATTAATTCTTCGTAATTCTAATATCACTGGTAATGGTGTTAATTACAAAACAATGACCGAATGCACCAAATATGGGGTCAGTAGTTTACCTGACAGTATCGTGTCCTAGTGTAGTGCTCTACCGAGCGCTACCTGCGCCTGCGCCGCCGGCCGCCGCGGCTACCTGCCCGCCGCCGGGAGCCCCCGCGCGGGGACCCCGGGCGCCCGCGGACACATTCCGGGGTCCCGCGTGCTACGACAACCATTACTACGCCCTTTGTTAACATTTCGCTAGGTCATCTCTCTATCTCCCTCTCTCTCTTAGCGGCTAGAACGTCGGCAACAAGTTACCTAAATTAAGAGCAGATGCTTAAGATACTGGTGCGGACACGCGACACTCCATTACTGATTTCGCTAAATCTTTTTCTACGAAAACGAAACTTTTTCGGTCCTTACTGAGTTATACCTGACCATTTCATTCTTAATTAACAAGAAACTATTCAATAATACACTTGCGATCGTTACTTGGAGCAGGAATAATGTAACTAACCCTACGTATTGAATGGCTGATTCTTTAAAGAACTCTGTAGCTAAAATGAAAATAATCGACTAATTGATTATTTTCGTTTTTATTTTTATGAAACATTCATAGAACACCAGCTGCTTAACGGATTTTTCTTTGCATTGTCATTGTATGTTGAATTCTGTAGCTACTGGTAGGACGGTATAACAATAAAATGCCGAAATATAGAATAGTTTATTACACGACTGCCCAAAGAATAACCAACTTAGAAAAGTTGGAAAACCCCCGACATTGTCATTTCAAAGTTAAATATTTCAAAAACGGGAGAACCGATTTTAATGAAACTTAGCTAAAAACCATCTCGATTAAACTAGCTTTCGAATAAAAAAAACCGCATTGAAATCGGTCCATCCGCTTGCGAGCTACGATGCCACAGACAGATACACAGATACACAGACACACAGATACATAGGTCAAACTTATAACACCCCTCTTTTTCGTCGGGGGTTAAAAACAGTGTATTGTTTTTATCAAATAATGTGGTTATGTGTATTTAGAAGATGCTTCGAGACGAGATTCTTGAGAATCTGAAGCGAATTAATGGAGAATGCAGAAACGATAAGATGACATAATTACCTATTATGTATACGTACAATATTAAAAGGACAATTAGGTATCTAAACACGTGCATCATCGATCATTCATTATCAATTACTACGCATCATTGAAAGCATTATTTGAATTAGTATAAGGCTGGGGATTGGACGCGGGGCAGTCGCATTGTATGCTGGAATCCCACAAACTATTCCACTCAGGCCAATCGTCCGGACCGGCGCCAGGAGCCCCCGGCGCCGGCGCGTGCCGTCGCCGTCACCCGCACCCACCACGGCCGGCCGACGTTGGCGCGTGCGTGTCGTCTGCGGGCCGCGTTCGAACCGCGCGTCCCGCCTGTACCGTCGGCGATGTCGCCGGCCGGCGCCGGCCGCTTGTTGCACGCGCTTCGTTATTTTGCGTCGCTGTTATAAGTAAACATGGAACTAACCATGCGCCTAAACCGATTGAACTCGTTATCAGCGCATACCGATCGTTCGTCACGGCCGTGGCGAGCCGGCGGGTCCAAAGTTCACCGGCGGCGAGACGCCTCATGAAGCATAATGAGAAGGTCTTATTTAACTACTTACTTTTATACTGGTTGTTGTCTTTCCAAATTGAGTTGTAAGTAAATGATTGATTAATCAT
Organism: Clepsis dumicolana; assembly: GCA_963691665.1. Taxonomy (NCBI): domain Eukaryota; kingdom Metazoa; phylum Arthropoda; class Insecta; order Lepidoptera; family Tortricidae; genus Clepsis; species Clepsis dumicolana. Next base: position 3,212,421 of record OY829520.1, on the reverse strand, counting down.
CCTGCCTGATTAGGCCTGTCCGTAGTTTGCAAGCAGCGTCGCCGGCGCCGGCCGCGGCACGCGAGAAAGCGCCAATCAGTGCATATTGCGCAATGCGATTACCGCGCGTTAATTAGACAAGCGCTCCTTGTGCGCGTGCGCGCCGGTCTCGGGACACCCCCCCCCCCCCCCCCCCCCCCTACCTTAAGTACTGAGGCTGTCATTGTCCGCTACAGACACAGACATGGTCAAATAACATACAGAACCGACAGGACAATGATGGAGTTAAACTTATTTAGTAGGTATTGTGTAGGTACATAATACCTACATATACGCTGCAGTTAGCAGATTGACCCAATTAAATAGACCTAAACGCATGGGATAATGGACAGTTAATTGTTATACAGAACTTAATATATCCGCGGTAGCAATAAACGAATTCTACGCGGACGAAGTCGCGGGCAACAGCTAGTAGGTACCTACATATAAATAAGGTCAACCGGGGTAAAAGCGTCACCGTTTTTTTGGTATTTTTTAAGTCCGATATTATGAAATATGTATTAAGTATATTGAAATACTCTTTCGCTCTGTGCTTTGTACAACTCTTTAGCTATTCAATTCGTGAAGTAACTTTTTCGCTGCACTATAATTAAAAGATTTATAGGCCTTTTTCTAAAAAACTGAATTTTAGACGCTTTTACCCCATTTTGGGAAAATGCGTATTTTTAAAATAACTGTTAAAAGATTGGGATTAGGCCTTTGAAACATCATGGAACGTGTTCACAATACAATATTCTAGAAGGTATTAATAACAAAAAATACTAAGAATGAAATGAGACAAAATAGTATAATTGGGGAAAATGCGTCTTCAATTTGCAGACGCATTTATCCATACCTAAATACCAGATGTTGCAAACATTTTTATTCGATCGCAAAAAGTGAGCTAGATTTTTTTTTATTACAGTTACGATATTTTTCCCTCTATCAGTGACCCACTCTACGGGTAAAATAAAATACATACCTTTTGTTTTGTTAAATCTAAAGCATAGATCAAATAATTAAGTACATTTGAGTATATCTGAATATGAAATGTTGCTGAACAATTAATTAACGTACTTTAGAATTCAGTCATATATTTAACATTCTGTTATTTTTAATCTTTAAATAAAAAAACTCGGTAACCTGCATTGTACTAAAACTGTTAAAACTAAAAATCCAGGAAAAGGTTGTTGACCACTGACATTGGAGCAAATGCGTTGCACAGACGTAATTACCTCAAAGTTGCTGACGCATTTAGCCCAAATTGAAAATCTGACTCTTAACATTTTACATGCATATAATTCTAAGAATAAAGCATTTTTAATAAAAAATATAACTCGGGCGCATGAGCCAACTAATACTGATTGTATTGAACAAAAATTAATATCAAAAACTAAAAGAAAAATGAGGATGTAAATGGATTTTGTTCACTTCCCTCACATACCGCGTTGGTCTGGTGTGACAGAAAATTTCAACATGGCCGATATCTTGAATACGATTCGCGAAAACGCCTCCTCCTCCCTCCTCCAAGTAGTTCAGGTGTCTATCACAAGATGGCGGAAGCTATTGTAACTCACGTGGTTTAAAAAATAACTCAAATAAACGCATTAGCCCCATAGTCGCCTTTACCCCGGGTGACTTACATAAGGATAACGATTTCCTTAGTTCCACGTGTGATACTGATATTAAGTTTGAATTTATGTTGCGCGTGAAAACAATACGAACTGAGAAATTTACTAAAACGTGACTAAAACGCATCTAATATTATAGGACAACAGTTTTTGCTTTTAAACTTGGGATTTCAGACACGTTTTCTTGAATTAGGAAGGTATTTTACGAGTTTCCTTAGCTAAAGGTAGCTGACCATGTTTTGTCTAAATTATGGTAGGTATAATTTTATTTCGCTTTAGCTTATTTAGTAAATTCTAACAATGCAACGTCGGGTCGAAGATAGTTAGCACGTCAGGGGGGTAGTGCACTCACACTCGATTGTTTATTCTGCCAACATCGCATGTACCTCCACGAAGCGGACGTTGGCGTGGAGGTCTGTAGGTGTGGGGAGAGACTAGTAATTACCGTCGCACCTGCACCGTTAATGTGCTGACTCGTAATTAGGGAGATAAGCCCCCGCCTCCGCCCTGCGCCCCGCTCACGCCCCGTGTGTTGCAGGATGATCCCGCGACGCAAGCACAACGCGTCCTCCGGCTCGCTGCCGGCGCCCGACGACAAGACTGCCAGCAACGACTACATCCGTGAGTACACCGCCACTCTGCGTCCGCCGCGCCGGCTAACCTGCACGTCACATGACACACGTCGCTCGACGTTAATTAGTGGTTGTCGCGTTGATTGCGCGCGCTGCGCGGGGCGGCTGCGCGGCCTTGAGCATGGCCAAGTTCACGGCCGCCGCCGCGCCCGCTAATGCAGTGCTTCAATTGCATTAATTAATTACTTACTTACTTATAGTGTACTTACACACGGAACGGTACCTTAATGATAATGAGTTTCGAGCGCTCGGTGATTAAACGTGTACATTTTACATACAATTTAAAATACCACCAGTCGGCTATCAAATGCTGCTACCTGAGTCTTGTTTGTAACAAAGAATGCGGTCGCTTTTGTTGTTTTTTTTTCACCGTGCCGTGCCGTACCAGTGGCAGAGGCACATGGGTAGGTTTATATCTTAGCTTGCTTTTGTCAAACACCAGCTCGAGTACGGACCGCTATCGTGATAGTACTTCGTTTATTTTAGGGTTAAAAAGAACAATCGAAAAACAAATATTAACAAAAGAACAATCAAATATTAGGGTTAAAAGACATGTTTCTTTTATAGAAAAACTCTTTTTCAAAATAAGTACTTATTAGGTACTTACAAGAGTTATCAGCAAGTAAAAATTAAATAACAATGAGATTTAAGTAATAATTTTATATTTTTTTAATTACCCTGTGATGCTGCTGTTAGCATCACCTAGCTGGTAAAATACACAACATGCCGAAGTAACGCATTGGGCTCCGGGCTCGCGCCCCGCGCCGCCGCCGGAGCGATCGATACGCGGAGGGAAGCGTTACACCCGCACTTAGGGAGATACGATACTAGATTAGGTTACACAAAAACCGGTCAAGAGCGTCTCTGACACGCTGACTATTTAAACATAATGCTGCTTCAAAAATTACTTAATTGCTTACTGAGCCTAGAGGTGTCGTTTCGCCCTTAAAATATTCCTAAAAAAAGTTATGTTAAGTTATGAATGTTTTAATTGAAAGCATCGTGTGGCGGTGTTGCAGTGTCGGGGTCGGAGAGCGGCGCGCGCGAGAGCTGGCGCGCGGCGCTGCGCCGGCGCCTGAACCGCAAGACGCTGCACAAGCGCGTGCCGGTGACGGCCTGGCTGCCGCAGTACAGCGCGGAGCGCGCGCTGGGCGACCTGATCGCCGGCGTGACGGTGGGGCTGACGGTGATCCCGCAGTCGCTGGCCTACTCCAACATCGCGGGGCTGCCGCCGCAGCACGGGCTGTACGGCTCGTTCCTGGGCTGCTTCGTGTACATCGTGCTGGGCGGCTGCCGCGCGGTGCCGGCCGGGCCCACGGCCATCGCGTCGCTGCTGACGTGGCAGGTGGCGGGCGGCGTGGTGGAGAAGGCCGTGCTGCTCAACCTGCTGGCGGGGCTGGTGGAGCTGCTGATGGGCGTGCTGGGCCTCGGCTTCCTGATCGACTTCGTGTCGGGCCCCGTCTCGTCGGGCTTCACGTCGGCCGTGGCGCTGATGATCGCCACGTCGCAGGTCAAGGACCTGTTCGCGATCGTGGTGACGGGGCAGACCTTCCTGCAGCAGTGGATCTCGGTGTTCCGCAACCTGCACGCGGCCGCGCTGTGGGACCCCATCCTGGGCTTCGCGTGCATCGCGCTGCTGCTGTCCATGCGGGTGAGTGTCGCGACAGCCCCCCCCCCCCCCCGCCTCTGCCCGCGCTCTGTCTGACCGCCCTCTGTTCGCAGCGCATCGGCATGGTGCAGCTGGGCGGCGCCGAGCCGAGCGCGCGGCAGCGGGCCGTGAACCGCTGCTGCTGGCTGCTGGGCACGTGCCGCAACGCCGTGGTGGTGGTCGCCTCGGGCGTGCTCGGCTACTGGTTCGTCGCCTCGCAGGGCGCCTCGCCCGTGCGGCTCATGGGTGAGTTCTTTTATCTTAAGAATGACTCCTTCACTGTTCTGGCCTTAAACTGATGTACAGAACTGTGCCACTTGCATAATAATTGACAGTGATTGGGTAAATGTGAAAAAATTTGAGTCTCAAACAGCATTATCCTTTCTTTTGACAGTTGTGTAATTAAAATTAATACAGTTTTCTACATAAATCTGTGGCGATAAGAAAATATATATCATATATATAGGCCTATCAGTGACCGTCAAAAGATGCAGGTAATGTTTTACAGATGTAAGCGATTGATTGATCTTGTGTTTGTTTTTATGCTCTCTGAAGCCGAAAACGTCCGCGGCGGTTAGTAATTAGCCAGTAGCTCATCCGAGTCATTCTCACGACAGTCATCTCCATCGATAACGACTAGACTAGCTTAGTGACGTAGCAGTAGTGCATATTCTCGTTACACCTCTCCACTCATCCCGCTGCACCAGCTGCATGCGGGGCGTGTCCTCGCGAGGCTGACCGTGCGTGTGTGCAGGCGCCATCCCGTCGGGCGTGCCGCGGCCGGCGCTGCCGCCGCTCAGCTACGCGCGCGCGGACAACTCCACGGCCGGCTT